>CAJHQQ010000114.1:0-362046 GCA_905132885.1 Moricandia moricandioides | reverse complement strand
TTTTGGTTTTTCTGAAACACAGTTATTTAGATTTAGAATAGTTAAAACTATAGTTTTCTACTTTTCTTGCATCATTTTATATGGCTTTTGATTCGGGTTGAAATGATTTAGCCGCAGTAGATGTCATAAAGAGAATAGCAAACTGGGCTTTATACGACTGGGCCTAGGATGCTTAGATGACCGATGTCTCTACTTGAGAACATATACCACGTACGATACAAACAAAGATGTCTGACGTTTTCTGGAAAACCAAAAACATGACCACATACTAAAATAATATTCGATTATAATTGTACTATATATTCAACCTGAAATACTTCACTTACCTAAGTATCAGAGAGGGGAAACTTGGCAATACTACATCAACTTACACATTTAAATAAAAAATAAACTTTCACATATAACGCATCTGTATTCTTTATCTAATCCAGATATGATAATATCATTATTTCGATGTCTCTTTAAATGTGTAAGTTGATGTAGTATTTGCCAAGTTTCCCCTTCTTACATAATCGAATATATAGTACAATTTCAAAAATTGATATTATCATAGCTGGATCAAAAAAAGAATATAGATACGTTATATGTGAAAGTTTATCTAATCTATTAAAACTGAAGTATAAATAAGAAATAACCCTTACTTTTGCCTTAATATTTACAAGAAATGCCATTGATACTATCCTTGCATCCAAACATCTAAACATCTAATTATTAATAAGAGAAAATAAATTGGGTTTAGCCCATTAACAACAGTAGTCATTAAAATGAGAGATTTCATAAAAAATATATATGTGTTTATATATATATATATATATATATATATATATAATTAAATTAGTTTTATTTTTCATTTATATTTCATATAAGCTAACCAACTATATTTGAACTATAAAAAAATTAATAAAGTCAATTATTTTTGATATAATCTGAACTTATTCATTTACAATAACAAAATCATGTAACTTTCCATAACAATTTAGTAACTAAAATGGCATACTAATATTTATTATAAATGGTTATATATACAAACAAATATAATGTATTATTCATTTGTACGATACACATCTAATAAGAATAATTTATGTAATTTATAAATTTAAAATTTAAAATTATTAATCACTATATAATACATATACATAGTTATGTCTAGGACGGATCAAATTTCTGAGGTATTTTAGGATATACGGATTCAGATATGCATTCGTCGGATTCGTAAAATTGTTATCTGGATCTGGATATTCGGAGTTAGGATATTCAGACTAAAATCCGAATACATGCGGATATCTAAACCTATTTTTTTAATTAAAAAACTAGCTATTAACCATCTATTAGTCTATTTAAAATTATTGTTTTAAAAAACTTTGAAAGCATTCAAATTTAAAATTAAAATTTTAGTTTTTTTATATAAAAGTATATATAATATACATAGATAACTATAATTAAATTTTAAATATTTAATATCCAGACCTAAATTTTACCATCCGAGTTCGTACTTGGATCAGTCGAATCCGTAAAATCACTATCAGGATCCCCAAATATCCGTTTTTTGAAGTGGATGGGATCCTAGATCGGATAACGGATATCGAATATTAAGTTTCATTCATATATACAATTATATCAAATAAACTATTTAAAATATTTGACATTCATAAAAATAACATCTGCGCGGGCGCGCGGGTCAAATGCTAGTTTTTTATTTAAATGTGTAAGTTGATGTAGTATTTGCCAAGTTTTCCCCTTCTTTCATAAACGGTACATCTGAATAGTTTTTGATGGGTTGCATGTTGAACAAACAAATTTAGTTACATCATTTTACCAAACAAAAAATCATCACGCCTTTTAACAGTTTTATTACTTTTATTACGAGTTCACGTAATCTAAAGCACTGTTTTCATATATACTGTAGATGACTAGCATCTAAATTTATATTATAGGTTCTCATTGATCGGGATACCGGTGATAGCAAGAAAATCAATTAAACTTGTAAGTACTATTTAATTGTTGTTGTTCACAGTTGTTTTAGTATATTTTGGTGACAACGCAATTAGTACTTCTCAACTATTCAAAGATTAATAAAAGTTTATAAATTTATAATTAGATTCCGCATCGGGTAAGATTAAGTAATTGACGGTGCAGATAATTTCAGTACATCGTTACTAAAACTCATTGTTAAAGCCCAAAAAGGGGATGAAACCTCCCAGCCGGTCACAGCGACAACTGCAGAGTAATTATGCACTTCGCTTCATTCGATACATTATAAAAGAATGCATATTATCTGCAATAATATATTTAAATAAAAAATAGTACTGTACAAGTGATTGATGTTTTGATATGTAAATAATTAAGGACATGGGGTATGACTGCATGAGTAAATATTTAGAGTAAATTTATTTTAAGTTCTATTTAATTAGTACCAATCAAGTTAAAAACATCAAAATGGTAAACACGTCACAAAAGTTTGAAAGTGTAAATATTTAGAGTAAATTTATTTTACTATGAGTTCTATTTAGTTACTACCAATCAGATTAATCAGATGATAGATATCTTTCAGCCACTTTCAACTGAATACCGTTGAAAAAAATAAAAATCACTTGTTTGAACATAAGTGAAAGTTTATGCTATTTCACCTCTTTTCAATTTATTTTTCTTAATTTATTTTTTATTTCACCATTTTAGACCTATCTTCTTTAATTCTCAGTTTATTTATTTTGATTACGCTAATTTGACCAGTCACACTCATGTTCTTTTTTATTTCATATATTGTTGACAACTGGAAACATTTTTGAGTAACAAGTGTATATTTTTAATGTTCAATTTCATAGATTGACAAGAGTTTCATCTAGGATCCATTTCTAAAATAATATATATATATATATATATATATATTTTTTATGTTTACTTAAATATATTAAATAAATCATGCTTGCATTGTAATGGAATAAAATTATTTTATGCGAAAAATAAATTGAATCGGTGAAAAGTTTCTGCAAAAAAAATAATATTTTTTGTCATAGAACCAAGACAAGACTCACGTATTGCTCAAAAACAAATTGCTCAAATAACTCCCACTACAAAATGTTTACAATGTTTTCTAAATTTTTCTTTAGCAAAGGACATTAAAATCTATCGTTTCGTCAAATACTACGACTTGTAAATCTAATTAAACTACAGGTTGGGTTATAATATTGTATATACTTACTTTTGCAGTACAATGAAATTACTAATAGGTGATACGTGTACATATATCAATTAATATATTGTCAAAAGAAAGATATAAAATTTCACCAAAAAAAGAAATATATAATATAAGTAGTTTTACTTAAAAACACTGATATTAAAAAATTGTTACTTTTTAAAAAGTATTATTTAATATAGAAATTTAATCTTTTATAAAACATACATAATTTAATTGGTTACATAATATCTAATAAATAGAAAAGTTGTATTAAAATGTTTAAATTATTTATGTTTTAAAATATTTTTTTGCCTTAAACTATGTGGGAGTATAAAGAAAGATAATAAGAAAGAAAAAATGAAATGACAATATATTAAGACGAAACCATAGTATTCAATTGAAAAATAGATTTTAAGTTTTAAGCAATCCAGACTCGAAAGCACCTTACTAAATTTCATTTTGTGATCATGACTCACGTGGATATAGACTTATTTTACAGTTCGTTTGAATATTCGGAGTTAGAGTTCATTCGTATGAAATACATCTTTTTTAGATTATTTTGTATTTTTTTCGTGGATTTGAAATACCCAAATTTCAAAAAAAAAAAAAATTAAGAAGAAATCGAGGCAAGAAGTACTGAAGACCCTTTTTAAAAAGGAACAGCACACTTGCCAAGGCCAACGTCAAATATATTCATAAGTAGAGGGTAAATCTATTTTTCCTTAAATTTTACTATTGCATTTCAAATTCTTGTACTAACCCGGAATGAGTCTCGAATAATGTGTGAATATATACAACAAACAATGCAGAGAAAAATATACAAAATATGAAAAATGTCGATGTTTAGTGTTATTTGTCGGTCGGATATATCTTTTGCGAACTGTTTGTTACTCTTTATAAATGACAAATTTTCACCATACTGATCCTTCTACATTTTGACAAATAAAGGTAAATATCAGGTGGATGACTAAACGTGCTTAAATTGTATAGCTTCACAGAATTTGTTGATATTTTACAATTTGAATTTCTACATGGTGAGAAATTTTAGTGTAAATATTAGAGAAGTATGATCAAAATTATTTCCAACGTAACTATGAGTTACTTATCATTTAGCAAAAAAAAAACTATGAGTTACTTATCAGTTATCACTCCATATTTATACATTGTAGCCATCATATGACACGTTGAAATATAAATTATCACTCCAAATTTACATCTCAACACCTTCATGAATGATTGTAATTGTTATAAGTAAATGATGTAAAAAAATGAGAATGTGAATCCTATTTTTGTAATTGAAACTCTCTTCTTTCTTTCTTGGGTAAGCTTCTTATTTTTGTAACATTTTTTTGGTAGGTTGAACGAAGGGAAACATGAGTCACACAACCGGAAAAGGTAAATTAATCTTAGATGCCTCCAAAGTAACAAAACTAATCCTCTGGGACACTTTGTCCTTTCATGAAAATATATCCTTAATATATACACACAAAGAGATATGCATTAGTGACTTAATTATTTTAAAATAATTAAGTCATAAACTTGGAATCTCGAAATGGGTTATAGTGTTTTCTGCCCAATAGAAAATTCGGTTTAAAAGTTTTAATTTCTCTTCTCCATTTGATAAATGACACTTTGTCACACTCACATCTCCTCTTTTCTATGGAAAGAGATTTGATCTTTGTGGGAACATTTCGTTTTCTCAATAAAAGACACTCTCCCTCTTGCTAACAACACTTTCTCTCTCTATACGTAGCGACAATAATTCTGTAACATCCTTTACATGACACAAAGCCCATACATACATACATACACATACACGTATACAATACACTCCACATATTATATAAACATTTACACTCACTCTTCTTCATACACTCTCCCAAAGCTCACAATCAAAATCTCAGTCTCTTCTTCTAGATAATAGGGTTTTTCCATCTAGGTCTAGTCAGATAAATCTAAAAATGATGAGAGAAGGTCATGAGGAGGAGGGAGAGATGATGATGATGGTGGCGAGGAAACCTGCATGGCTTGAAGGACTAACGGCGGAAACTTTCTTCTCGAGCTGTGGGATTCACGAGAGTCGCCGTAAAAGCGAGAAGAACGTCTTTTGCTTACTCTGTTGTCTCAGTGTTTGTCCTCACTGCCTCACTTCACATCGCTCTCATCCTCTTCTACAGGTTAATTTAACCACAATAATTTAGAACTCATCTTCCTAAATTTTCTCTGCATATTTAATCTAATTGAATTGTATACTTTTTTTTTGTATCCCTTTAGGTCAGATTTGACTCAATTGCTCTAAACATGTGATCTCTCTAATACACTGTAGAAGTTCCAAAGCACAACATTATATAATGTGTGTATATATCATTGATAGTATTGGACTTGAATTATCTATTATTTTGATTTGGTTTGTTTCTATATATAGTATGTATCTTTTTCTCATCTTTTCTTTATTCTTTATCTTTTCAGATTTGCTTGGTATCCTCTAAATTTATTGTCTTCTCTCTGCTCAACTTCTCTTGAGTTGTTGCTTTCAAAGAACATCAAAGCTTTGACCAAATTCCTTTTCCTTCACTTTCATTTACTTCTTTCCACAGTTTTGTTTTTATATCATAATTCAAAATTATATATCATTTTATTCACTATTCCCCAAAACAATTTTTTTTTTTTTTGATAAAGTTTGGGGGATTTAGAGCAAGATTAAGGAGGATTTTTAAGGGGTTATTAGCGGGTGGGCTCAACAAAACCATTAAGAACCACTTCATAAAACTCTTAATTAAAATACGTTTTTAAGGGGTACTTGTACTGTTCGCGGGTCCCACTGACACGTGGCGATCTGCGATTGGTTCTTTTTTAATTTTTTTTTTAAAAAAAAAAGAAAAAAAAAATAAAAACCCCAAAAAATTTCTTAGGGTTAAACATGATCTTAGTTTCTCAGAGGTATCTTGTCACAGTCACCTCCCTAAAACAATATTATTTCTCTAATTGTAATTATCTTGACCAAAAAAAGCAAGTGTTAATTATTCTTTGTACGTTACCCTGTTGTGCTTCAGGGAAGTAAATGAGGAAGTTTTCTGAGCCACTTAGGAATGTTATTACACCCCAATAGTTTATATTCTAGCTGTTAATTCCTTCTGCTTACGAATTGGCAGGTGAGACGATATGTATACCACGACGTCGTTCGGCTGAGTGATCTTGAGAAGCTCATAGATTGTTCATATATTCAGGTTTTCCTAGCTACTCTTACAAAGCTTTGAATTATTGTTGACAAAGTTTGACACTAATTGAGAAATTTTGTACTCAGCCATATACAATTAATGGAGCCAAAGTGATATTTATAAACCAAAGACCACAATCAAGAGCTAAGGTCTCTTCAAATGTTTGCTTCACTTGTGATAGAATTCTCCAAGAACCATTCCACTTTTGCTCCCTCTCTTGCAAGGTAATTTTGATTAATGCACTTTTTTTTTTCTGAAACTTAGTTTACTTGGAATGTTCGAATCCTAAGATCATCTTCATTACGTAGTATCCAAAAAGAGTCTAAATAATATAGTATAATATATATATATATAATATGATTCAGTTATTTAGTTAATTTTACTACTAATATATATACTTATAGTTAATAATTGAATGAGAACCTTTCTTCTCTTTATTTCTTATTTTTATTTTTAGTTTGTATTGTTAAATACTCTACCTTTCATCAAAAGTGCTTTGAGAAATAACTTTAAATTTTTTTATTTGTAATACTTACTAATGAAAAGCATGGAAATTTAGTTATAACTTATAAGAGGTTGACATAGTTGACCCATGAATGACAAAGTGAGACCCATTAATTCATGAGATTCACTTGTTTATTGTTTTTATCCGAGTAAATTAAAAGAAAAAAAATAGAATAGAATGATTGCTTCAACTTTCAACTATATGACATAATTATTTAAAACAATCATTATTTTAAAGATGAAAAAAATTTGGAAAACAGCTGTTTTTCTCTTCTTTATAATAATAATCTTTTTTTTTAACGAAAACTAATAATCAAGTTATATTTTCCTTGGGTTATGTGCTTCATTGTTTAGTTCTCTTAAACACATGTGAAAGTACAAAGTGGACACTGTCCTAGGTTTATGAACTATCATTTCCAATATTAGCTATTTATCTTATCATTATATAAGACACAATTATGTTACCTATCAATGTTTTAAAACTCTTAAAATATATGTTTAGGTGGATTACTTACTCTATCAAGGAGATGATTTATCAAGCATTCTCTATAGAATCGATGAATCGGATTTCACGTATTCAAGTTTGAGAATGGATGGACACGATCAGCTCGGAGAGATATCAACAATGGAGGACGATAACGAAGATATTATGGTAATCTCAGATCAGTGGGAGCAGGGTAATAATAGTAATAAAAAGGAGAAAAGGAAGAAGAAAAAAGAGAGTAATTACTCGCCTGGGATGGTTCTTTCACTTGGTAGCAGAAGAAAAGGTGCTCCTCAGAGGGCTCCTTTTTCATAATTCAAGAACAATAAAATCATGAGCAAAAATGCATTATCATATGTATATGTGAATCGTGTTACTTTTGCTAGGTATATCTTGTAATGGGTACGATAAAAACCATGTGTACTCTTTTGTGAGTTTATCACCAAAATGTGTTTGGTTTTCTTTTATTTTATTTTTTGTATCATGGGTTATTTATATATTTTTTACAATTTTCTTTTCTGGTAATGAGGAATCACTTTTTACGTTTATTAAATAACTATTGGTTTCTCCATGAATAAAAACTGCATATATCATCATTTGGTACTTTATAAAAGTAATCTAGTAAAATGGAGTATTAAAAAGTGGACTCGTAGTTTGGGTAATTTTCATTGGGAGATGGAAGAGACGACAGATTTTCACGGGGACACTTGAAAAGTCTCAGCTGCGTCATGAACTACACCAACACCTTTTTTCTACTTTACCATTTATTCGTTCTCTTTCTGATTAATCCCATCTTTTTTTCGTTTATTTTGCAAAAATGATGTTAGGTCAAGTGCTCCACTCCAATCTTACAGGACCAAATATCCTGGTTATATTTGTGTCTGAATTAGTCTTATATCATTAGGTTAGTAGATGTCTTCGTATTCAAGAGATCGAGTTAGGTGGTATATTGGGACGAGGTCAATTCGGGTCGTGGTTTGATCTTTGTTATTTTTTGGGTTGAAAATACAATAGGCTAAAATTAGGTAGCGTTGGATCTTTGAAGTGATCCTCAGTGATACTAGATCCCTTCATGATAATTGTGGTTAAATTTTGTTGTGGTTTAATTTTGAATCTACAGTATATAAATAGAGAAATCAAAACTAATATTAGAATAAAAAATACTCCCTCCGTTTCTTTTTACATGATGTTTTAGAAGGTTTATGTTGTTTCAAAATAGATGATGTTTTAAGATTTTAAGATATGTTTTGAGATTTTAAGGTTAATTTTAACTTTATTAGAAACTGTTCAACCAATAAAATTTTACAGTTTTTTTTATAATTGGTTGAATGATTTTAAAATTATATCTTTAAAAATACTTTTTAGATAAATGTAAATTTCTTAATCTTTGTGCACTAGGCCAAAACTTCATGTATTAAGAAACGGAGGGAGTATATTGAATCAAGAAAGGTCGTTTACATAAGCCAATTAGGCCCAAAATAATTATTTATTAGATTTTTTTTTTAGTTCAGAGACATTTTTATGGCAAAACTATTGATGTCATGTAACCAAAACTAATTATGTTGATAGTGAATAGAAGTAGTCCGGACTGAATTTGCCTATTATTATGTTTGTAATTTATTTATAAAATATTTATCTATTTTATAATATAGGAATTAATCAAAAGTAAATAAATAAATATTTTTCTTAGAAAATATATAATTTAATAAGGTTTTAAAATCAGCAATTATGAAAATACTGCATAATATTAACAGGACAGTTTTCAATACTTTAAGAAATTTGACAAAAAAGTTAAAATGTCTTATATTTTGAAAGAAAAAAAATCTAAAATATAGAATATTTTCCTGAAAAAGCGGTTTCTAATCTAGTTGGTGGTAGTTCTTAGAGAACAAACAAAAATATAGCTAGTGGTTTAAAATGTGAATATTATAATTTGTTTTGATTAAAATGTGTGAACTATATGCTTTTCTATGTGCATTTTTATCTTAGGATCCGTTCATCGGAAAGTTAACCCACCTCCTGGTCGGGGATATTAAATTAATATAGTCCCTTATGTATTTCCTCCATTTAAAAATAGATTATATTTAATGAAAGTTTTTATGTTCAAAATAGATAATATTTTCCTATTCTAATACAAATTTTAATTTTATCAAAAATTGGATAATCAATAATTTATTGTAATTTTTTTATAATTGATTCAATAATTATAATTATTATTTTAATAATATTTTTAAGATATTTTTTTTATAGTTACACACTATTTTCAAAAATAAGTATTTTAAAACGGAGAAAGGAAATAGAAAACACTTGTAAGTTATAAAACAAGACAAAGGATATATTAGGCGGGTGTTCAAATAGTAACCAAAACAAACTAAACTGATGAAGTGCAAGTGTTTTTGGCTTAGTAGTTTGATTGTAAATTCATTAATATTTTTACACCAAGAAATTAAATTTTATTAGGTGATTATACAGATTAATAAAACAAAGATTTATTAAAAAAATCATGGTGCAAAAACTGGTTAAATATGAGTTTTCAATGAACTATTCATAGTGGTATAGTCAATTGTAAAATTTCATAAGTAACTTAAAATTATCGATTCTAAGTTTTTTATACAATATTTATATAATTGTAAGAAAAAAATCATTGTCAGAAATTTAAACTGATGAAAATGAATTAACATAAATCATTGCCCTAGGAATATTCTGAAATATGTGTACAGTGTACTACCTAAAGTTAATAAGTCGAAATTATTTAAAAGCTAACCAACTGATCGTTGGAGACAAAATGGTTAAAGATACTCGGAATCAAATAGTGAAGAGGTATCTTTTCTTCTGTCGTGGAGATTTGTTGGGACTGAGTATATAGCTTTTCTTCTATCGTAGATCAAGAAAACAATTGAGCTTTATGTATTATTTTCTTGAAAATGTTATTTTGATATTTGCACAAATTTTAAAATAATTGAAATATATTTATATTTTATTAATTACACATATTTAAGAAATGAAAATATGTATAAAATTAATGTATTGATAATTAATATTAGGCTTAAAGTAGGTATAAATTATATTCAAATTTTAAATACGTTTATTATAATAAAAATATCAAAATTACACTTTATAAAATAGATTAAGTATTCAGGAAAAGCACGAAGAATTATAAGCTAACAAAGAATTCATATGTATCTAAAAAATTTTGTGTAAAAATTAGGGCACATTAGCAGTATAATATTTTTAACTCAATCTAAGTTTGAGGTGATTTAATCTTTAATGAGTTTTTAGATGATTGCAATAAATTTTAAAGTTTTAAATTGATTTTAATAAATAACTCTAAAATATCACTTAAACATGAAATTTGAGTTTTATTTTTTAAAATAAAAATAATACCAAATATTCTAAAATCACTTGAAACTTTAAGCTTCAAATTAAAATATTTTTAATAATAACAGATTTCAGAATATTTTATAAAATGTCAAGTTCATAAATAATAAATTTTTAGAGAATTTTTAAAATTTATGTTTGAATAAAAATAAACTTATCATTTTAATACAAATTATTTAAAACGCTTGGTTGAATACATGCCCATAAAAGTATTTTCAGGATTGGTGAGGATAAAAAGCACATGGTCGGCCCACTTCTTCGTGTATTTCTTTTCGTATTTTAGGTTTCCATATTTGTAACAAAGCTATGCAACAGACAAGGCCATTGGCGTACATAGAATAGATGACAAGCCGGCTCTTGACATGTGTCTTGCTCTGCCGAGAATGTGTTCATGTTCTTTCCACATGCAAATGCAATGGCTTTGTGCTGTATACATGCTTCAAAAGATAAGTCTATCGCAGGAATATATGTGTTTATTAGAAAGAATCAGAAACAGATGTCTTAATCATTACTATTGTTACATTTGTATTTGAATTAATTTTAGTTTGTTTTTTTTCTCCTGTTTTCTCAAGAATACTTTTTTGCCAACTCTCAAGAATAATTTAAATATGTTTACTAATTAATTGATATTAAATAAACATTTAGAGCATATAAATAATATGATTAATAATAAATATAAATATAATACTTTAGATATATGATTAATCATATTTTATAGTGATTAATGTATTTAATGATATTTTAAAATAATTAATTATCAATAAAAATAATCATTAATTAATTATCTTTTTGTATTTGTAATATATATTTCCAGTAAATTTGACAAAATATAACTTTTTCATAAATTCTATTATTTCTTACATTTAAATAATAATTATGTTTATGATATATAGGTAAGCTAAATTATTATTTTATTTTAGGAGTCCTATCAAGAAACTAAACTTTGTCAATTATGTTCATGGTATGTAATTAAATTAAATTTTATTATTTTATTTCAAGAAACTTACCAAAATTAAAATTTTATCATTAATAATTGTACAAGTCTAATAAGATATAAGCCATGTCACATTTTCATTGTTTAGTTGAACATTTAAACAAAAAAATAGCTGTAAAATAAATATATTACCAGTATAGTAAATAAAACTGTAACTATTTCGAACATCAAAATTTGCATAATATGAAGGACCTACGGCAAACGCCTTTCTCAATTAGGCATGATTTTGGATGGGTAATTCCTACTAATCATGGTTTGAACTTTTAGGCATGAATATCCGGAAAAAGGGTCTATCTGTGGGCTGCACCTTCCCTTAAAAATTAGTTTGGGTCTCTCCATGGGCCTGAGATACCCAAGATTAATCAAAAAAAAAACTTTTATTTAATAGATATAAAATATAAAGGATACCATTTTTTTGATAGACTAATAGTGGACGGCTTAAAACTTTTAGTATCTATATGAATGATTAATTCTCATTATTTTTTACTGGAAGTGATGCATAAAGAGACAAGGCAGAGAGATGGGTTCCCATTCAGACTCTTTCAAGTCCATGCCAATTCACTCCTGACGTTTCCTTGCTTCAAAATAAAATATTTTACAGTATAATATTTTTTCTATTCCCTATAAATAAGTATTTTTAAAAATAGTTTTGATAATTTCATATCAGCTAATAATAAATTGAAAATTTCTAAAACAATTAAATTTATTTAGTATTATTATATTATAATTATTAAAAGTAATTAATAGTAAAAACTATTTATTGTCAATTTTTAATTAATTTATTTAGATATAAAATCTAAAAAATACTAATTTATATTAGATAATAATTTATTGCAATTTTATTGTTTTGATGTCAACACTTACAAGTTATCATATATTTTTTTTGTGAGTGGAGAAACTTTATAACTGCAAATAGTCTCTTAGAATTTAAAATGAGGAAGATTGATCATCGGATTTGAACTGTGTGAGCTTCGGATCTTGAACTTTGATGCCATTCCAACTACACCTTCTATTAAAATTGGTTTAATGGATATAATTAAGAATTGTATAGACGTAGTTTTTTCTTTAAAATTAGATAATTTCATCTGTTATAAGTATGTTTTGAAAGTTATAATTTATTTCATATCTCTTGTGTGTTAAATATCCGTGTTGATTGATACTTTTGGAAAAAGGGCCGTGCATAAGAATATATATATATTTTGAAGATGAGTCAGACTGAATTAATAGGAGAGGTTATCAACAATAACCATCTAATCAACTGCAACTTTATTTAATTAAATAGATAATTGGAAAAAATAGTCTTGAATGAAATTGAACATATTAATATAATATGTTTCCATACACTAATACATTTCTATATATTTATTTTATATGACATTGGATAAGCATCACCTGGTCAGTCTGACTTCAAGGCACAAGAGGTTCGAGGTAGTCGAACAGATAGGAAACAGCAAGGTGTGGGCGTGTTGGTGATATAGCCTTTAGCTGCAGTCCACTAAGATTTCTTTCTCTATCGTTGAAAAATATCTATACAAAATATAATTTAGTTATGCCATCATAACATTCAAGATTTGAGGGCGTTCTTCTTTCGGTAATTCGTGGTAAGTGACTGATTTTTTCCGTTAGTTTGGTCCGAGGCCGTCTCGCTATCAAATCGTTATTCATTTTGTTATGTTGTTCTTAGAGCAGAATTAACCGGGGTCTCTTAAGTTGAGATTCTTAGCTTTTTTAAATGACGTATCTTAGTTTTTAACTAAGAAAACTTAAGAACCGTTTCTTAAATAAGAACCATAAGAGCCGTCTCTTAACGGGAAAAATATAAGAAAAAAAAAATTAAAAAAAAAATTTTTACGTTAAGAACCCTACTTTAACAGATCCGGGTTAATCATGGCCTTAGGTTCTATCGTTGTTATTGTTCGTAGTTTATTTCGGTGATGTGTTGTTATTTTTCTTTCCGACTACTAAACTTCTATTGTAATATCCGTCGAAAACGCAAATATAGAATAATATTAAACATTTTACCAGAAAAGTTAGTTATGCCATTATATATATAAGATTTCGTTCGACCCTCGCTTATTCTACGTTATATCGTACCATCTCCATTCAAAGTCTAGCATTATTATTGGATGCCAATTTTTTTTGTTGTCATATGCCAAAAGAAAAAAATTTGCAAAAAATCTTTATAATATCGTTTAGGAAGTCAGTATCATACGTATCACATTCATATAAACTTTTACAACATATAAATATATATTAAAAACATTACATCTAACTATCATCTTCCCTTTAAACATAATTTAAGAAACATAAATAGTCTTTCTTTAAACATAATTTTAAGAAACATAAATTTTATTTTAGAAATAATAGGAATATTTTTATATCTATATATTATTTTAGATGAATATATAAAAAATTGCGTAAGAGTTTTTTTTTTTTTTTGTAAGAGTGTTTGTGTTTTTGGTTTCTAACATAAAACTTGTGTCAAGTTGAATTAGGATCAGGATTTGGTATCTTATTAGTTTAAATCTTCATTTGATCTAGTTAAACTTAAGAAACAAAGTAGCCCTCCAAAACATAGCCTTTAGAGACTGTGAACTTGGCTACCAATTCATTGTAGTACTTTATTTACTTATAAATTTGTTTTAAGTTGCAGCAAGGTTGAAACCTCACATATTAATTAGTGAATCTGAATCAAAAGTGATTATGCAAGTTAGGTTCAAACTCCCTATATCTTTATATGAGTGGCTTCTAATTATAATATCAACTTAAAGCCTCAGATAACTGTTCAATTGTTGAGGAATGTCTATCAACCTGCTTAAATCAAAAACTTAAAACGGTTATAGGGTTTTGATTGTAAACAACTATAGCAATGAGTTTTGATTTGGAATATTTGTTCGAAGATAAAGAAAGTGATAGTGTTAAGGCATATGATATGATATAAGCTTTTGACCATTTACTCAATCATTTATGTAAATGGAACCTACATGATGTCGATATCTTTGTAGTGTGTAGGCTTCACTCTCTTGTGGACCCACGTAATTATTTAGAGAAAATATAGTAAATCAAATACAAAAAATGAACAATTCAAAGTATTTTAATTTTATTTTTATCGAGTTTTCTTAGGATGTCCCCTCTATGCGCATGACACTGACTCCCCACCTTAGTTATAAATGAAAAAACCCTGTTTTTGAGACATAATAAGATATACAAAAAGCTCCCAGGAAGAAAGCAAACTTATTTCAAGGAGATAACAATTGCAAGCGGAAATAAAGAGCTTGATGTAAACAAGGGAAAAGATACATATACACGACTTTAAAAACTCACTTCTGAAATCTCTTTCCATAAACTTAATGTAAAATATCATTTTAACATTCAAGATGTAACATTTGTTTGTGACGGCTTATTGACAACATATGTGCATGTATCTCGAGTTATCTATCTATTTTCTAACATGATTATTCTAAAATACGATCTTCTTTTCAAATTCAAATACTTTTATATTTATGTACAAAAAATTGTTGATGTTTTAGTTTTCTAGAATAGTGCTGAATTTCCATACTAATTTTTAAAGAAAAGTATGGTTTTATAAATTTGCCATAAGTCATTGCAAGGAGTAGTTTCTCCTTTTTTTTAAATCAAAAATAATTTTTATAGAGGTAAATAGTGATATAAGGAAGAAAAATGTGGTGATGCAGACAGGCCATAGAAAGAAAAATTAGCTGGCCAATTTACTCCCTGCAGAATCTGGCAATCTATTAGCCTTTCTTTAGATGGGACCTTCTTTGAGAGAGATTGAGAGAGGGAGAGGGAGAATAGTCTTATGCATTTGATGGATCTGACTCACTGCTCCAAAAGATCACTCTCATTATTGATAACACTTGTCAGTCCTTTTGGCCTCTTAGGACCTCCTACCGATCCTGATTTGTCTTCTTGATTATAGAGTTCAAGGGTTCAAATTGTGACAGTGTTTTGATTTAATTATCAGAAAGTTCATAGAAATTCATCTACATATCTGTTAAAGTTAACAGACGAGAACAGTTAATTTTGAAGGATTATTAAAAACAAGGTCAAGTGCTTTATCTTCATAAGAACCCTCGTAATAAAATATCACAATCAATTAGAAGACAAACTGAGGGTATATTTATTTTATCAAATATATTTGTGGAATGACAAAATCTTATTTGATATGACAACACATTGGATGGTATCTTCAATCTTAATTGCTATAATGTAATTGTATGAAAATGACATATCTATTTTGTAACGGAACCAAATATAACATTTTGACCCAATTAGTTTTTTTTTCTTTTACCATATGTGATACAACTCGACGGTGATTCGCCAAATAGAAGGAGCATTGCAAATTTCTCATGGTATCTATAACAAACATAAAACTACTCAGAAGTTAAGAAATTCATTTTTTGACTTATTATTTCTGTTACATAAATAGTTACTTATTTGTGTATAAACTATCACATATTTTATCATTTAGATATCAAGTTCATATATAAGTATGAATATGGATCCTGTTTTTGCTATGAATAGCAAAAATATGAAAATGTCGAGATGAGATTTGGAAATTAAAAAGAAACTGAGATAAAAAGTACTAAAGAAACAAAAGAGGGCTAAATCATTGTCCTTCTCCATTGACCATTCCCCACCTTACTCTCAACCAATTTATTTTCATTTTTATTGTTTAAAATAATAATTATGCAATTTTAGACCATCTTTAATGTGTTACTATTTTTTCTAAAAAATAGAGTAATACTTTAAAAGAAATAGAGCTTATAAGTCAAATTCTCATAAATAATTTTTTAATATAGTGCAAAAATAAAGTTTTTGCTTAAACATAGGTAAAAATAGTAAGTTTTATTTTACATAAAAAAAATTGAAGTGTATTAAAGTCGTTTTATGTTATTATAAGGACAAATATAGTGATAAGTTAAAATGCTTCAGATAAAAAAAAAGCCAAGAAGGTGAAAGTGATAACATCATGAAAACTAAAAAAAATGGTTTATTTAGTTTAATCTCTTTACTGGTTGTGGTGTGGTAATCTAAAAGTTCAATGATCTTTTGGAGACTAATTAATTGAATGTTTTTTTTCATATGTATATCCAAAAAAATCAGTATTTAAGATTTTTTTAATATAATTCTAGTTTTCCTTATTTAAGAGTTGAATCAGACTTTTATATACTTCTTTCATAATTTTCTTTTTTTTTTAGTTTTCCACTACTTCGTGTAGATTTTTCTTTTTTTAATATGGTTATTGGAAGAACATACCTTGTTTTTATCCTAAGGATAATAATTAGTTTCATAAACTATTGTAAACTTGAACACCACACCAAGCAAAACGTGATATATAGTGATGCAAGAGCATTCTTGATTAAGAAAAGATATTTGATAATCACATGAAGATTTCTATATCATGTTTTTAATATTAAGAAAACAATAAGACACTATACTCAATTTCTTTTTACTAAAGGCATTTTCAATGGTTAACATTATTTTTTTCCTTCAAAATGAGGAGAACTAAAAATGAGTTTGTTTTCTATTTCAATAGTTCTCTCATTTTTCTTTTCAATTTTTAAAATATTTTATTATTACTACTTATTGTCAATTCGAATACTACTTCTTGTTTAAAAATTCTACAAATTTTATCTAAATAATTCTATTTTAACTATCTTTATTTTATCATAAATCTAGTTTCCAAAGAATATAAAATTAGTTATATAAACTTATAATTGTATTATGAAAATATTGATAGTTAGTTAAAGTATATTGATTTTTTAGATACAAAACATAAATATTTAAAAATTGATCTTCGAATTTGAGAAAATATTATTCATAAGTTTATTTTTCTTCAAAATAATGCACTATTGAAAAATGTTTTCCTTCTTGATATTTTCCGAGGGACCACTAGAAAAGGTCTAATATCAATCAACAATTAAATGAATATCAATTTGGAATTTGCAATTTTTTTTTTGTTTTTCCTTAATTTGGTACTCTCCAATCGTAAGAGTTAGGACACAAATAGAGCAAGGACACAATATAAAACAGAAATAAGTAAGAAAAAAACAGAAATAAGAGTTTTGCATATAAATTATATGTTCATTGATGAATGATTGTTAAGTCTCCGTATATGAAGCTGTGAGAAACAGAGTGTACTATACCGGTCAAATCCGGTCCTACTCGTTTATCTAACCCCTTTGTAGTTTGTTATATATACATACTTGTTTTCTTCACTTCAGTACTAACTTTTATGAAGTGTCCCTTTCGGTTTAACCTTGATTCGGTTCAGCCAAATTCGAGGCCCCCACTGGTTCATGAGCCGTTTTTGAGAACAGCCCGACTTCTGTTTGATCCTTTGGGCCATTCTAATTTGGCCCAGTTTCATATTTTTCATAAACCAGAAAATCTCGAACAAAGACCAAAACACCATTCTGAATTGCAAAAGAACGAGGATGGAATGTTACAACATAAATTATGTACATTCATAAATAAAAATGCTGTGACTCCCCAAGAGCATTTTAAAGACCGTCCTACAAATACCCAAGAAGAGATATCTTCGTCAATGGAGATTACAATAACCTTTAGATACTCTTTGAATAAAAAGAACCTACAAATACTCTTTTCACATGTATTAATTTACAATTGGTTCTGATTTTTTCTACAAAATTAATTTTAAATAAATAATTATGCTTTATTAAAATACTAATAATTTTTTGGTTTATATCGGATATGAAGCAATGAGGATCCTCTAATACTGATGTTCTAGTTAGAACTAAAATAGTAAAATTACAATTTGGCCCACATAAAAACCTGAGATTTCTAAATTAGGACCGTAAAAGTAATCTTATCACGAAACGTCTTCTAAAATAAGAAGAAGAATCTAGAGATCGCAAAAGAAGAAATCGATTGTGCGAACAGAAACCCTAGCGAGCGGAAGGAGGGACAAAGTCACAAAGACGATAAAAACTAGACAAGGGAACCGATCAATTGTGCGATAGGTTGAAGGGTTTTTAAGCGATGGGGAAGAAGAAGAAGAGAGCGACGGAGAAGGTGTGGTGCTATTACTGCGACAGAGAGTTCGACGATGAGAAGATTCTCGTGCAGCATCAGAAAGCCAAACACTTTAAGTGCCATGCTTGCCACAAGAAGCTCTCTACTGCTAGCGGCATGGTCATTCATGTCCTTCAGGTTCATAAAGAAAACGTTACAAAGTATGTGCCTTTTTTATGATGATTGAATGTGATTGCTTACTGTGAACTTGGAAAAATTGAATCTTTATTGGATTAAGCTCTTTCATGAATCTTTATTAGGTTATAAACCCTAATGTGTTAGTGCAAATTATTGGAAAGTAACACTCTTTTGATTGATAGATTTCAAGGTGGGTTTTTTTAGGTATTGTTCAATATTTGAATTTTTAAGTTTTGATTTTCTTCAATTTGGAGACATGGATAAGAAGAATTTATAAAAAAGGATTTGTCTGATTTGATTAGAGAATCTTTTAAGTAGCAGTTCTTGGGCTTGTAGAGATGCATAGTGTTATAGTTTCTCACATCTTCTGAGTTCATACACTGCTCTAACTTTGATATGTTTTTCATTTTTTAGGGTTCCTAATGCTAAAGACGGTCGAGATTCAACTGATATTGAAATATACGGAATGCAAGGAATTCCACCTGATGTCTTGGCTGCTCACTACGGAGAAGAAGGTAAGGAGTTTGAGATTGTATTATTGTTTATATTCTTATCAGCTATTGACTAAGACAAGTGAGTGCTGCAGAAAATTTGTTTGTCTCTTTATTAAATAATATGGAACTATTGTATCTATTGGTCATGATCTCGTCTTTATTTTTAAACTGAAGTTACTTTTTCTGCAGAGGAAGAGTCTCCAGCCAAAGTTGCAAAAGTTGAAATTCCTGCCGCTCCTCTTGGTGGTGTTCCTAGACCCTATGGAATGGTATATCAACCTCAACAAGTGCCTGGTGCTGTGCGACCAATGTATGTCTATGTACTAATTGCACATTATTCTTTTTATTGCTGTGACTTCTAGAATTTTAGGATGTTGTGTCTGTTTTCTTCATACTCTGAGTCGGTGATCCATGCTAAACGACGGGAAACAATTTTTTCCTTTGTTCTCTAGTTAGTTTTTGGTTCCCTTGTCCTAAAAAGTGACGCACTCGACAAAATATGATCCACAAGGTTCTTTGTTTAGTTCATTCTCGAGATTGTCCAATAGAGAACTATTCCACTTTTGTTTCCTTATCTTATCTAAGATATCGTTAAATTTTATCACTTTTGATCATGTTCAAAAAATTTGTGCCAACAGGTATTATCCTGCTGCTCCTATGCGTCCTCCTGGTCCTGGGTGGCAAATGCCTCCTCCTCGCCCACAACAATGGTATCCACAGAATCCAGCGGTTTCTGTTCATCCACCTGCCCATTTAGGGTATCAACCACAACAGCTCTTTCCTGTTCATGGTATGGGAATGACAATGCCAACATCATCGCATGTAGTCAATGGAGTCACTCCTGGGAATCCTTCATCAACTCCTGCAATGCCGCTTTCCCAACCTCTGTTCCCTGTTGTGAATAGCATCACTCCTTCTCAAGCTTCACCGTTTTCTGCTCCCCTTCCCGTTGGTGCGGCTCAGCCGTCTGCTGCTGTTGCCACCATAGGATCAATGAATGCATACCCGCCTAACAACTCTTTTCCAGGTTCACTCTTTAGTTCTTAGAAGTTAGAATCGATTGCTTACATTTGATTCAGCTTGTTTTAGATTTAAACTTACTCTCTCTTTTATGTTTTGTTGCAGTGGGTGGGACTAATTCTCATTCGTATGCTTCTGGTCCAAACACTAGTGGTCCTTCAATCGGTCCACCTCCTGTGATTGCAAACAAAGCTCCTAGCTCTCAGCCTAATGAGGTTTATCTTGTATGGGATGATGAAGCAATGTCTATGGTTAGTTTCCTCTTAATACATCTAGTACTGGTGTCATTAACGAATCCTTTGTCTTTTCCATCTGATTCCATTGGATGTCTGTATTTGCAGGAAGAAAGAAGAATGTCCTTACCGAAATACAAGATGCATGATGAAACCAGCCAGGTAAGTTCTGATTTTTCCTTTTAAAGTTAAAAAGAAAGTTTGCTTTGCACGTCTAACCCATTCGGTAGGCTTTGTTTATACTTCTTCTTAAACTCCAGAGCCTATTGTTTCTGTGCTAAGAGGTACCTTTATAATTTCAGTTTATTATTTCTTCACTTAGAATATGATGAGAATAAAGACATAAGCAACAAAGTAAGCATGTTTAACTATGGATTTTAGAATTGTATATTTAGTAGCTTGCGATAGTACGTGCAACAAGTAGTAAAGAAAAGTGTGTTTGTATCTGCTCGTTCTTCTTCATTGTGTATCATTTTTCCTCTTGTATTGTATTAAAAAAATGTGGTGATTGGTTCCACGAGATCATACTCAACAGGTTTGGTTTCAAACCAGGTCAGATCCTTTTTTTAATTTAATTCAAGTTTGCAAAGTTTGGTACCTTTGCAAATCACTGTCTCGAGGAATAAGAAAAGAAAACTCTTTCTAGCCTTCGAATAAAGCATCCAACTTTCTTTTTTTTTTTTTTAACTAAGAACCCAACTTTGTTCTGTCTCAGATGAACTCGATAAATGAGGCCATAGACAGACGAATCTCAGAGAGTAGGCTTGCTGGGCGGATGGCATTTTAGAAAACCTGTGAGTGGAAGAAACCATCAAAGAATCCACAAGAAGATGATGATGATGATGATGATGATGATGATGATGGGCTTTTGTTACAACTCTTCACTCATATTTATTCAGGTTTTTCAGAAGCTGAACTTGTGATCTGAATTTAAGTTATTACCATCTATCTATATGTTGTAGTCTTTAGACTGGTGAGTTAGTTACCATTGCATTACTTTAGAGATCTCAGGGATGTTTTTTCAAAGGTTTTTGTTCTGACTATCGTTTACTATATAAAACAGATTCACTCGAAATGTTCATGTTTAATAGTATTTAGCCCAAAGTAAAAAAAGATGTGACATCCTTTACATCTACCATACGTGCAACATCTATGACTCCGTCTCAACTAAATGAATTTTATTTGTGTATCCTACTCATTTGAACCAAGAAATTGCTAATGTGGCTCAAATGGATCGAATGCAAAGTTAGATATGGAAAGTGGATTTTGTTGAAACAAACGGGGTAATCTCTAATATTTCTTAACTTTCTCCTCACCCTCCACTCGGTCTCCCCAAAAATATTCCAGAAGATGGAAAGAGTTTTCAAAACAAAGAAGGGGGCTTAAATTGCAACTCAAAACAAAATCTTTATGTTTGGTGTTAATAGGTACTTTCATGATATCAGGACTCAATGGTTATGGAGTTAAAGATCTCAGCCAATATTTAATGAAACCAAGCATTTAAGAAACAATGGGTAGAGGATCCATTCACCATGAGTAAAGAACATCTCTCTTGAAGTTGTTTTGGAGAGATTAGTAGACCATGTTCATCAGTTTAATAATAATTTAACCTCTACTTGTATGGTCTTCTGTTTAAACGATAAATAAACCATAGGAAGTACCATATGGCATGGAGCCCCGTCTAGTGGACTGGAGAGAACAGCTGAGACGTTGTCAAAGATTTAATTAAACGTTAAACTTACTACAAACAGTAAAACAGACAGGATTACACATGAATAAGATAAAGCAACATAGTGTTTTAATGCAACATAATTTTCTAAAAGCAACAAGCAGTCTTAACGTCAGAAGTAGAAACGGCACGTAGTTTCTTAACTAAAAGCCCTAAAACCTAACAGGCTCCAGGAAATGGAAGTGCTAACTGATCAAGAAGACTAACCACAGGTGTAGTAAGTACCGGGTCATAAGCAAAACCCTGCAACACCTCTCCGTCTGAACCACCGGAGCCACCGCTGCTGCTACCGGAGTATGGACACGGTGGGACCCATAACCAACTCTTTCTCACCATATCAAACAGCAACTGCAATGAAGCCCTTTTTAACACAATCATTACAAACTCTTGGTTTCCGACACACTCGAATCCCTTCCCACCTTCTTCTACTGCGAACTGTGCGTAGAGCGGCTGAGGCATCCTTTCGATCTCGACCCACGTGGCGTTATCTTGCTGCAAACTCCAAAGCCTAAGGCTTTTAGGAACGTTAAGCTTGCTTTTCTCAACGGCTGCCACGAGAACAAGCCTTCCTTTGCTCTCTAACAAGCTTGGAGACCTGAGAAACCTCCTCATAGGAGCTTGAATCTTGATCCAACGGTTCCCCGTAACCTCATAGCACAAAACGCTAAAAGGGCTATAGTTCATACAATAAAACTTGCTTCCCACGTAGACCATCTTACCTGATTCCAAGCTACAAAGCCGTGGCAGAGACGAAGCCATCGCCCAAAGGGAGAAGAACCCGCCGGCGTCTACATGGAAACTCTCCGAGGAGAGGTTTTTCACGGCGTAAGGAGATATGAGATCGTCTCCGGCGACGGTAACATCAATGGAAGTTGGAGTTACTGAGAGACCTATAGAAGGGAACAGCCTTGGTCTTGACATTGGTGGTAACTGACTCACGGATCCAACAAGAGGGTTAGATAAGAGAATGGTTTTGAGACCAGCTTCTTCAGAGACCCAACTCACTAACCCTCCAGATGAACCTGAAGGATAAAACCCTGAAGGGATGTAAGGAAAAGAGAGACGGTACCATCTGATCTCATTAGGGTCAAACAAGAACCCTTCAGCTTTGTTGGAACCATCATCGTTTGTTCCTTCTCCACCTCTCTTGTAGATGTAGCTTTTTAGGGTTTTGTGTTTGAAGAAGAGGAAACAGTTGTGTCGGAGAGGAAGTAGTTGTAGATATATCTCGAGGAAAGCGTTTGAGAAAAGTAGACCGTAGAATCTTTTGCAGACGCAACGTGACCGGAAAAAAGCTGGAGGTGGAAGGAAAGCGATGATACGGTCAAGAAGTGGAGGAGGTAGCTTGCTCCAGATCCGACCGTCCATCCACTGACCGGAGGTTGAATCTGTGGTTGTACTAGTGGTTGTGCTACTGTTGCTGCTACTAGTGAAGGTGTAAGAGAAAGGTAAGTGAGCAGATGGGTTATTGATGAACATATTTGTTTCCATTAAGCTTTGAAATGTTAAAGATTTGATGAAAAAGGGATCTTCTTTGTCTGAAATGGGTTTGGAGTTTTGTCCTTTGGTTAAGATTTTTATTGATTTTTGAGGAAGGCTTTTGTGAAAGTTATGCAAAACTCATCGTAGGAAAAGAGGCAGAGATTATATGTATAGCTTTTTGAGGAAGTAACAAAGAGAAGACAAAGTAGTTCTCTAGTCTCTCTACTTCTTGCATGGGTTTTTGATATTCAACAGAGTAAAGTGGGACATATTTATATATAAAAGAACAGTTGATATATAAACAAAGGTAAATTAAAGATGTAAAAGAAAAAAAACTAAGGTAAACTGAATTTGTAGAGAAACACATATTTATTTGAAAAATAAAAAGATAACGTGCTTCTTTATTGTTATATACCGATAAATATATAAATAATGGAGAAAAATTATACCTGAAATTAATATTTGTTATATAATGTATAATGAGCTATAAATTGTTTAAAACAAATTAGAATATTTGTTTTCATAAAAAAAATCGGATTGATGTTCAGAAACCCTTTTTGTGCAAATGTGATGTTCAGAAAACTAAACCGGTCAAATGGAGAAGACTAGAAAAAGGTTAACTCCAAAATAACTAAAATTTCTAAAGGAGCTTGAATTTGTTTTATTATAAATTGTAAAAGTATGTATACCGGATCTATTTGGTATCATTCAAACAGTTTCAACTAAACCAAAATTCAACAAGCACAAGTATCCAAAAAACCTTGTTATATCAATTGACTAACAAATTTTTGTTTGTATTGTGGGTAAACGTGAAAATGGTGGCAGAGGAAGTGATGGTTCTTAATGTTGAGAGCTACAGAGTTATCTTGTCAATGCCCAGCATCGACATTATTAATTCAGAGACTACTCCAATGCTTTTCACACTTGGATCACATCTCGTCTTTTTTTTTTGGAGAATTTGCCAAATGACCAAGTTTTAGAAAGAAATTAAGTGCAGAACATTGATTTTGACATAATGTATTATCTAACAATTTTGCTTCAACTGTTCCGGTTTTACCCCTCCTTTATACAAGTTGTCGGTTCCTTTATAGATGTAAAGATGACGTCCACGATTTATGATGTGGACACGTTTATAAGGTTACTTTGTAGAATTGGAGTTTGGTAAGACATCCACGTAACTTTTCATTTCACCGCATATGTTTATCATACAAAATTATTTAATTGAAATTTGGCAGAACATCCACGTACTATTCTATTTTAGTGACATGGTACAACATTCAACATGTCGTGGGAACTATACATAATAAACTCACCCACAACCAATGAAACCTCTACTTAGTCAATATAAACCCTAGGTAGAAACATATAAACTCAAATACAATGTATAAATTATTTTTCAATACTAGGCACTTGAAGGCACATTTACTTGATTAACATGTTGCATATTTTCTATTCTATACAATTTAAGTAGTATAGTAAACCAATTAAACGAGGAAAAGTTACATATTTAACCCACATATAAGCTATACATGTTTGATTTTGGTTTTTCAGTGTTATATCCATAGTATGGAACGTAAATAGTAAACTCTCTCCACGTGCAAAAATACAACAATACAAGACACACCAATGATTAGTAAGTTAAACCCTAATCAAGCATGTATAAACCCAAATAGAATATATATAATAAGTTTTAATATATCTAAACCCTTACTTGGTAAATCTAAACCCTAAGCAGGAACCTATAAACCCAAATACAGTTTATATAAAAAAAATTATATTAGACACTTAAACACACATTTACTTAGTTAGCAAATTACATATCTTCTATTCCATATAAAGTAAGTAGTATAGTAAACCATTCAAACGAGAGAAAATTACATATTAAATCTGTTGTACTATTCCATATAGAAAGTAGTATACTACCTCTATCTGATCAGGTAAACATTACCAAACCCTTCGATTAAGATGTTAAAAATGAATTTGTCAAATAACCATTTTTTTACAAAGTTGCGAAGGGAAATGAAGAATACACATTGCATTATTACATGCAAATGAGAATATACACATTTTGCACCATCACATATACGATATTTCCTTTACAAGAGTCTAAAAAACTATTATGTTTACATGAGTTCTTAAGTTTATTCTACATATGACCAAACACTACGTGGAATTCTAGAAACCTCTCCCTACCAGATGGCTCAAAACCCGTTTCAAACAATCGACCTGGGAGACATAACTTTTCTATGATAAACCTGCAAAACGAACGAGAGGGAAATTGGGTGAGGTTGGAGAAAGAAGTAAATAAAAAAGAAGACTAATGTGTAAATAGCGTAGCGGAGGTTCAATACTATTGACCTAGGATTATATACTATGTGAAGATACCACTGATCCTAAGACTAAAAGAATGATAAAGCAACATATTGTCTCATTCTATTCCATCAGGGAAATAGATCACACATAATTGTTCTATTTGATTGTAATGTTATATATATCGTACACAAAATTACATGCTATTTACCATGGCATAAATCACCGTGAACTGTTCTATTTGCCTAGTATATATACTATATATATCTGACATGAAATTCCATGTTATTTACCATGGCATAGATCACAGTGGAATGATCTATTTGCCTAGTATATGTACTATGGGAAAATACCAGAAAATACAGAAAATACTATGGCATACATTGTTACCTCGCAAACCTAACGTCAGGGTTCAATCCTTTTAACAAAAAATACAGAATGATATATTGTTCTATTTTGTAGTAGTCTATACTATGTAATGTACATATGTTACATTACAAACACAACGACCAACTGACATGCGGGAACATTCGGAAACCCATAAAATAAATGACTCAATTATGTTCTATTTTGGGCGTCATGAATGCTATGTCATCGTAACCTCGTACACTAGAAACACAAGAATGTGACCACACCATTTACCAGAAAATACATAATGTTATACTGTTCTATTTTGGTAGTAGTCTATACCATGTCATGTACACCTACTACATTAGTAAAACAACGAGCAACTAATAGATACCTAAAACGAATCAAGGTACACAGAGTAAGACAGATCAGATACAAACAACGCGTACAGAGGGTGAAGCCGAGAGGTGAAAGCGATCAAACACCGGGAATAAAGACGATGGAAGCCGATTAACAAACAGAGGAAGAAGATACAATTGACAAACGAGTTAATCGGACATGCAACATAAAGAAAAATGGTAAAATGTGTCAGAAACTACCTCCTAGTAAATCATAACTAACCTGAGCAGAAGGGTCTATTACGAGGGATGAAGCTTCTATCTATTTTCGATTCGTTCACTTGAATCGTCGTGAACGACAGAAGGGCAGATCTGAGCGGTGTTGCAGACACAATGGTGAAATCTCCGCTGTTGACTATACATCTTCTTTGAAATTACCAAGATAAAGTTACTCAAGAAGAGGTTGTGATTGTGGAAAAGCCACGTCTACTTTTGGAAATCTAGATACTAGTAATTAAAAGTTATTTTATTTGTAGGTTTTCCCGGTTAATAGTAAGGGTAATATGGTAATTATATATAATAGAGATGTGGTATATCGACGAAGTAGGTTATTTGGTCATCGGGTGAATTATAATTTTATTGATGGTTATAGAGTGCAATTTCCCTTTTTTTTTCAACTCTAATTTTATCGTAATCTACATGCACGCTCCTCTTTTTCTTTTTCTTTTTGATAATGGCCAGACAAATTGTACTCATTGGAGATCAAATCAGAGAATATTGTGCAAACTATTCTATATTTAATTTTATTCAAACAAACCAATTAGATCATATTAATCTTCTTTGTTTAAATTTATTTTATAACTTTTGTTTAAAGTTAGACATTTAGTTCTCTATGGAAACCAGTCAATTGTTAGTACAAGTTTGAAGAAAAAATATATGGATATGACCCTTAATTTAACGTCTTTTGTTAGAGGAGAACACATAGTTATATTTGGATTGGGAAGGAAATTTTTACATATATTATAGGATTTAATACAGTTCAATAATTAAAGTTTCATCGAGAAAAGATGGAAAACTTATGCAACATAGAAGAGCGAACGTTGTTTCTGAAAAACGAAAATAGTTTCTAAACATGGATAATTAAGAAAAACAAAAATGAGAAGTACACGTTCATCAAAATGAGAATTAGAAATAGAAAATATGTTTAGCAAAACAAAAGAAAGAAAAAAAGAAATAGACGAAGGCTCTTTAATAATCAAGTACCTGCTTATGATGTGATCGAGCAGTTTGCTCGTAACGTCTAGCAGAAATATATGCTATGCTTATTTGATGTTGTTAATTGTAAACAAAAGTATGTTACCCGTATTTAATGTTGTTTTCATGTTTTAATTGTATTTTCTACATGTCATTAATAAGTTATCGATTTAATCATGGAGTAAGCAAATCTTCCTAGTTAAAAAAAAAAATACATATTAAATGTTGAAAGATGTGAGAGCATGTCCAAATGGTTAGAACTCTTGATGGATTCTAATGATTAGTTTAATTGTTAATTGTGTATTTTATAAAGTTTAGAACCCTTGTGAATGTAATTAATTTTATCAAGGTCCAATGGACTAATCCCTTTGAAGTTCTTAATTTCGGTTGAGTTAGAGAAAAAAAATGATTTCAGAACAAAACTTCAACGAAGGAGAAAGAGACATAAATGAGAGGTCCAATAAAAAAGTGACACGTAAGGGTTCTTATCAATTCTAGAAAACCCACGTTAAGCACCGGTTCTTTGGTTTTTATTCTTTTTCTCATTTTTTTTCTGTTTTTGTTTAAAACCCCTATTAAGAATCGCCGATGGAGGTGGTCTGAGAAAATGTAACACACAAAGGGTGTTTGGAATTATAGAGGTTAGGGTTAGAGAGACATGATGACGGAAAATAATTAAATTTGTGTTTGGAATTATAGAGGTTAGGGTTAGAGAGACATGATGACGGAAAATAATTAAAGAAGTAGAAAGAGTAAGTAGAGTCAGATCAAAAGTCCAATCAGGGTTTCTTATTTAAGGCATAGTTTACCGTGAAAATAATAGGCACAAGTGAGAAGAATATCTGAAACTGACAAGTCGCAAAAGAGTAATAATATTCTCTATTTGCAGTAACTCAAGAGGCTTAGCTTTTGATTGTGTTTTGATGCTTAAAGGAAGTCTCTGAAACCAAACAGTGTCTTGTTTTTGTCAAATCATCTCTCTTCCCAACTAGGTTTTAACTTTTAATCACGCCTACAAGTCGTATCCATAGTAAATTGTCCATTTTCATTATCCCGTAGAATATCCCCTATATATTAAAATAGGAACATTTTTAATAAATAACCTTTAAATTGTAATATATTCACAAGATTACCATTATGCTGATGTGTCAGCACAAGAGGGTTTCTCACACATTCAATTCAAAAACCCATCTCTTACTAGATTAATTACATTTTATGCCATTGGACATCCCTTATATATTATAAAAACATTATTAACATTAAAAGAATATTGTAAAGTCTTTCCTTAAATAAAAGCTACGGAATTACCTAATATAGTTAACAATTAATAACAATTAAATATTGTCAAATTTTTCCTTAAATAAAAACTACGAAATTACCTAATATGGTTAACAATTAATGATTCTGAATAATAAAGATTTGATAATAATTTTTTATCCTACATCATTTTTTTAAATTTTATATTTTAAAATATATTAAGTAATCACATTAAACATATAAAAAATAGACTTTTTTTTTATCTTTTAAATTATTTTAAATTATTATAAATTACTAAGAATGTTAAATCTACATTGAAATTTTTGTGATCTATGGTTTAATTTTTTGTGTTATTACAAGATACACATGATCATAAAATTTATATAAATATGAAATCTCATTTAAAATATGTCATATATAAAATATATAAACATGTTAATTTCAAAGTTTTCATTTAGTAAGAAGTCTCAATTAATAAATATTCGTATTAATAAAATTAATATTTTGTTACAACAAATATAAAATTATTAATAAAATCATATGAGTACAAAGCTTCAATTAATATATATTTATATTAAAATATATTATATATCTATGTCGATATCATTTAATTTTTATTATATACCACATAAATAAATAAATGATTTTTTACCAACAAAACTAATTGTAAATAAAGAGATAGTTTTTTTATATTATTTATGTGCTTACCCTAATTTAATTATATATGTAATAGTTATTTGCTTCTCAATTATTCAATATACGTAAATGAACACAAAATAAATAATAATATATATAAATAATTTGTATACATAATTAATATTCATTCTGCACAAGCACGATCTCAAATGTTATTTCATCATATCATTTCAAAAATAAAACTCTTCATATAAAAGTGAGATGGTAAATTATAGCATTTGAATGATATCATTGAAGTCTAATATAAATTAAATAAGTTTTAAAAAACAAAATATCAGCAAATATGACTCTACTCATCAACCTTATATTGATGATTCATGACTTTACGTTTAAGGACTTATGACATAATTGTTAAATGATCAACATTAATATTCAATGATTATTAGTTTATAAATTTCACTCTGCGCATGCGCGCGGGTAATTACCTAGTTTATATTATATCAAACTTAATAAATAAAAAGTCATCCAGAAGAAAACATTACTATTTGATATGATTCGAAGCTTTCAGTCCAGCTACCATACTGTAATATTGTGTAGTGTTTATTTTACGCGTGTTTTAATAGTTAGTCATTAATCTCGTGCCAAATAAAATTTGAAAAATTGCCGAAATAACATAACTTAATTACTACTTTACAAAAATAAACACTCTCAAAATATATTAACATTTAATTTTATACTTTAGTGATTATTGTTTAAATGGCTGGAGTTGAATTTCTATTTTTTATAAATATTTTTAAAAATTAACTAAGTCTATTTTAATTAAAAAATTAAGGTATTTTTGAAAATAATCATCTATTAAATGTAAATTTGCAAAGTGGTATCAAACTTAGGGTATAAATGAAATTCTCTCATAGAATTTTGATATTTTAATTACTGATTTTCTAAAGATTTTTTTTTTAATTATTGTTATTCAAATATTAAGACTTATTAATATATATTTTAAAATATAATCCTTGTTCTCGGAAACCTTTTGTGAATGTTCTTATATGGGTAACTTTTAGGTCAAAAATATGCTACAAAAAAATCTAATACTCATTATACAAAAAATTAATAAAACAAATTTAAAATATTTAGAATTTGATTTATAACATTCCAGGTAATTTCTTTCTCATACATTTTCTTTAGTAAGATATATAGATACATATGCTTGCATGTACGTGTATGTTCATTTATGGCTTGTTCATTCAAAATTCCCTCTAGCTCTAAAATCTATGGAAAGAGGGGGTAAACAAATTGTAGATGTATGAAATTATAGAACTCAAAGTAAATATTAACCTTCAAGAAATCGCCATTTATGGAAAAGGTTAAAAACTTTTCTGAACTTCGTAATTTCGAGTTGTATTCACTTTTCAAGCAACCTTATTTTGTTTTTCACCTTTTGACACTTAAATTTAACTTTTCACTTAGATCAATAAAAGCCCATTGACCCTTACATTTACTTTGGGAGTTAAGTTATGAATGAATTATTTCTTTTTAGAATATTAAATATTAAAATCCACAAAATATATTATCTAAGAGGATGTGTGAATCAAGAGTGTCAAAATAGATAAATAAATTCAGACTAAACCATATTCAAATGTGTTTAGTTCTTTAATGAATATAATTCAATCCAAACCATTGATCTAATGGATTAGATCACTACAAAATTCATTTAACCAATGAGTTAATGGATTTGGATTTATTGAATTGCCTCATTATTATATATCTTAGCATCATTTAATAATTTATAATAAGTAAATAACTATGTAAAATTTTCAAATGATAACATCATTAACATTATCTATAATGTGTTTATGATTACATAAATTTTAAATTAACAAAAATAAAATCTAAACAGATGGAGTTTCATAAAGTACAATTACAATGATTGTCATGATACAATACAAGGAAAGGGTCATTGATCGCAGCATCAGGGACACAATCTTGCTGAAACAATAAAACAAGAAGAGTTTCAAAAACCTTATGCTATCTTGGCTAAGGAATGACAAGGAAGTCTTCTTCTCCTATGCGTTACACTTTGTTTTAATCCTTTTGCCAAAGTGCACCCGGTCTAGTTTCAATTTTTTGTAGAGTTTTACAAACACTTCTCATATCAGATTTATAGTGTTGCTTATAGTAGCGTTGATATATAGTGTTGCCACATCTTTTGCCAAAGTGCACCCCGTCCAATGTCCCATAACCTATGAGCCTATGCGTCAAGGGATATGCATCAATGGGGGTTTTGTATTTCATAGCTAAAGACACATCGAAGATAGGTTACTTTGATGTTAGCTAGTTTTATGTTTTCTACTTCAATCCCGAAAGGAAACTCTACAAACTGTGAGTTTAAGTCTAGTTACCTAGCTCACGCCTTTGTAGACTTTGTAGAGGAACTCAAGTTTATAACATAAGAGTCTAAGCTAGTTTTGGCTCTGTGTGTGACTTCCCTCATTAATAGGGTTTCATGTGAAGTCTATAACTTTGTTCGGTTTTCATATATTGTCTTTCTGGTTTTCAATTACTTGGGAGCAACATAATGTTTGATCCCAGTTGCGTTTTCATAAACCTCTTTTTTAGTAAAAATATATAAGTTTAAAGATTCTTCTTTCTAGACCTCTTTTGTATTCTTGTTTTTTTTTTGAATTTTTAGATCACTAGGTGGTGGCTGGTCATCCACATTACACGCAGGCATAAAACAGAGTAAAAAGAAAGAGAACCAATCAAAAGATGCATGTGAAATATTTGGATGTATAAGACAACGTGCAAGTCTCCTAAGGTTTGTACAAGACCCAGGTTAAATGCCCTGCTATTGCATTTCAGCATTTACTGTTTTTGCTTGCTATATACTGCATATCGTGTATTTATAACACTCATACCAAAAAAAAAATAAAAAAAAATCTCCTAAGGTATCTTCATAGTGCCAATTCACACAACTGTATTAAAATTAAAACCAGATTTATCATTGAAGACACTGGTATGATCATATTCACTATCAAACAATACAAGTGAATGTTTTATTAAGTGAGTGAAATGCTTCATACAAATAGTTCCTTGTAGTGGTAGATTTGGAAAAGATATACCACACAATACTAATTGAAAGAGGACTTGGAACCGATGGATTACAGAAGAAGAAATCAAAGACGCAGTTATATAATATGATGGAAAGAGGAACAAAATAAAAGTTGATGAAAATAAAAAGCAAACACAAGATATGGAGTTGTTGTTTGGTCCTCTCTCAAGCAGTTGTGAGCAAATACCACGAGTAAGGAGAAGAGAAGAAAGACTGATTATCTATTCTACTAAGCTTTTCCAAAGCCATGTTGTGTTTGCAGAAGCGACAAAAGAGTCTGAGGCATGTGGAGGACGTGCTAGAAGAGTGTTGTATCCAGACTTTTGCATATATCTAAGAATATCTACGTTGTCACGGGTGATGAACAGTAAATTAGCTGGAGCTCGATTTTTTCCCGTCCAACCAAATAATTGGTCCACCATATGTGAGTAGAACTTTCCTGTTCCATAACATAAAAAGGACGTGAGATAATAGCTTATAGATTTCATAGATAAAAAAAAAGGATAATTAAGAAGATTAACTGGAGTTGAGAGCGACATGATTAAGAACAATTCCAGTGGAAGAGAGAGCTTTCTTGACGGAAGGAGGAATGTGATTCATGTTTCCATAGGCAGAGATAGAGATTGGACCACGGTAGTTCAACTCTCTCAGAGTTGAGCTTAACTTCTGAGCTATCTCCTCAGCTTTACAACCCTTTGGAACAGGACAGTGTTCAATGTCCCAACAAATCCACGTTGGAGCCTCCTCAAATATAGCATCCGCCACCTTGTTATTCACCATCTCTAAAGTCGTATTAATGAAGACTATAAACATAAAAAAAGAAAATCAGTCACACGTGAATAACTATCTTTATGGAACATAACCAGTTAAACATCCTGTAACAGTAATGAGACCTGAGGAGCGATAACAGGGAAGACAAGATACCTCACAGTATTGAGGCCTGAGGGGAGATAGGCTTTCCAAGGATCTAGTTAGTTTTTTTTTTCTTTCTGTGTTTTAGGGTTTTGTGAGGAAATAATTGTAAGTATTAGCACGGCCACATGTTTCGCTTTATATATACGTAGGGATGTTATATTGGGTTACTCGGCCCTCAAAATTCTTTATTTTTTTAATCATGTCAAAACTTATATATTTTATGAATAATGTATTAGGGTTAAGGCTCTTAAATTATATAGATGGGCGGAGCCAACTTTAAATTTAAGAACCTTATATAACATCCCTATATATACACGTATAAACAACTAGGTTATATTCATACGTCTCTCTCTCCCACACCCACAGGATCATGACTAGAGGATTACAGATTACGAAAAAGATGATTAGAAGAGAACATTCCTGTTCCATCCCGACAGATCTCATTCACGAGATACTCTCAAGATTGTCTGAAAAGGCAAGAGCAAGGTACCCGTCCACGTCTCTTATTAGTACTCGCACGATCCAACGGGGAGTTGTTCTTCTTCTCCTCGCCTCATCCTCAGAATCACTCATCGTCTCTTGTGGTAACTGCTGAACTTCACATGAAGTTCTCTCAAGACATGTGTCCAGGGTTTAGTGGGTTTACTTCCGGTTTGATATATTCTTCTGATATTCAAACCTCAAAGAAGGGTTGGGAGCGTAAGATATACAATATAAACACAGGACAGTATGTGGCTTTACCTTATTTGAAGAGATAAAGAAAGTACAATAACTTTTTTGGGTTTGATCCACTTGACAAGCAATACAAAGTATTGTTCATGGCTTATCAAGGTGGTCCTGATGATCATAGAGTTCTGACCTTAGGAACAGGACAAAAGGAGGAGTGGAGAAAGATCAAATGTCCGTTTACACATGATCCCTTGCCTGATCATTCGATATGCATTAACGGTGTTTTGTATTACATAGCTGAAGATTATTACTTAGGTTACTTGGTAATTTGCTTTGATGTTAGGTCTGAGACATTCAAGTTTGTTAAAGCAGAATGCTTTCGTGATCCAGAAGCTACTAAACTGATCAACTGTAAAGGCAAATTATGTGGGATTGACTTGACATATAATGACTCTGATGCCATTGTGTTGTACATGTGGAGTCTAGAGGATGTCGATATAGAAGAATGGTCGGAAAAGGTCTACACTTTGCCGGTGAACGATATCCGCAATGTTTTTGTTGTTGGGATGACTAGTACAGGTGAGATTGTTCTTTCAGAGAAGTTTACATCTAAACCGTTTTGTGTTTACTACTTCAATCCTGAAAGAAACACTCTCCAACGAGTTGAAATCCGAGGTCCTGGAGAATACCATGAAGCTTTTGAGAATGACTGCAGAGTTTATGCATTTGTAGACTATGTAGTTGATTCTAAGTTTATAACATAACAGTCTAAGCTAGTTCTGGCTATGAGTGTGACTTCTCAAGCATAAGGTTCTGTGTGCTTTTCCTTTTTGGTTTACTGGTTTTTATTTACACCTTATTTTGAGAACTCTTCTCGTTTTAATATTAATAAAAGTTTAAAGGTTTGGGATTGGCGTTTTTGCTTTAACCGTCCTTTAGAAATTATACTCTCACACACATTTCTGAGTGACCTTGGAAAAATTGTCTTAACTATAAACCAATAGAACTCAAAAATATTAACAAATTATTTTTAATAAGCACCCATCAAATCTTGATATCACATTCACAAAACTTCTTTAGCTCTTTATAAGACTTTCCTTGAGTTTAATATAACAAACAAATTATGTATTAAACAAAAGTGAAATTAAATTTTAGGCTGCAGAAGTTAATCTCAGCTGTTGCTGTTGAAGTTCACCATGGTGCAAGTAATACTAGTTAGTCGATAATAAAATTAACAAATCAATGTTAAAAACATCAGTTTAAAGAGAGTAATACAATGATGCTCAAGAATAACACTTCCTTCACCACATACAATGCCCACAATGTTCAAAGATCTGCTACTAAGTACCAATAAGAATTCACAAAAAAAAAATTGTTTATTGTAAAAAAAAAAACTTTTCAAAAAAGCCAATTGACACTGATGTTACCAAGCCATATCAAAAGAGGGAACTGGACCAAGGCCAAAAACAGCAGGAGGTAATGATGTCTGCTGGAATCATAACTCCTTACTTCAGCAAACAGAACACGTTTCATCGTCTTCACCAAGAAAACCCCAGTGCATAAACACGTCCATGGCATCAGCGCATAATACGAGTATCCCCACATGATCTTAGCAAAACCCGCAAGGCATAGTCCAGCAAAAGCATAGCCTCCGTAAGCCACAATGTCTAGCAAAGGCGCCTCAGCGCTACCAAGTGATAGAAGTGTCACTTTCAAGAGCATCACTTGAAAAAACCAACCAACCAATCCTTTCACAAACAGCCAATTCAAGGCTTCCGGTGAAAACCTACATGAATTCAGATTAACAACCTTCAGTGTCCACATCAGTCACTGAACCCCTAAGACTCAGAGAGAATCATAGGGTCGGTCATAAGAACTTACTTCCCGTTAAGTCCCAATGAAAGGCCAGCAAGAACAACGTATGTACCAAATGCCATAAACGGAATGTATAAGTCTGGTGCATTAATATCATAGATTGGAGGCTTGTATGAGAGCCTACCCCCAACTGGTTCAGAGATTCTAGCCCAGTGTCCCTGATCGTTAAAAGCAGAACCGACACTAGTTTTAATCAATCAACGGCTGGTATGAAAAGGTCTCAAACAGAAGGAGACAGAAGACAAGCTTACCCGGTGAAGGAAAGGAAACAGAACAACCTTGAGTTTGTTCCTAACATACTGATCATTCACTTGGAAATAGTATTGAGGATCAGAGAAGTAGCGAGTAATCTGTTCCATTTTCAAATCAACTTCAAAATCAGATGTTACATTGCGATGAAAAAAGTAAAGACTTACATTGCTCTGAACATACTCAGAGCTTGATCCTAGAATCCTCTCCCCGTAGGCACCCAACCCGCCACGGATAAAACCCGAGGCAGGTCCAGTGAAAGGATTCCCAAACGGACCTGGCTGAGGGTTTCCAGGAGGTCTTGGCATCCCTGGTTGAGGTCCCATGTTATTGTACATCTCTGCCATCAAATCCAAAATCATCATAATCCAACACATTTTATCTCATATGAACCATAAGTATACTAAACAGTTTGCATATCAAACATTCTTAGATTCAACAAAACTCTCTGTTACTGTCAAACCGAAAATCGATCAGCAGATGAATCAATCACCAGATCCTAAAATTGACGCTCGATTTGTAACAAACATTCGATCAGGACAATGCATAGCCAATATTAACCCTAGATCTACCACAATTTCACAGGATATATCTCGCCACACAATCTTCTCAAGAGCTTTCGATTTCAACAACACAAGCAATCCGAGCTAAATCCATCGAAACAAAATCAAAATCAAAATCGAAACAAAATCAAAATCAAAATCAAAATCTTAACTCACATGACTAAGAAACTTCACAAGAGATCGACGAAAACTAACCAGAAGAAGAGTGGACAGAGATGAAAGCTTCGATTTTGAATCTGAAGTTTGAGCTTTCTTCTACGGGAAACAATCGATTCGACTCTCTTCGCCGGGACGAAGAAAAAAAAGAGGCTGTTTTGGGCCTATAAATATCGTTAACGGGCCTAAAATATTACTAATGGCCCCCAGCATACAGCTATTTTTATATAAAGCAATCCGACACTGAAACGTTAAAGCTCCCTAAGACCACCTCCGGTTCTACCCAAGGTTTCTATGCCTCCCACCATTCTGCACAAAACTGGCTTTAAAAAGCTCCATTTAAAAACCGTTTTTTTTAAGTTTTTGCACTATTTGCGGGTCCCACTGACACGTGGCGGCTCACAACCGATTCTTTTTTTAATTTTTCTTTTTCAAATCATAAAAGAAAAAAATAAAAAAATCCCATGTGGAGTTTCACCATTGGAGGTGGTCTAAACCCCCTAAAAGTCATTCACAACCATATGTTACTTGTGTCATGGTAGTGAATTTTGGTGACATTTTCACTTTGGTTGCTTATGTCTTCTGGAACATATCATTTCGACTACCTCTTATCTCTTTGAAACCGTTGGTATGTAGATGATGATGATGAGAAGCATAGCAAGTCTCTTAAACCTATTGGGAGGAAGTTGAAGAAGAAGTTTAAGCTGGGGATGAAGAATCGTCGTAGCAAGGGTTTCCTTCGAGGCAAGCGTGTCTAAGTTCCAAAAAGATTTTGTTCTGTTTCCACCTCCCATAAGTATGTTCCCTTTAGATTCCATGATTGTCTTTTTTTTTTTTTTTATCAAACCTTACTTTTCATTAACTTAAAAGTTTTAAACTCCATTAGAGGAGGAGGTATTACAACATAGGAAGGCATCACAAGCCAAAGAGTTTGCCATAACACAAATACATCAACATGGAAAATGAGCACGAAGAGAAATGATAAGGGGTCGAATAGCGAATAAGATCCGGTGAATACCAAAAGACCAACTCTCTGAAAGAAAGCGAGTGAATTCTTGACAGTCTAACTTGTAGACGAGCTTAGAGAAACTAGTTGACATAATCACAACTTGTACAACCAAAAAAACTAGACACTTTGCAACAGTGGCAAAAAGGTCATAAATCTTGAAGGCAAAACCTTGCAATATCGGTGAGTCTTGAGTATCCGAATACACGTTCGTACATGAACTAATGAAACGAAAAAATTCCATAGACAACACTACGCTCCATGCAAAACTATCACCTAAACCAAGTGAAAGATTTTGGACATAAGTAGGTTCCATAAAGGAAAACACGAGGTTATCACAGCCCAAACTACTTTGGTTCAAAGTAATGAAGTGCTATCATCTTTCTTTCCCATATGCCACAAATGGGGAGAAAATAACAACAATGCATCCACTGTCACAGCACAAACCAATGAAGAACTGCATACTGCAGTAAGGAGTTGCTCCAAAGTGAGAGAATTACCACTGGAGACTTCGAGTATAGAGACAAAAGAGCCTAAACCACATGGGAATAAAGTCACAAACACCTTGAAATTTTGCCTACTTCTCAAAAAACATAGCAAGTGAAAGACGCTTTGGACATCTACCAACACAAAGAGCATATCAATCACAGTGAACCAAGCTTCATAGTACCAACCTAAGAGTATATCACTTCTTATAATAAGCCCAGCTAACAGAGACCCACAAATCTGAGACACTTTAGTAGAGGAGCTTGAGGGGCCAAAATCGAACCTGATAGCGTTAGAAGGAGCCGGAGAAAATCCGGAAAAGGAACTGCATACTGCAGTAAGTGAGCCATTGAAAGACTCAAACGCAAGCACCAACGAACTAGTTACTGAACGAGCAAACAAACAAGTCGAAGGAGCTGCATAGATGAAGGACCAGTAGATGGAAGGATAAAAATCTGGTGGGTCGAGAAGGTGAAGAGGGTCATGAGGTTTAGGAAGCCAGCTCATGACTAGTAGATCTGGACGAGATGGCGTTGGAGAGAGCCAAAGTTTCCACTGGAGCAAGGAGCAAAACGGAAACACCATTATGGGGAGATTGGACGGTGGCTTAAGGAAAAACAGGACAAATGGTGGAGGATCGGGAGGAACTGGAGGCTTTGGAGGATCCATCGGAAACACCACATGTAGAACTATATCTGGTGGTTCGGGGGCAGGGAAGGAAAAGCAGATGATCCAGCTACAAGGGAAGCCATTGTAGGGACAAAGGGAGATACCAAAGGAGAAGCTTTGTGGATGTGTGCTTCACCGGCGAGAGATCTTCATTCTGACGAAGAAACTTGTTGCGGCTGTCTCGAACTCCATGTCAAGAGAGAAGCCAACTAGGGCAAACACCTTGCTGATTAGTTATGATTCCATGATTGTCTTAGCAAGTGTTTTACTTCGTACTGTTATTTTTGGCCAGATTCGGTATTATAGATAACCTAAAAACATGGTTTTGAACCTAAGAATCAGATGTCTGATTAGCCATGTTTTCATTTTCTTGCACCAAAAGCTATCATCACAGCTTTTTACTTAACTATCTACAACACTACAAACCTTTAGATATGACGCATAGGAAGTGTACAAATAAATTCTTTAGTTTTGAGCCAAATGCCTATTACAAGCACGAATCTCAGTTAACCTGTAGCCAAAAAAAAATACTTTCAGTATAAATCAACTAATCAAGATTCATATTCTTTCAGACAACAAGTAACAAAATTACATATGAAACCAAACAAGAAATAATTTCAAGAAAGATTCATTTTATAAACTCATCACCAATTTTTTTCAATCAGTAAGGTCTGGAGTTAGATTGCTGCAAACGTTTCTGATCTCTCCAGTACGATCTTCAGCAGACAGAAGTGATGACACCAACATTAACCAGCTTAGCCATCGACACAGCAAACTGATGTCTGAGTTTGCTGTGTCTGAACATCTGAGCCGGCAGCTCCGCAAAAGCCTTTACAAGCGGAGCGGTCCTCGGATCCTTCACAAGCTCCTGATCAGTGGTCAAGACTTCCATATTCTTCTGAAGATTGATGTAATACTGAGTATAAAATACCATCGGAGTCTCCACGTCTAGGTAAACCGTCTCTGAGGCCCAACGACACTTGCGCCTCAAGTAATCTGCGAATTTAAGATCAATGGACGGATCAGTCCCATGGGTTGCGTTGAAGTTGTAAAGCCTCGACTGGATGGTCCCACAGTATGCTTTTCCGATGGTGTAGGCCCCGGAAAGGACGACAAGGTCGAGAACGTTGAGACCATAAGACTGAAACGTCTCGAGAAGGCCAGTGATGTCACGAAGTCCTGAAGGGACTTTCTCTACGTCTCTAGCGTAAGAGTTGGTGGAGTCACGACGTCCGTAGGCGTTAGGCCAGTAAGGACCGCCGAGTTGGTAGGTGGCAGAGCGGCTAGCTGCTGCTAGGATGTCGGCACATGAGACTAATTTTGGGGCAGGATTTCTCCATTTGGGATTTGATATCGTCCGTTAGCTCGAAGCCTCTTAAGGTTTAGCCAGCCTGAGATCTTCTCTCTGATACTTCGTAGTCTAGAAGAACCGACGCATCACATCCCTGGAAGTTGAAATGCATTCATAAGAGATTTGTTATCTTCTCATTTCAAATGTACTTTATAGATTTTGACAAAACAATAAGCGACTTATGTTCATCTATACCTAGCTCAAAAGGAAATGATTCCATGTAAATCAAGTTTTTCCATTAATTGGTTTTGTCATTATATTTTCTATATCTTATTTTATCAAATTATAAGTGTTAAATATCATACATTTGTATACATAATGAATAATTTTTAATACTAGGAGGTTTAGAAACATGTAGTCTACCATTTTTAAAACCAGTGATATTAGTCTGGTTTTAGAAATCATTGGAACTAGAGACCTTTAACATAATGAATGATAGTCTTTTTCCATTGAACTAACGATCTCTAGTAACTAAAACATTTTATATCACATGAGAATGTAAAATTAACATAAATAGTAGGCAATGGAACGAATAATGTTCGAATAAATATTTATGAAAAGAGCAATACCGTGATGCCGCAATCATGAAAGATAGGGCGGAGGAGGGCAGGACCAATGGAAGGGTCTCTCTTCGTCCATTCCCTCACTTTGGTATCAACGATTTTCTAAAAAGTTGGACAAATCTTATCGTAATAGTTCAGCGATAATAGATTGTCCAAAGGAAACCATGACTTCGTGTCATCATCATCCTCTTTCTCGTGTCCATATATCCACCAGCTGATACCGGCCACGCCACGAAAACCACTGCTAGGATGACAGCTGAGACCACGGCCAACTTCATTGTTTTGCCTTTTTATTTCATAGCTTTCTCAATTTGATCGAATTTAGGTTAGTCGTCAGAGAAAAACCTATATTAAAAAGAAAGCTATTTCTCGGCCGGAAAGTACACTTCAAAGAGAGGAGAGCAGAACAAAGGTAATGCTACCCGAACATTGAAGCCTTTGAGTTTGTTTGATATGGTTGACACCGAGTGTGAGAGTAATTTATATATTGGGTTTTACGTGGGGAACATGCACAAAGATTTTGATAATACAAGTGACTTGCTTGCATGTGGTGTTTATATATTATTTGTAGCAGATTATTATTATTTTTTTCGTAAAGTTGAATTGGACTATTTTATTTTGTTTTATTTGTCGGTTATGGTACTATAATTCTCTATTTTAGTTAATGGTCGTCCATACATATATTTAAACCCCAATTTATGATATGGTAGTGACTAGTGATATTTTATAGAGTATAATGGGTAAAGTAAAACATATGATTTTGACATTTAAGAATTTTCTTTGTACAAAATACAAATCATAAATGGACTTAACAACACTCATTGATAAGCAGGACAAAAATTGTATCTCGAGCATAAAAACAAGGAAGGAGTTTACCTATAAGAAAGCCATGACAACATGGCTCTCTTTTACATAATTTCAAATCTCATGTAAAAGATAAACAAAGTTATTTTTTTTCCTTAAACACAAGAAACTATAGTTGTAAAAAAGTTTTTTTGGTTGAATTAATTTAACATTTTTTTAGAAAAAAATAAAAAATGGTTCAACGCCTTTTAATCCCTCCCACAACCAAATTTTCTTTGTGCAATATACTCTTTTAGAAAAAAGTACTAGTAATTTAAAAAATAAGACAATTCTAGTAAGGACGATGAAGAAATCAAAAAAATGTATTAGAACATTTTTAATAGAAGTTTCTAGTTCTGGAAATTTTTTTATAAAATATATATTTATATTAATATTTAATTATATAATTTTAAAGATCAAATTCAAAAAAAAAAATTTGGAGGTGTTTAGTTTCCATTGGCCAACGGCCAAATACCCAACCGGCTCATTTTGACTAGCGCATTAACACCCAAACAATAACTAGTACTATTTATTTAGTAGTAATTAAATGCGCTTACCAAAAAGAGCTACATCTTAATCACCATTTATTTATAGTCCGAAATTACAGCTTTTTAAAAAAGAATCACTTTTGGCGAAGGAAGCTTTACTTTTCTAGGAACCTCGACGTATCTGTTATTACACCTCATTTCTTTATTACCTTATCTTACGGGCACGTTCCAACGTTTACGCGACAAAACAGAGCGATTCTAGGACTTCACAAACATTTTAGCGGTGGAGACAAAAGGAAAAACAAATAAAAAGTCTAACTACTAAAAAACAGATAACCACATTACTGTTTCATTGGTTCTGTTTCTTCCTTCTTCATCGTTTCTCCACCGCTTCTTGTTCTGTTTCTTTGCACGAGAAAATTCAGTATCTTCACTAATCCAAAACGATTTTCTCTTCCTTTTTTTAGTTCTTGTAAAGAGACAGAAACGCAAACAGAGCTCCTTCCTTCGATCAAAGAAAAAGACTCAAATGGGTATTTGATAATTGGTGTTTCTTGATTCATTACAAAAAAAATGGCTTCTTCTCAGGTGGAGATTCCATCTCCATCTCAACGGTTCGGTTTTCTCCTTAGGGATCGTAACCAAAACCCCCTCGTTCACAAGAGGAATCTGAAAGCTCAGCTCTTCAAATCTCCTGTCTCCAACGAGGATTCCCAGAACTTAGTCGATTCCTGGATCCAGACTCTTAATAAAAAGAACAATGGTATTGCTAGATCAACAGAGAAACCAAAACCGCCATCTCCCGTGGAAACGATGGAGAAGAAACCTGATGAAACGAACAGAAACGGAGCTTCTTCTCTTGTACAGATATGGGAGGCGAGGCTTAACCGATCTTCTCCGAGTAATAACCAATCTCCGGTTAACAGTAGCCGGAGCGATTCAGGAGTCAGTGTTCAAGATTCACGTTTTTCAGAATCTTCTGAAGCTGAGGTTAGTGATGTGGAGATTGAATCTAGGTCACACGGTTCGGTTTCCGATTCCTGTCGAGTCGCTGACTTAATCCGTAGGCTCAGCAACGAGGAGAAGCTAATCACCGGCGGTGGTGGTGGACTCTCGACTATCAGGACGCCAAGACCTTGCATTTCGTCTTGGTCGTCGTCGGAGAAAAGAAGTTTTCCGATGGTGACACCGAGACTCCGTGGACGACAAGCGTTTACGGATCTGCTTATGCAAATGGAACGCGATCGCCATCGAGAGTTGGATTCGCTTCTCCAACGCAACGCTGTTTCTAGGTTTACTCAACGTGGTCGCCTCCAGGTATAACCTTTATGTTTTGTAGTAATTGTTTGTTACAAATGTTATCTCATTTCTTTGTGTTTTAATCAGTCAATGCTAAGGCTAAGGAATCTCAAACGCTGTCAAGCGGTTCAAGATCGAAACCGTTCTAACTCAAAATCAATTGGATTAAACCGTATTGGATCGGGCTCTTCTGTTCTGCATTTAAGGTTTTGTATTCAGAATCTATGTTCTTTGAGTTTAACTAAATCTCAGGATCTACTTGTTCTGATCGTCAATCTTTGAATCGCAACGCAGGGAGAGGTTTCGTGCTGATGCCGATAAGAGGAAGGATCATCATCTTATGAATAACAAAACGGAAGAAGAGACCAAAGTAACTAGTAATACTCTAGAGGCTTTTTTCAAAGAGCGGTTGAGTTACCCTAACCCTAATATAGAGGAAGCAACGTTACGTAAGGAAGAAGAAACCAAAGTAACTAGTAATACTCTAGAAGCCTTTTTCAAAGAGAGGTTGACTCTCCCTAACCCTAAGATAGAGAAAGCAACGTTACGTGAGCAAGAAGAAACTGTAAATGGAACAGTTGGATCAAAAACCAATTGCCTTCAGCTGCAAGAAACAAGAGAAGCAGAAGAAGTTTGCAACGACGACGTTTCTGATAAGAAGGAAGAAGAGAAGACAAGCCCTAGCGTCTGCGTAGATCAAGAAACTCAAACACAAGGTGTGGTACATGAAGAGACTGATCAGTGTCTTGAGCAGCAAGAAACGTCTTACTTAAATGGATGGGAAGACGATGAAGAGTACGAAGATGAGCAATCTTACTACGGGGAACCGAACAATGACTGGCTTAACGAAATATCTCGGCCGAGAAGTTACTGGGAGGAGCTGAGGAAGTCGCGGTACCTGGAAGTTATGAACACTCGGTCTGAGAAAGAGGACATACGTAGACTCCTTGAGCGGTAAGCAACATCGAATTAACAAATCCATGTTCGTATTTGTTAACCATTGACTAAGAAGGTGGTCTTTTCTTGGCATTACAGAGGAACGGTAACAGACTTTCTCCAGAGCGGGTTACGAGATCAGATCGATAGGCTCATGATGTCTCGTGTGCAGACACATTCCAAAAAACATTCTGAAAAATGGGACTTGCAACAAGAAGAAGAGGAAGAACATAGAAATGAAATTGTGGAGGAAACTGAAGAAGAAGAAGAAGAGCAAGACGATAGAGATGACTTGAGCAGATCGTCTTCTTCGCCCATCTTTGCATCGTCTCCTGAAGGTTCATGGAGTTGTCAAGACACTGAAGTAACTTCCACTCCTGTCTTGTCTGTTCACGATCCTCCTTCACCTGTAAGTATTTAGATTTATTGTTATTAAATTCCCATAAGAACTCGCAAACCCCACTAGTAGTAGTAAAATATTTGAACCGTTTGAAAACGTTTTCAGGAAATGGAGCTGATAAGCGATATGAGATCACAGATCCAACAGCTTCAACAAGAGATGTCGTTACTACGAGATTCCGTCAAAACATGTTTGGATGCTAACGCGAGCTTGCACCAGTCGGTCCACCGAGAAAACCCAATGAAACGCAAATGCTGCGTCTGCGACGAAACGCAGGTGGAAGCGGTTTTGTACAGGTGCGGACATATGTGCACGTGCTTGAAATGTGCCAATGAACTACACTGGAGTGGAGGGAAATGCCCGATTTGCAGAGCTCAGATTATGGACGTTGTTCGCGTCTTCTTCGATACAAGAAACTGAAATAAAAACGCATGACGAGTTCACTAACATAGAACACTTTGTGTTTTACTTATCTCATGACTGTTGTTCGTGTAATGCTGTCCGAATAAGAGGTAATGTTTTCCAATATTGTATAACGAAAGTATTTGTCCCGTTTTAATGAAGTTTTTCATCTTCTAAGCCAACCTAAAACTTCAAATCACAACTCTTCATCCATTTTTATTTCTCAAAGATTCAAACTTATCTCTTCACAATGCTCCTGGCTGGATATGTGCAAGGTATATTAAGCCAAACTTAAAAAATCTTATCCATGGTTAATGGTTTTACATGCTTGTTTCTCGCGGTGGTCGTAAGTCCCATCTGATTATTCCTGGGTTTGGTTTCGATCACACGATATCATGAATCACTTATTTTTTGATAATCCGATAAGTTACTAATCATTTCACTACATCAACTTATATATGCTTTAGAATATTTCCTAAATAATGTCTTACTGCACTTAGTAATATAATTAACCAAATGAAATTTTGAGCTTTTCTACATATACCACCATATAATAGAAATCGAGATGTTACAGTTCCATAGATACATTACATACATATACAACATACGATTTAACATTATTTTCATTAAAAACAAGTGTCTTGGTGCTCTGTTTTTTATTCCTTATTTCAAGCGTTTTGAACGGACAAGGTGGTAAAGTCATCCCTAGCCTCACGCAACCGTGGGGGTGTAGTAGATACAAGATCGCGGCGACGTAGGGAGGGAAACCAACCGTGGAGAAAAACTTTAAAATCTCGCACGGCGTAGCGGTGAGTCTAAGCCGATATTTGGTGATCTCTTGAGGACGACCGTGAGCTCAACGTCTTCAAAACGCTTCTCATAGCCAAAGTCTCAGTTTCTCTATCGAAGGAGAAACTAGAAGAAGAAGTCGCCGGTTCTTTCTCATATCTTCCTCCCTTTCCACCTCCGCGGCTGCAGCACTTCAACAACTCCACCGGTAAATCGAAATACGACCGACCGCTATCTTCCGTCAGAGTCGTAGTGGATGTCCAAGAATGGGACCATTCGTATTTCTCCAAGGAAGACGCTGTGATCATCTTCTTCTTCTCCATCGAGTCTTTGCGTTTTGAGGATCTAACTGGCTTGTTTTTCCCGAATCCAGGTATAGACAAGCAGAAGGCGTTACATTTGAAACCTTCTTCCCTGTAGAGGATCTTCTCCGAGTAACTAGTTTTTCTCGTTAAAAGGAAGGATTCTTGGTGGGTAAGTTTGTTCCGGGTACTCATCGGTTCAGGGAACATAGGAAGAGGAACGGTGGAGTCACTAGGCGGAGGCATGGCTGGCGGCAACACCATTCTGAAGCTATCCTCTTTGGCCGAAGAACGGGAGGAAACAGAACCGGTTGATTTCTCACTCTCCAGAGTTGCCTTGTTTGTCAAGAAATTGAAACTATGATTAGGGTTAGGGTTTACTTCGGGGAAAACCGTGAAACCCTTCCACTCGTTATCTAAACCATCATCAAATGCAAGCATTGCCGGAGGAGGAGTAAAAACGAAAAGATGAGGGTTTTGTAATTTTCCGATATGCAGCAGATAAAGAGATATAAGTAGTAGGGAAAAAAAATATAGAGAAAATGGGAAGCACGTTGTCATGGCCGCGTGAAGGAAAAAGTAGTGACTTACATGTTTGTCGGTTCAATCTATCTCTGTCCTAAGATTTTTAACATGTGGTTATTATCATGATTCATGTGTGTATGGAATCGGATGCGAGGATCTTAACATTAAATGAGAACTAAAGAAAGAGAAGAAGTTTTGACTTTTCGATTGAGGGAATGTTTGATGGAGACAGTCAGGCAGACGAAATGGTTTGCCCCTAGTTGTGTGACCTGATCCTTTGAGTTTTGATTTAAGTAATGATACAGAACGGGGTCGACAAATTGGTAAGAGGGAAGCTTAATCGGGTCGACCAAAGAGTGATCTAATACTCGATAAGTCCTATTTCTAACTTGATAACTGAAACAGATAGAAACAAGATGAAGATATGATTGAAACTAAAATAAAACAAAGAATAAAATATGATAAGATGAGAAGTAAATACTCACATTTGTAATTTATACATGTTTCAACTAAGAAATATTTCCTCTGTTTGATTTTAGTTGCCATTTCAGATTTGGCATACGAATTAAAAAATATATTTATTTTTGTATATTTTTAAAATAAACAGAGGAAACCTATACACTTACCCAGATTTCAATCATAAAATAATAGAATAATATACTCTTCGTTTTTTTATTAGATGATGTTTTACTTGAGTACACAAAGATTAAAAAATTTGCAATTTTCTAAAAAGTACATTTAAATATAGAATTTTAAAATTATTTAACCAATTACAAAAAAACTGTAAAATCTAATTGGTTTAACAATTTCCAATAAAGTTAAAAGTAATCTTAAAACTTCAAAACATCATAATATTTGAAACAACGTAAATCTTCTAAAACATCATGTAATTTGGAAACGGAGGGAGTATAAAGTTAATAAATTTTGCATTGAAAATTATAAAACGACAATTATTCTGAAACAAAATTTTATTCTACAAACGACAATTAAATTGAAACGGAGGTAATATAATAATTAGAGAATCTAAAATTGTCATTAATTAAACCACTACACGCATCAAACTAGATTATTACTTGGTTTATCTATACCCAGCTCCACCAGCTTTAACAAATTCTGGCCGCAAATCTAAACTTAGAAAACGAATTTGAAATATCAGAGCTGAATATGGTTAATTCTAAAATTGTTTGTTAATTTTGGTTTAGATCTTTTTGGGACTTGCCTGGATTTGTAAAAAAAAAAGAAGTTAATTGTCCTTCTTTCGCATCGCATCTCTTTCACTGAAATTTTGAACAATGAAAAGGTTTCTTCTCTCTTTGTCCTCCTTTTAGCTATAGCTACTCTGATTAATTGAGATTAACAGAGCAGACTAAATTTAGTGCTCGAAATGTTAAAGCAACAATAACTAATATTTGTCATCGACAATAGAAATGGATATTCCGTTGGAATATAGCACAAATGATCATGCTGGCAATATTAATCTTTTTTTTTAATATTCTAATATCCAATAGGAAGATAATTTTCGTTTCAAGATAAGTAATAGGAATTTAAATGATTTTGAGAAACCTTGAAACACTCTTTTGGATTTCTTTTTTTTGAAACATTTAAAGATGTAACACCATATCCGAAGATCAAACCATAGTTGATAGTCCAATATTCCAAGCTGTCCAGGTGACTCTTTATATTTGTACGTACTTGGAACAATACTGTCGGAACAAACACAATTATCAAATAAAAATATGTAATTAACGACCACTATGCAAAATGGTTTCGTGGTGTAGTTGGTTTATCACGTCAGTCTAACACACTGAAGGTCTCCGGTTAGAACCCGGGCGTAGCCAATTTAATTATTATGTATTTCTATAAAACTTGTTTTCTTTTGGCAGTTCCCACGATTTCATTTCTTACCACCTAGCCTTAGGTAACATTTAAGTTGCAGGCAATGTTTTGAAAACAGGACCGGACACCAACTCGGTATATCTATTGGTTGACTGGTTGGACCGGTTCAATCGGTCGAACCGGATTTTCTATTTAAAAAATATATATATATATATATATAATCATATATTTACATTATATTAGTCCTAAAAATAATTTTACATATAATATATTTCTATTCTCTTTATTAACTAGAAAAATGAAACAATAATCATAACTCTAATTATATATACAACAAACAAGTGATTACTATGTAACACTGAAATTGATAAAAATCAAAACGATTAATTGTTTAAATTACCGTATTTATTTATTTATACAACTAAAGTCTCAGATTTTATGCAATATGTCAAAATAAGAAGAATATATAAAAATATTAAGTTTTAATAACAGTTGAAAATACATTATTTATATGTTAATTTTTTAGAACCGGGGTTTTAAATTTGACCCGGATCATTGGTTTAACCGGTTTTTTGCCGGCCGGGTTTTCTTAAATCCGATTTTTAAATTAAACTGGACTCGGTTTCTTTAGCGAGTCACGGTCGGGACCGGTTTCGACCGGCCGGTCCGATCCGGTTTTCAAAACCCATGGTTGCAGGGCTCTTTTCTTATGTGCCGTATATAGGTGGTCCTTTAAAATTGGATCTGTTGAAGATTTGGTGATTCATAATTTTGTAAGAGACCCAACCCGTAAATAGATAGACTTCGACTTGTCCTAGAAAAGAAAAAAAAAATGCATGGTAATAACCATTCAATATGAAAATGGTAACTAGTAAAACTCACGAAAGAATAAAACAAAATGGTTTCGTGGTGTAGTTGGTTATCACGTCAGTCTAACACACTGAAGGTCTCCGTTCGAACCTGGACGAAGCCATTATACTGTTTTTTTTCTTCTCAAGTTACTTTATTTTCGTTGACAGAAAAATCTCCTTACGACAACCTCTAACTATCCCTGCATATTGGTGATAATTCAATGCTTATCTTCTATTTTTGAACTTTTGATGACATGAATACCAAGAGTTATTTGATCTTATGTAAATCCCAAGATCAATACAGATTCTATCAAAAGATCTAAGAAGCCTTGAATCACCCATTCTTAAATATACCGTTCTTCAATTTCTTGTTCTTGCAAAAAAGAATTCAGTAAAAAACACATCCCAGCTACTCACAAGCTTTTACAAAACTGCTTCCTGAAAGAAGGTAATATTTTAGAAAACAAATGAAGTTCTAATAATGTTTTACATTACTTGATTATTATTTTTTTAAATGCATAAAAAATAATTAAGGGGGCAACATTTTTTTCTTGTGCTTTAGGCGCCTATAACCTTCGGACCGGCACTGGTGGTAACTAACATAGGAATGAAAAGGTTGATAAGTTCCGTACAGTACTAACATAAAAGCCTCGTTTCAAAACATTTTAATGTTGTAATCATTTGTGTTAGCTAAAATTTTATATATCGACGGTCCTTTAAATCTCATAGGAAAAGCCACCGGTGAATTTATTCCGCTTGTCATGATGCAAATTGCAATTGTCTATCAGTCCTTACTAATCACAAGAATTTATTACATCGGTTTAAGTAGGAAACTGTTGTAGAAAGTAAAATCTTATCCACTTCTTTACTTCCAGTTGCTTTGCAAAGTTACAATTCAGACGATTGATGAATATAAATGATTTAAGGCAAATAATATAGACGTGTTACAAGATGTAAAATGTTATTGTAACCAAGTGAAAAACCATGGTAGATCGCCTGATTTGTGTTTTTTTTTTCCTATCATCAAAAGGGGTGTCATATGATCATATGTACTATTGGGAATATTTTTGTATCTCGATTTGGTCTGGATTGTGACAGAAGCATTTGATAGTTCAAACTCAAAAAGAAGACTTTAAGTTTATTTTTTCCCTTAAGGCTGTATTCCGCAAATATTTTTAAAGAACAAGAAGTTGAAAGAAAGTAAAGTCTTAAACGCATAAATCAGTCATATTTTAAACCATTTATTGTTCAAACAAAATATAGTTTAAAAATCGTAAGTCAGCCAATCTTTTACAAATATCTTTAATGTAAAACTACAGCATCAAGAGCCTTAAACAAACTTTGGAAAGTTAAAGTGTTTGTTAATTACTATCCTACAATTATTTGGGTGTCTTGTTTTCTTTTCTTTTGGAGGAGATAGTAAGGCTGGTGGGTAGTGATGTTCCTAAGATTTGTACTATCTAACATTTGGCAAGTGATCATGGTTTTCTGAACGTACACATATAGGTTCCATTAACTAATGTAGTTCTGTTTTAACGCTGGTTTTAGGTTTTGTTGAAGATCAGTTGTATTTTCTTTTTGTATTAACTTCAGGTCTCTCCGGCTTTAAGCCTAGACATTTCTCAAGGAGAAGTGTAACCCAACCGATTAAATAGACCGAAACCATTTATTCCGTAGGACCACAAGGTGAAATGTAGTGAGATACCTTTGGATTTTGAATTGCTTAGCTTCTCAAAATCCACTTATCATTAGACCACCACCATCTTGTGGTCTAAATCTTATCGTCTTGAATTTTGTTTATGAATGAACATGGCGGTTTATCTAAAAAAAAAACTTGTAGTGCCCAACTTTGAAATACAAATTTATGCCCTCATTTTTTATATAAATATTTTTTATAGTGTCTCATATACATATAAAATTGTTGTATAAAATCGGGATACCCTAAGCAGTCCGATTACTTTTCTTCTGCTCAGGACCGGGTCTGATCATGAAAGTGTACACGTTAGTCTTGTAATCAACGTATTGGTTTTAACCCAAATTTGATTCTACAAATTTCACCTAGATGTACTTTTCTGATCTATTCCAAAAGTAATAGCTTTTAAGAAAAAGAGATACAAAATTAGGGATAAAAAAAAGAGAGGAAACGGTCAAACTCGTTTACTTCCGACACGGAGAGAAGAAAACAAAAACCCAAAGACGGCGTCGAGACGATGATGACGGGGAGAAGAATAATAGCATAGAACCGTAAATAAACAGACATATGGAGGGTAATATAGTCAAAATACAGTAAGAGAAAAAAATCGTACGTTGTACGGTGGTGTTAGTTTAGATAAAAGCAAGCTTTGATCCGTTAAAACTGTGTGCGCGTTTTTTTCTTTGCCGCGGGTGTTTCTCCAGTTTTCCTTTTTTTTTGTCTTTCTCGGTCTGATTTCTAATCATTTTTATTGATTTTTTTAAATTAAAAATTAGATATTTTGGTTTATAGAAAAAGAAGATGCGTGAAATCAAAGAAAATAGGCAGAATCTCAAGCCGTTCGTTTTTTGAGATAAACTCATCTCGTTAACGACCTTTCCTTTTTTGTAATTAATTAATAAAAAAATATTATATCGGTTTGTGAGTTCCCTTTCCTGGTTAAGTTGGGTTTGTTTTTTCTCTGTGTTACGTTCAGATTCGTCGTTACTAAGCTAGGTCCAAATTGATTCCTTTTCAATTAAATTGCCCAGATTTGGGGTATTTTTTTAACTGCAAATTCAGTTTTCTCAAACCCATTAAATTAGGTAAATAAAGAAAAGGAAAAAACTTTGAAGCTCTTTCTCTCGTTTGCAAGATACAGGTAAAAACCAAATATATAAAAGATATTAGCTTCTTATGAAATTCTCAAAACTAGTGTCCTCTGTGATTGATTTGTGTTTTTTTTTTTTTGGATTGTTCAGTAGATTGATTGATTGGTGGTATTGTTGTTAATCCTCTGCATTCAATTAAGCGTTAGTTATATTGTTTTGTTATTGATAACATAGTTTTCTTGGTGTGTTCATTCTCAGTGCCTCTCTCAATCACAAGAAACTTATTCGCAATCCTTATGAACATCTCAATGTTTCTCCATCACAATCTCAGATCAGCCAGGTTAGCTAGCTTTTGATGTTAATTGAATCGTCAATTAACTTGTTTTTTTGGTGGTTTATTGTTAACCATGAGCTTTATATCCATCTTCTTGAGTTAAAAAAAAACAGTATTGAGATTCTTGATTAGCTGTGTCTAAATATATAATCATATATCATTTATCCCTTGAACTATAATTAATTTGGTTGATTTTGAATTTTAGATTGGTTTGGTAATATGTTCTTTGTTTTTTTCTCGATCTAGTGACATAGTTTCTAACTGTTATATTGATTTCATTAGGATATGTCTATGAATAATCATCCTCCAGACAAGGAGAAGGACAAAGACAATAACATGGAACCACCTAATAGCCCACGTCACCGTAAGGTAAAGAGTATTATTATTATTGTCATCACTATATGTAAATCTGATGCAGTCCAGAATGTTTAAATCTTTGATCTTACATGATGTTTTGATATATATCAGGTTATTGCTAGATGGTTACCTGATGAAGCGCAGAGACCAATCATTGATGAAGCTCCTGTTTTCTCACCATCATTAGAGGTACTCACTGCTTCTTGTTTCCGTGAAATCAGTTTTTTTTTTCTTTCTTGTTCATGTTTAGAGTTCTTTCTTTGTTTTTTTTGGGTTATTAGGAGTTTGAAGATACACTTGCTTATATAGAAAAGATACGTCCATTAGCAGAGCCGTATGGTATCTGTCGAATCATCCCACCAGCCACATGGAAGCCTCCTTGCCGGCTTAAGGAAAAGAGCATATGGGAGCATACAAAGTTTCCCACACGGATTCAGACGGTGGACCTGCTCCAGAACGGGAGCCTATGAAGAAGAAACCCAAGAGCAGGAAACGTAAACGGAGAAGAAACTCGAGAATGGGTTCTTCTAAAAGACGATCTGGTTCTAGTTCTGGTTCTGGCTCTTCTCCCTCTGAACCTGCTTCCTCTCCTGAGGCAGAGGAGAAGTTCGGGTTTAACTCTGGTTCAGACTTCACTCTGGAAGAGTTTGAGAGATACGCTCTGCATTTTAAAGAGCATACTTTGAGAAGAAGATTCTACTGTTGGTGAAAACGAAATGGACACCGTCTGTGGAGGAAATCGAAGGTGAATACTGGCGGATAGTCGAGCAGCCAACAGATGAAGTGGAGGTATAGCTAGAAACATACCATTTCATCGCTGTACACAGACATTTATGAGTACACTAAGGCCATTTTTTTGTTCATGTGTTCGCTTGGTTCAGGTATACTATGGAGCTGACTTGGAGAACAAAGTGCTTGGAAGCGGATTTTACAAGAAAGCGGATAGCGATATGGATCATCAGTACGTTGTCTCTGGCTGGAACTTGAATAACTTACCGCGTCTCCCTGGCTCTGTACTCTCTTTTGAGGACTGTGATATCTCTGGAGTTCTAGTCCCATGGCTCTATGTTGGAATGTGTTTTTCTTCATTTTGTTGGGTAAGTATACTTTATGAATATTTATTAGTTTTATAAGCCACAGTGATGTTAAATGGTTGATCATTTTTGTGTTTAACAGCATGTGGAGGACCATCATCTATACTCACTGAATTATCATCACTTTGGGGAGCCAAAAGTATGGTATGGCATTCCAGGAAGCAATGCAACAGCACTCGAAAAGGCGATGAGGAAACATCTACCTGATTTGTTTGAAGAACAGCCTGATCTACTTCATAGCCTGGTTAGTACAAAAACATCATCAATGTCGATTTTCCTGTCTCCTGTTTTGTCTTCAAGTGTTTTAGAGGCTTAACTAATCTTTTTTCTATTGGTCTCAGGTTACTCAATTTTCTCCTTCAATCCTGAAAGATGAAGGAGTCCAAGTTTATCGGGTGGTTCAGAACTCAGGGGAGTATGTACTGACATTCCCTAGGGCTTACCATGCTGGATTCAACTGCGGTTTCAACTGTGCAGAAGCGGTTAATGTAGCTCCGGTTGATTGGTTGGCTCATGGACAGAACGCTGTGGAACTGTACAGTAAAGAGACAAGGAAGACTTCTATTTCTCATGACAAACTTCTCCTCGGAGCAGCTTATGAAGCTGTAAAGGCTCTTTGGGAACTCTCAGCTTCTTCTGCGGGAAAGGAAAATACAACAAACTTGAGATGGAAGAGTTTCTGTGGGAAGAACGGTACACTTACCAACGCGATCCAGGTAATGAAAAAAAAACGGTCACTACCTTGAGTTATATGGTTTTTACTTTCTAAAATGCTTAAATAGTTTTTCAAAATGTTTATAGGCTCGGTTACTGATGGAAGAGGAAAGACTTGCAGATATTAGTAGGGATTCTTGGAGTTTGGTGAAGATGGAGAAGGACTTTGATTCAAACAGTGAAAGGGAATGCCTCTCATGTTTTTATGATTTGCATCTCTCGGCTTGTGGCTGCAAGTGCTCTCCTGAAGAATACGCATGCCTTAAACACTCAGACGATCTGTGTTCATGTGAAGAGAAGGATAGATTCGTCCTTGTCCGTTACACCATGGATGAGTTAAGGTCGTTGGTCAGAGCATTGGAAGGGGAAATAGAAGATTTGAAGATATGGGTTTCCCAAGGTGTTAGGTATTGAACTGAGTGATGAAGATCAGAATAAGACTAGTTCAGTTATCAGTGGTGAGGAGAAGAAGCTAAAGGAAGGTTCGTTTGATCTGAATATCGACTTAGAGTTGGATCATCATCAAGAACTCAAGGAAGAGGTCAGCACCAGTGGCGAGTTAACTGCTTTACAGAAGTTTGATGTATCGGTCGAGCCTATAAACCTTGGTTTCTTGGTTTTTGGAAAGCTTTGGTGCAATAAGCATGCTATATTCCCCAAAGGTACAATCTTTGAATAACCCCTTTTCTTTATATATTATTTGTGGTTGATGTTTTTGGCTTTTTTTTACTTCTATAGGATTCACGAGTCGTGTCAAGTTCTACAACGTACTTGATCCAACAAGGATGAGCAATTACATCTCCGAGGTTTTGGATGCAGGACTCATGGGTCCACTGTTCAGGGTATAAAGCTTTTCCCTAATTAATAAACATTCTATTCGGTGTTAACTGAATCTTCTAAAGCAACAACACATGACTTTGGTCTCTTCAGGTTACTCTTGAAGAATCTCCAGACGAGTGTTTTTTCAATGTCTCAGCCCAACAATGCTGGGAAATGGTGTTGCAGAGAGTTAATGATACATCCACAAATCTTGGTCTTCCTACTTCATCGCGGTTTGGAAGTATAAACGGGCTTCAAATGTTTGGTTTCCTCTCGCCATCTATAGTTCAGGTAAAATAATATTAAGTCTTACTCTTTCTTTAAAACATGTTCATGAACTTTACTCTTTACACAACTTAACTATCTCTTTTACAGGCCATTGAAGCTCTTGACCCGAACCATAAGCTGGTAGAGTACTGGAACCACAAGAACCAAACTCAATCCCAGTCAAAAGATCACTTCATATCATCAAACTGTACCAAAGGAAAACTTTTCGGAGTAGATTTGACGTAATAAGATAAGCTCAAAAAGACAGTTCCAACTCCAAGACAACCTTTTACATGATAGAAGAAGTTTTTTTTTTTTTTAATTCAGAATCTTTTGTTCGTTTTTGCTTCAAGTGAACAAATACCCTAACCTTAGTGTTAGAAGTGTAAACTAGGAACAATAAAGTTCGATTCTTTCGCTAATGCGATATTATAATAATACAAAAAAAAATTCCTGGAAACTATAGAATATAACAAAACATGACTCTCAAATGCTGCCGCCATTTATTTGAATACGCAAAGCTAAGAACAAAACTAAAAACTAAAGAATCTTGAAAATTAGAAAAACTTCAAGGACTAAAAGTGAAAATGCAGAATCAGAACAGAGCAAGAGCCAATGGGAGCAAGAACGAGCTTGTTGAGAGATATGCAACAGAGGCAGAAGCAGAGGTTTGATTGTCGTTGAATCCAGGACGGCGGCGGCGGCGACGAGGTTGAGGCAAAGGACGGAGACTATCGGCCAAAGCAGTATCACCACCGTTTTCAAAGTCTCCGTAACGAGAGAAATCAAGCGGCGAAGCGACACCGTGAATCGCGATCGAAGAAGAGAGGAAAAGATCCGGTTCCGAGACGAGAACGCCGTCGACTGTGAAATCGGAAACGGAGTTGTTGGTGACGACGATCGAGTTTCCGGGGAGGAGAGTCGGGAGGCGAGAGAGAGGTTGCAAGATACGGAGGTCGGCGAAGGAGAGACGTTGAGGAACGATGTGGTAAGCGACGGAGAGACGACCGGTGTTAGTAGTAGCACCGCCGTCGTCGTTGGAGGAGGAGGAGATGCCGGCGGCGTCGAAATCGCTGGGGATGAAGATCGTGGCGGAGAGAGGAATTCCGAATTGGTCGTCGACGGCGGAGAGGAAATCGGCGGCCCAGTCGCGGAACTCGCCGGCTCCGATCATGGCTTGGATGATTCTGTCTGCGTGTTGCTGATCTTGCGGGGTGAGTGAGGGAAAAGAAGCGGCGGGAGTGAGAAATGAGACGGTGGTGATAAGGAAGAGGAGGAGGAGGAGGAGGAGGAGATGGCTAGAGGTGGCCATCGGAGAATCAAATCGGCGGCAGAGTAGGTTGTTACAGAGAGATAAGTCAATCTTGGAGTCTTTTAAAAGTTCGTTACGAGCTAACTGAATTATATAACTGCTCAAACTCATATGAAGGATGGGTATTGGTTAGAGATAACCGGTTTCTAGAGTCTTTCGGTTTCGACTTTTGTTGGCTTCGGTTCAGATCAATAGCGGATGGAATATAAAATAAAAATCTAAATAGAGAAACTGTGCAAGTGCTGATTATAATGTCCAAGTGTTGACAATTACTTCTTCACCCGGACACTTATCTTCTTGATGCTCTTCAAATCTGAGACGGCGATCTTTGGCCGGCATAAGAGTGCCTAAAATCTTCATCATCAGCAATTCCTTGGAGCCTAACTCTCCTGATGTTGTTTGTTTCTACATTGTAATAGAAAATGAAGTAGGGTCCAAGTTCGTGTGGCAAGTATCTTGGTGCTAAAATGATCTCACCAGCCTAGTTGGTCCCTGGAAAGGACATTTTAAAAAGCCAAACAGAATCCCACCAAGAGAGTGGAAACGCACATGTCTGCTTTGACCATTCATGTTTTTCAACGTCCTCTAGTATCCACAAATCAAAACTATCGAAAATACCATAAGGGTATCTAACAATGGAGGCTAGCTTCCCTTTGTATTCCATTAAAAGGGATTCAGACTCCCAGTAAACGACATCCCTATGTGCTTTGATAAAAGTTAACGTCTCAGATCTAACATCAAAACAAACAATCACTGGTTCCATACGATGCTTAGGGGTCCAAGCACCATAATACACTTTCCCTCTGATGCATATTTTCATAGTTACAGGTGGTATGCTGTAGTTACCTTGGATCTGCCTCCATGAATATTTGCTTTTATCACCTTTTAGAGTTAACACAAGGTGCTCTACATGATCATGATTAGGTATGCGAGAAAAAATGAGGGACAAAAGCTTTGAATTGATCAGAGACAGACAGGATCATAACCCAAGCATGTGCCTCTCATATCCGTAAGATGATGACTTGTCTGGTGCTAGGGTTACAGATGATGAACCCATGTGAAAGTTGACAACCCATAAAGCCATGGATGAAAGCACAAGACCCACAGTGATTAGAAACGGAGAGGTAAGGCAATGTCATGTAGTGATTAGCAGATTCATGTCCCTCATGTGAAGAGGAGAAAAAGAACAAACGTTTCTCCACAAGCTTGGCGAAGACACTGTTGGTGAAAGCGACTATTAAACGCGATCGTGTCGAGGAGATGGATAGGAAGGACTCTATGAATAGAGGGCTCAGAATAATGGACAACCATATCTTGGAAACGGTTTTGAACTTGATAATAGACTTAGCTGGTAATCTGATGAGAATCTCCACAAGTAGATCGAGAGTGATATGATCTACTTGTGGAGATTATCAGAAAATGACTGTAATGTCTGCTTCCCAAAAGAATCTAAAGCCATTACATAGTGAATGTCAGTGACACTAATCAATCAAAATCTCATAATGTTATCTAATAATATATAGGGTTTTTAGTGATTAAACCCCTCAACTAAAGATTAATCGTAAAAGAAACCCTCAACTAAAGATTAATCGTAAAAGAAACCTCAACTTTATGTCCGTTAATGTTTTCACCCCTCCGTAACCTTTATCGTCAATAGTAAACGTCTCCCGTTAAACCCAAACGATGCGTTTAATTAAAAGAAAAAAACGACACACGTTTGTTCATAAACAAGAAAATCGTGATAGACATTCTAAAAACCCCCAAATCTAAAAATTAGGGTTCTTCAGAAGGGTGAGAAGAGATTGGTTGCATCACATGTAAGTCTTTTTCGTCATATCCAACATCATATAATGATTTCCTTTCATGATTCTATAAAATCGATATGAGCATTTTGTGTTCTGTTTTTTTGTCCATTTTGAATTATATCAGTGTGTTGTGAGGTATAATTCGATGGATCAAGGGCGTGGAATTCCAAGGAGGTGTGACTGTGGAGCGGTTACTATCGTGTTGAAATCAAATACCGCAAGGAACCCGGGAAGAATGTTCTATCGATGTGCAGCAATTTCGGGTCAAAATCATGTCTTCAAATGGCTTGATGAAGCACATGATGAAGAGTTTGAAGCTGTGGTAAACAAACTGGCGGTAATGGAACAAGATTTGGCTGACATAAAATCAGACCTTGCTGATATGAAGAAGGACATAAGTGAGATCATTGGAGTCATTGAGTGTCTTAGGTTGAAGTCTTAGATGTCTTAGTTGTTGTTGGTGCTACAAAAGTGTGGTTTTTAGATTGTTTTGTTGTTTTTAACAACACCACACGTCGGCTATAATTGTTGTATTGTGGTTTATGACTTTTTCATTAGTTGTTGTTTATGACTTTTTAGTTGTTTTATGATGTTTATGTCGGTTAGTAGTGTATTAACTTATGTTTTTTGCACTTGTTGCACATCAATGAGACCTCAAGTTGCAACATAAATATAAATTCCCATCATCCTAAATCGTGCAAAGGTATTACAAAACTACAAAATACAATACTAATTCCCATCATCCTAATAGTGCAAAGGTAACAAAAGTAATTACTAGCCGACTTGCAACAAAAAAAAACATGGTCAAGTTTAAGTTCTTCATATCTCTTCCACAAGGTCATGGTCAAGTTCATCAGTTGCACTTTTGGTTGTTGGGGTTCTTGAAAGGTCTTCCACGAGGTAATTTAGGTGGCTTAGGGACAGGGTCAAGTTTACATTTGCGCTTATTGTGTCCCTTTTGTTGACAATTACTACAAGTCTGCAAAATGAAGTACAAGCAAATGAGTGAGTAAATATACAATGTTCAATATTCAATATACATCAAAGAGAGTTAGACAATTACCATCACAGCATTGGCATGGTAAGATGGAAATTCTGAAACCGGTTTAGGAGCCTCAAGAAGAACCGAGTCTTGTTTGCAAGAACGTTTATTATGGCCAGTTTGGAGGCAATTGCTACAAGTCTGCGTTACAGAAAATACATTAATATTTGTTAAAGTCAAATGCTGGAAAAGGGATAGAAGACATTACCACTGGAGCTTTTTGAGAATTCTGTGATGGTCTATCTTCACTTGGATCTCTGGTTCGATCATTATTTTTGGGTCTTCCTGGCATTATCCTGTCCGGAGGAGGCATAACAACAACATCACTATGTGTTTCCCACAACTCCATCCCATTCACAGGAAACAAAAGTGAGCTGTAGCAAAGCTTCCATTTCTCCACTGAATACCACTCCGAAATAACTGTTTCTGGAAGCTTTGTTTCCTTATACTCAGCCCACATTGCACATATGATATGACAACAAGGTATGCCACTCACATCATACTCCCGACAAGTGCAAGACGTCTTATCTCGGACATGAACAACATACTTGTGCTTCCCATGATCCACTTCATAGACGCCCCTTCCATTTGACAATGGAATACACCACTTCAAACTACGCTTCCTCTTCTCCATAATCGCTAAAGCCTTGGGTGTGAACAATCCTGTCACATTCTCTATCTCCTTCAGCTTCACCAAGTTACTAGACATTATATGTCGCCTAATGTCCTCTAGCAGAGCAACAATCGGTTTCTCACGAGCATCTTTCAAAGCGGCATTGTAGGACTCGCTTATGTTGTTTTCAACAGCAGCTGACTTGACCACATCACTGAAAAATGCCCTGTAATAAGAGAATACAAAAATCATTAGCTCAACCAAACTTGAAAATACATTAACATACATACATTCTGCATTTGATCTCACCTTGACCATTTCGAGCTAACACTTGTCTTAACTTCCTCATAAGCTTCAAGCTTGATGTTCTTCATCTTCTCAAGTTGTTTATGGAAAATGTTTTCATTGTATGCTCGGGCACACTTCCAAAACAGCTTGTGCAAAGGACCCATCTGCTTGTATCTCTTTTGCAAGTTCGCAAAAATGTGTCTTGCACACATTCTATGTTCTGCATAAGGCAAGACAGTTTTGATTGCGTATATAAGTCCCTTTTGCTGATCTGAAGACAATGCAAGAGCATTTCCATCCTCTAATCCTAAATCTTCACGCAATAATTCCATAAACCACTCCCAATAAACCTTGTTCTCAACTGGTACAATAGCCCAAGCGATGATATATGTTGCATCATTAGGATCTCTTCCCACTGCAGTTAGCAAAATCCCTTTCATGCGTCCTTTTAAGAAAGTTCCATCTAAATGAATCACACGACGACATGCACTCTTCCAACCTATTTTCTGAGAATTGAAGCATGTGTAAAACTTCTCAAAAACTTTTTCCTTTGTTCCTAATATAACCGTAGAACCATGATTGGTCTTCCTTAACTCCTCAACATAATCATACATTCTTGTAAACTGCTCTGCATACTCATCACTTATGATATGTTTCAGAATCTGTCTAGCACTTTGGCACTTGGTTTTTGTAACCCGAAGACCATTTATAGACAACCTTTGCATAATTTGCTCTGCTGAAAGCTTTGAGTTGTGTCTAAACTCATTCAGAAAATCTGCAGCTATCTTTGGTGCGCTATAGAGATCAACAACACCTATAGGGTAGCAGCTGTGGGTTCCTATCAGTGATCTAATAACCATCTTGTCTGATCGGCTGTTAATAGAAGCATACAGTCTCCAATTGCAACACTCTTGCCCACACTGTGCATCTATCTTCTTCTTTTCAGATCTCTTGAAATGTATGTTCACCTTCTCTTTGATAGCATACTTCTCGATTGTCTCCTTGCACTTTTCTTCCGATACAAACTGTTGCCCTACATAGAACTCTATTCTGCGATCTTCATCATCATCATCAGACCCATCACTCTCAACATAATCATTTCTATAAAAGTCACACGACTCATCCTCACTCTCTTCTTTCTCGTTTTCTTCTACATTTCCCACAAGCACATCATCTAAATATGGATCATCTTCCCTGACGACATACACATTCAAGCTATCCACCTCTTGTGTACATCTAATCATGTGTTCTACATCACTATCAGTTACTAAGTCCACACGAGTTCCCCAACAAGAAAAGTAAGAAAACTTACACATATTCTCTCCATAGCCATTCGTTAAAACAACATCTTTCAGCATTTCAAGTGTCGGTTTTCTGAAATCCACTCGACAGCATTTAGTTCGACCACCATTGTAAGATCCATCTGAAGCCCAATATCCTCCAATCCACAACCGAAAGAAGATAGTCCTGTAAAACCATATGAAAATCGCTGCCATTAATTGAAACAAACCGAATCAAAAGTACTAATCATCACATCTTATATCCGAATCGAAACCATAAGAAGCAAAGACATGAAGGACTAACCTTGGCCTTGGAAGATTCATTATCGACAACTCAATTCTTGCTCTCAAACGCACACTCGCAAATCACAGAAACATCGGTTGAAGGTTATGTTCGTAGAGAGTGTTGAAATTAGGGTTGAATTGGGGGAAATTGACAGACTTACCCGACATATGGTTGGTTTCATCAACTTCGTGTTGTTTTTTTATAGAAACCGTGTTGTTTTTGAATAAACGTGTGTCGTTTTTTTCTTTTAATTAAACGCATCGTTTGGGTTTAACGGGAGACGTTTACTATTGACGATAAAGGTTACGGAGGGGTGAAAACATTAACGGACATAAAGTTCAGGTTTTATTTCGTAGGATTTTTAGTTGAGGGTTTCTTTTACGATTAATCTTTAGTTGAGGGGTTTAATCACTAAAAACCCTAATATATATATATCTTATGTTATATTTTAGCATACAAAACAGCATCTCTTAAGTTCCTCCTCCATACCATCTTGAATCAAAATCTCCATCCATCACCAAAGGAGTGAACAAGTCAGTAAACCGAGACCAAACTCTCCCTATTAACAACCAAATCTACAGTTGACATGTAACTTAATGTGAATCTGTCAATTGAACAATTTTTTACTGTTACAAATTTTGTAGTGAAGCAACTGTAACCATCGGATACTCTCATGGCTAAGTAGCCTCTTTGTTGCATGGCCTTGGCATTCTCCGTCTCCAAGACGATATATCTAAACCCGGTTGAGATCGAAAACGCATCTCGCTGCCTCCTCTTGTAACTCCGCCTCATTGCCAAACCCAAATCATAACCAACGTGTCCTTGTCCTCATCATCTCCAGAGGAAGAAGAAGAAGATTGTGTTGTGGCTGTCAAGTTCTTGGGACCCCAACTCCTACTGGTTCAACATCAGAACCGACAACCCTTGCTTCTTCTCTTCACGTGTCATGTTTTCCAAGAAAGATAACATGTTTAACTCATTGGTTCATGGGATTTATGCAAAGACAAACATACACCCAATATTCAGAAGCTGCGATACCATAACCTTCCGGACCTGAGTGAGGTTCTGCAATAACCTCTGTCACGAGCCAACACTTGGTGGAATCACTACCCACAGGTGAAACCTTTTTGGTTAAGTGGTACAGAGAGGGTTTCTAAAATGAAAACTAAAGGTGTGATGGTGTTCAAGGTAGACGAAGATGGAAATGCAGTTTACACTCGAGGCATTGGATTTGAGTTTGTCTTTCCCTTTTTTTAGAAGCTTTCAACCATCAAAATAAATAAAAAAAATCTGTTTTGTGTTCTGTTCTGCAAGAAGCTCTGTTACAAGAACTCGATGGAGTTCCTTTATATGGCCAGCTTTGTCCTAGTGTGACTGCTACCATATCCGGATATGATGAAATTTATAACTGACTTACAGGTGTATAATCTTAGATCTATAATCATATCATACATTTGTCCTCCTGAAGTCTTTGTGAAATTCTTAGGGCATGATTAACCAAGGTGCTTAGGAAGGGGTGCTTGACAAAAAAAAATTAAAAAATTAAGTGGACTCCACAATAATCTTAAGCACCAACTCTTAAAATTCTAAAATAAACACCTATTTTCATGGTTGCTTGCACTGTTTGCGAGCCCCACTGACACATGGCGGCCCGCGATTAGTTTTTTTTTATTTTTTTTTAAAAAAAAAAATCAAAAAAACATAAAAAAAATATAAGAACCCCTAAAAGGGATTCATGGTTAATCATGGTCTCAGGGAGGGGAATAAATTTTTTTTTAGCAAAAATATTATGTTTCTTTTATGAAAAAACATTATATATTGCACCAAACCTTAAAGAATTTTTATTTTTTTTGGCAAGAATCGAATTGCTTGGTTTACTTTTGTCCACAGTTGGTTAAAATATAATATTGGTAAATATCCCTTTAACGGTTCGAGATAAACCGGGAAATGTCCGTTCAATTTAGACCGGTTCGTTAACCAGAAGAGTCCTCTTTAACCTTAGCGTCGCCGTCTAGCTTCGTATCAGCTCAAAACCCTAGAGAATCATCTCTCTACTTCGCTTCCTTTTCGAGCTCAGATAATATGCCTCCAAAAGCCAAAGCTAAAGATGCAGGTCCCGTAGAGAGGCCTATTCTCGGCCGTTTCTCTTCTCACCTCAAGATCGGAATCGTAATTCATCTCTTCATCTCTCTTTTATATCAATGGAACTTTAGATCGATAAAAGTCTCTTCCTTTACTTGTGGGTTTCTCTTAGGTAGATCTATTACTGTGAGATGAATCAATTTTTTAGAAAATGGTTTGATTAAAGGTTGTGACTTTGTTTGTGGTATCTTCAGGTTGGGTTGCCAAACGTGGGAAAGTCTACCCTTTTCAACACTCTTACAAAGCTCTCGATTCCTGCTGAGAATTTTCCATTTTGTACCATTGAGCCTAATGAGGCACGTGTGAATATCCCCGATGAGAGGTTTGATTGGCTTTGCCAATTGTACAAGCCAAAGAGTGAGGTAAGCTTAGTTGTAACTTCATTTCATGAGTTTGGATGTGCATGTTACTCAAGCTGACATCTGTGGATTTGTGATTTGTCTCAGATTCCGGCTTTCTTGGAGATACATGACATTGCTGGGCTTGTTAGAGGCGCTCATGAAGGACAGGGACTTGGAAACAACTTCTTGTCTCACATTCGTGCTGTTGATGGCATTTTCCATGTCTTACGTAAGATTTCTCATTTCTTTTATCCTTTTGCGAGCTTACTTTTGGTTGATATGGTGATTTGATGCATAAATTGAAGTACACATATTGCTTGTACTGTGTTGAATCCCTACTTTTTTAGTAGGAAAGACCTTAGGCTTTTCATCTTTTTCTAATTTTCTATCCTGTTGTGCCATTGCAATAACTAGTTTATATTTTCCTCTAGAATGCATCTTCTGTGGTTATGTGTATGTGTTCCTGAGCAACGGAGATGTTTTTATTAGTAGTTTTTGATAATAAGACATCTTGTTAATTCTGTTCTCGTTAGTTACTTTTCCACTAAACAGACTGAACACGTGCAGGTGCGTTCGAAGATCCTGATATTATTCATGTCGATGATATTGTGGATCCTGTTAGAGATTTGGAGACCATTACTGAAGAATTGCGTCTAAAGGTGAAACAAATCTATTACACTTACTGACGTCTACATCTCTGTCTTTTATTTCTATTAGTTTGATCTTGGTATTAATTTCATCCATACTGAAATGTTTTGGTGCTATTTTAGGATATTGAATTCATTAAAAAGAAGATTGAAGATGTTGAGAAGAGCATGAAGAGGAGCAATGACAAGGCGCTAAAAGTAGAACTTGAGCTTTTGCTAAAGGTATGCTTGCTGATGAAATGATGTTCACGCAATCGTATTCTGCGAATGCTATTGATCACTGATTATTAATTGTCCGAAAAAAATGACTGTCTCTTCTTGGTTACAGGTTAAAGCTTGGCTGGAAGAAGGAAAAGATGTCCGTTTTGGAGACTGGAAAGCAGCTGATATCGAGATTTTGAACACATTCCAATTGCTTTCTGCTAAGCCCGTTGTTTACTTGGTGAGTAATTTTGAACACTTTCATATCTATGGTCAACAACTTTGTTTCAAAAAATCTTCTCGGCTTAGCTTACAATATGTACAACAGTACAAGCATACTGTCTATTTTCTGTGATGCCGTTTACACGCAAATTTAAACCTATAATGTATTCTCTAGCTTTTCTAATCTATATGCTTTACAAGTTCGAAGCGTAAGTATTATACAGGCATGTTGTTTGGACTTTTTATGATCACTGATTGCTCTTAAACTTAAAAGATTAACATGAATGAGAGAGACTACCAGAGGAAGAAAAACAAGTTCTTGCCGAAGATTCATGCTTGGTACTTACATATATCCCTTCACAAACTATGTTGAATAATAAGTTAACATTTTACCCCTCTGCACAAGTTTTTTTGTACGACCACGCATTTACTTCCCACTGTTATAATACATCTCCTAAACTAAAACTATTTGTTTCATCGTTATGTAGGGTTCAAGAACACGGTGGTGATACTATGATTCCTTTCAGTGGTGTTTTTGAAAGGAGTCTTGCTGATATGCTCCCAGACGAAGCAGCAAAATATTGTGAGGAGAACAAACTGCAAAGGTTAGTAATAAAACAACAGCATAGCATTCCTTCAGATGAATAGTTGCTCTTGAAGATGCTTTTTCTTTTATGACCCGTTTAAGTGATTCTAATGACCATTGCTTCTTTGACAGTGCTCTTCCGAGGATCATCAAAACTGGGTTTTCAGCCATTAACCTCATATATTTCTTTACAGCAGGGCCTGATGAGGTATTTCAATCCCACGTTACTAGTAATTTACTTGCCTTCACAACACGCTTTAATCCATATTATACTGAGGTGTTCTTCTAAGCATTATTTTTCTCTAGTAAGCTATTTGTTAGTGTGTGGTCATTGTGAAGTGTAAAATAGTGCATTTTCTGGAATCTAATGATTCTAAAAATACAACCATCAATGATTTGTTTTGCAGGTAAAGTGCTGGCAAATTAGACGTCAGTCAAAGGCTCCTCAAGCTGCAGGAGCCATTCATACTGATTTTGAGAGAGGGTTTATTTGTGCCGAGGTTGCCTTCTTCTTCTCTCTCTTGATTCTTTGTCAGTTCACTAATTTGAATGCTCTGTCTGTTTTTGAAATTCTATGTGGTTTATTCCAATGTTGTTGATATAACAGGTCATGAAATTTGAGGATCTCAAGGAACTTGGCAATGAAACTGCAGTCAAGGTAATTGCCTAATACTCCATTTTCCTCCTCCCATCTCTTAAGTTTTCTGGTTAAGTAGCCTCTAAAAACAGACTTGAAAATGTTAAGGAAGCTCTCCATCATGCAATATATTCACGCTAAAGATGTGGCATTGTTAAACTTAACCGCATGCTGATGAAAATGCCTATGATTCACGATATGACAGTGGAGTCTAATTTCAATCCTATAAACTAATGCAGGGGGCAGGAAAATACAGACAAGAGGGGAAAACATATGTTGTTCAAGATGGAGATATCATTTTCTTCAAGTTCAACGTTTCCGGTGGTGGAAAGAAGTGAGATCCATCTTGTCTATCTATCTATCCTATGCGTGGTGGTATCCTCTCCGGATCTTGAAGCTTTACACAATTCCTGAGAGTGGAACCAAACTGTGTTTTCTGTTTTTGTCAGTCGCAGTTTTTTATTGGTTTTACTAAAAACAAAAGTATCTGTATCTCTTGTTCCTTTCTTCAGTTTAGCTAAGACATGTCTTTGCCTTGAGACAGAGCATTATGCCTGCTGTGTTTGTAGAACTCATTTCAATAAGTTTGTCTCTGCTATTTTGAACAGGCTTGAAGAGAGCTCTGCAGCGTTTCTTCTACTGCTTGGCTGCTCGAAAACGAGTTTTCTCCATTCTGTTTGCATAACCAAGCTTAATGAAGCTGCAAAACAGAACCCAAGTGCCATAAAACTTCTCCCATCACTGGCCTGTTCTTCCCTTATCCGCTATCTCCCCATACTTCTCCAAAGACTCAGGACTATAGTTTTCCCTCAGGTTTGGATCAATGATTGTCTTGAGAGATATCTGTTTTGCCAGTTTATAGCCCACTCTTGCAAGGTTGATCTGGTCTTTAGGCAAAGTTGGGTTTATAAACATCTTCGAACAAGAACGACACAAAAAGTGGCCATAATATAAATGCGTTGATCACTTTTTGCGGTACTTCCAGTTACATCGGAAGAGTCTCAAAACCTTTTCTTTTGACATTAATCAAATGAATGTTCCCAACCTAAAACATGCATGATTCTCAACAATAATATAAATAATTTTTTGATCATTCAATAACCACAAGCTACTGTTATTATAACTATTGTTGACTGGAGATAAAACCCACCCCTAAAAAACTTCGCCGGTCCAGCCTTTCTTGAGTCAGTCTCAGCCTTTTTCTCTATATTTTTCAACTTTATTCTTTAAATCACTCTCAATAATGAATGGCATTTTATACGTACAATAATTAAGAAATGAAAAGCTGTATCAGTTTCATGGTTTATTTGGGTAGCAAACGTTGAAAAATGTCAAATCACTTTCCTGGTTACTTCCCAGGTTGCATCGGGGGGAGGGAGTCTCTTACACATCGGGGGGAGTCTCTACTTTTCTTTTTGACTTCAATGTAATGAACATGCATGATTCTCAACAGTATATAAAATAATATATATATTTATATGTATATATGTATATATTTAATCATTCAATAAGCACAACCTCTTGTTTATGTAGCTATTTTGAATGTGAGATAAAAGCCGCCCAACTAAAAATATTGTACCAATAGAGGCAATTCCAAAGGTTTCTAACTTTGGGATAGCTCTGAAATTTTCAAAATAAATAAATATGTATGTATATATTTATATTAATATTTTATTATGAAATTTTTAACTTCAAGAAAAATTCAACCCAAAAATTCTTTACATAAATATTTTGAGTTGAATTTTCCGTAAAACTAAAAGTTTTAAAATTAAATATTAATATATATATATATATATATTTTGAAATTCCGAAACTAAAATCTTCCATTGGAGATATTCTAACCATTCACAACCTGAAAGTCTTGACTGGAGAAACGTTTTTAGCAGTATACTACTTACTATTCATTGAACACTTGTGGTAACATATTACATATTGATTTTTAAATTAGTTCAAAACAAAGTAGTGCTTTCCTCTACAAGTTAGCAAGTCAATGACTCTTGACAATCTAATGTTTATTAATTGTGTTTTTATCTCTATTTAAAATTGATTATTGAAGTGCTAACTTAATCAAACTTTTTAATAAAACAAAGGAGAAACATGTGTTATGCTTTTATTTTTACTGTTTTAGTAAAAAAGAATATGGTTGTTCCTTAACATTGCATTATGTTATTTTATCTACTTCAGTAAAATAATATTATGATTGTTCCTTAAAATCTGTATTATTGTTTTCTCCTTCGGTAAAAAAGCATTCATGAACATATGTATTATGTGTTTTTTTTTCTTTTTTTTTTGAAGGTTTTCTAATTAATATGTATTATGTATTATTGTTTTCTCCTTCAGTAAAAAAAGCATTCATGAACATATGTTTTTTTTCTTTTTTTAAAGGCTTTTTAATTAAAATATGTATTATGTTATGATTTGTCTCTACTTTTAGTCAAAAAGCATTTATGGTAGTTCCGTAACATATATAGATATTATTTTCTCCATTTTAGTAAACAAATCATAAGGTAGTTCCTTACCATATTATTATTTTTCTCTACATAAGTAAAAGAAGCATATGGTATAAATAACCACATTCATATCCTATCAAAAGTAAACATTGTCTTCTTCCTGCTACAACAATGGCACATCAGCTTTTATACCCCTCTCTTATTTCTAATTTTTCAACCTCAAAGGGTCGTCATCTCTCTCTCACTAGCCGCAACGGTCTCCTCCTCCTTGTCGCTCTCCTCGTCATCCTCGGTGTATTCTTACCCTGGGCAGGATCTCCCTTATTCATGTTTCCAAACAGAACTTCTTCTTCTTCTCCTTCTCCTTCTTTGCCCACTAACTGGCGAAACTACTCTCTCGCTGAAGCAGCCAAGTTCGTGGCTAAGGACGGGACAGTGATCATCTGCACCGTTAGCTATCCCTTCTTGCCTTTCCTCAACAACTGGTTAATAAGCGTTTCTAGACAGAAGCATCAAGACAAAGTCCTCGTGATCGCTGAGGATTACGCTACTCTTTACAAGGTTAACAAGAAATGGCCTGGCCATGCCGTTCTCATCCCACCAGCTCTCGATTCTCGGACCGCACATAACTTTGGTTCCAAGGTATATTTAGTTTCACCTTCTTCTTTTTTATTCTGAGTTTTGAATGATTCTGTATCCCCTGTTTTTTTAAGAATGTGATATGAAATTATTTTTTAAAATATCCAAATGTAGGGTTTCTTCAATTTTACATCTCGAAGGCCGCAACATCTATTGCAACTTTTGGAGCTAGGCTATAATGTGATGTACAACGATGTTGATATGGTCTGGTTGCAAGATCCTTTTCAGTATTTACAAGGAAGCCACGACGCATACTTCACTGATGATAGGACTAGAGTATGTGCATTTCTTTTCACATATATCTCCTTTTTTTTTAATGATTAGATCTTAATTCTCCGGGTGTTTCTGGTGTCAGATTAAGCCATTGAATCACTCCCATTGTTTACCACCTCCGGATCGAAACGGAGTGACTTATATATGTAGCTGCATGATTTTCTTGCGTCCCAAGAATGGAGCAAAGCTTCTCATGAAGACATGGATTCAGGAACTTCATGCTGGTTCTAATAAAACTTATGAAGGAAATGATCAGCCTGCTTTTAACTGGGCACTCAATAAAACTGCTCATCAGGTGAATATTCTCCTCTAATTTACTTGTGAATGTATGTTCGTTTTTCTCAACTCTTTTTTGGTGATCTTCTCCTCTGCAGCTAGATCTATACTTGCTTCCTCAAGCAGCGTTTCCAACAGGAGGATTGTACTTCAAGAACAAGACATGGGTTGAAGAGACAAAGGGGAAGCATGTCGTTGTCCACAACAACTACATTATCGGTTACAACAATAAGAAGAAACGCTTCCATGACTTTGGTCTATGGCTAGTTGATGATCATGCTTTTGAGTCCCCACTAGGAAAACTAGAGTAGTAAAGTTCGAATGCCTTGCTATGTGTGAATGTTATATCATTGATCAGTTTTGAGACAGGACAAGCTCTACTTTTCTTCTTGCTATAGCCTTTGATTGTAATGAAATTTTGCTAAAAACAAGTTCGCTTTCAAGTCTAGGAGAGTTACAAATTGGGTTTATTTATTTTGTTTTATGTTACCCTTTTATAGAACATCTGCTGGTAATTGAGCTTATGTTGACTTGTGATGTAGGAGCATGTACTCTCAAAGAGAAACAATGTATGTAAGAAACATAATTGCTCTTTGTTTGATTTAATTTCATTTTCTAATGGCCACATCACAATTCACTAGTAGTCTCCATAACTTTCTTGAGCATCTTACAATGTTGATCAAGAATGGTGTGTAGAAAAAGTAAAATGTTGTTGTCCAAAAATGACAAATCCCTTCACAAGTAAACAGAACAAAAAGAACTTTTATATTGTTTTTGCTTGAGGAAGATGCATGTGTGTACAAAACTTTTTTTTACCTGGCCAGAGATCTCTGATTGCTGATAGTACCACAGATGAAAGAATCTGATCAAGTCATGTTATGTCGATCTTTAAGACTTCTCATCTAGCAAGAAATCGGTTAAGGGATTGAAGAGATTAATATTCGACAAACTTAATATTTTTTAATCAGATATTTGATTTGATCCATAAAATAAAATTAATATCAAAATTCTAAAATAAGTAAATAAAAATAGATTTTAAAAATAATATTTTAATATAAAACTAAATTTTCTTTTAATAAAATATAGCAATTATATAATTAATTTGTGAATAAAATCTTATAACAATTACATAATTTATGCTTATGTGTATATGACTAGCAAATCGGAATTTATGGATATTTTGATAGCTTCTACGATATTTCTTTATTTATAAGTTTTCTGTGTTTATAGGATTATTGGATAAGTAACTTGGTTATCTCATTTTCTAATTCTCGGTTTAGAATTTTGATTATGTAATCTCGGTTTAATTATGTAAACTTCTACATGTAGGTCTCTCGACTATTTTGAGAAACGAATCAAACACTATTCATCTTTTTCTCTCTTATGATCATAAATTTCTCTCTGATGCATTCATCGTCCTCATCCATGAATTACTGTTCCTTAAGGTAACATTCTTCTTTGATCACCTTTCAAACTGTATTCCACATTTCATTTGAGCTCTTGGAGAGTTCTAGGTTAGGAACATATCCCTCACAAAACCACTGTTACATTAAGATCATGACTCCAGCAAGTGCTGAAGAAGTTAAATAGTCTTCTTTGCATGCCATTATGTATTGCAATTAGCTCTTATGTTTGGTTTTGAAGATCTTGATCGTGTCCAGAGATATAATACCATAAGAAAAATAACTTCTATAGGAAGTTACCCTCTTTAGCTTTGGATACTTGTTTCAGAAATAAATCAGAACACTATAAAACCAAAAGGGATTTGATTGTTTCCATTCAAACCTTTAAACAAAAAGATGTTACAATAACAAAAAGAAAGAAGTCATTAAGACAATACACGTCAGATTAAACAAAACAAAAAACACACACGCACAGACAGAAACAACTTGATGGTATCATATGAGGACATCAATGGGAGGTCTTGGTTCAGAAGCAGCAACAACTTCATCATCTTCAGATGGTCCATACCACAAAGTTTTCCCTTCTGCTATAATAAGCTGAGTAAGCAACAGTCCAGAGATCAAAGCTGCGGTCATCAACATGTAAAACACAGCATCCCAACTAATAGCTGCGATGTAACCGGTAAGAACGGGTCCAATAGCTGCACCAACAGATCCTGTTCCATCTATAATAGCAGTGACTGTAGCCAAAGCCCTCGCGTTGCCTCTAAGCGACTTGTGAGTACCGAGATCAGCTGCAACCGCGGTTGTGATTAGAGCGTATGGTCCATTAACAAACACTCCAGCTATGAACATGAGGATGACGTTGATTGTCATTGAGATATGACCGTAGATTCTGTACAGGTACAGAGCTGGGATTGTTAAGATGATGAATCCTCCTGCTGTGATTGCTCTCCCGTCGAGTTGATCAGAGAAGTATCCAGCTAAGATTCCACCGAGCACGCCTCCAACATCGAAGAGTGTGGACAAGTTTCCTGACGTCTCTTGAGACAAATGCTCTCCTCCTATCTCTGTCTGGCTTACATAGAAAGGAAGCCAATAGAGGAAAGTGTAAGAGACAAGTTTTGTGAAGAAGAGACAGAAGGCGAAAGGTGCAACACCAGGGATCTTCCAAGCGGCTAAGAACCCGACCGCTCTTCGGTCGAAACCAGTACTCATCCTAGAACTCAAGAAGCTTTCTGTAATGGTGTCACCAAGTCTCATTGTGGAATCAAGTTCAGTTCCATCTCTCTCAGCTTCAACAGCAGGAGGGTTCACAGGCAAGAAGAGGTAAACCACAAGGCCAAGAAACGTAATGAGCAATGCTGGTCCAACAAAAGACCATCCCCAACCAAACTTCAAAAGCCCGCTCGCCATTAATGATCCAACGATGTTCCCTACTGATGTATGAGCACTCCAGACACCCATGATAACCCCTCTCCTCCTCTTATCAAACCAGTTCCCCAAAACCGCAACCACGCAAGGCCATCCAATAGACTGAAACCAACCAGCCAACGTCTGGATGGCTAGAAAATAATAAAAGGCATGAATATTCGCCCAAAAAGCGACACCAAAGAGAGCGGTGAACACTCCTGTCCCGACCATACCGATCGTTAGAAACGTCCTGAGGTCCAAACGATCACCCAAGTGACCAGCGACAAACATTCCGACCGCGTAAACAGAGAGGAAAGCCAAGTCGATTTGTCCGAGAAGAGCTGTTCCGTCTGGACCATCGAAAGGAGCCCATCCACCTTGGTCGGTGGCCTTGAAGTGTCCGGTTGAGGGTTTAGAGAGCGTTCCTTTGACGATGCTGTTGGTCTTTCGAGTAGCGTGGAAGGAGGTATAGGCGATGAAGGTCAGGACAAAGACCAGACCTTGATATTGCTTGAAAGAGAGTCTGCCTGAACGCCTAAAACGTTCTAGGAAATGAATACCTGGTGGTTTTATCTCTTCATAGAGAAACTCTGATGAAGTCCAAGACGCCATGTCTCTAAAACCTTTTTCTCCTCACGTCACAGAAACCTGAAAAGAAGACCAAGACAAGAAAAGTTAAAAAGACCGTTTATATAAGATCAATCTTAACGATGACATTGCTTCTTTCATCATCTCTTACAAGCAGCAAAAACAAAGAGAATATATATATATATATATATATATATATATATATATATATAGGTTTTAACAAAGAATCTGAATGACCTTCAAGATTTGAAGAGAAGAGAAAGAATATTTCTCTCTCTCTCTCTCTTTCTCTCTGGTTTGCTGCAACTTAATGCTTGGAAAAAATATGGAAGGAAGAAAGCACTACTTAAAATGTTGAAGAACGTGACAATAACTACGTTAACTTATGCAATCTTTTGGCCCCCTATGCTGTATTTGTTTATTTTGTTTTGACTTTTGGCTCATATTCTTCACTTTTTTTATCCTCCCACTTTACAACATGTACGCACATATGGTTAAACCATAACTAACCATGGCAGAACTATTCAAATAAGAATCCAGATTTATCTGAGGAAATCAAATTACGAACAATAGAAGGAAATATACTAGAACATCCAGATTTATGTTATATGGTAAAAAAAATAAAGAAAATGATTTAGTTACTGTCATCAAAATACACTTAGGGAGTGTTAGTGAGAGTTACATTTATATTGATTGTAAGAGTTTGAAAAGTCTTTTTTATTAGTTTATAAATTCTTAAATTTTTACTAAAATCTACTATTATTAGGGTAATGATTTTATAATTCTCTACAAAATCATTTGTTATTCAAAAAGTTTGCATTTTAATGATTATATAATTAAATTTATTAAAGTTAGTGTTGTTGGGAATTGTATTCTTAACCATTTAACTCATAGAACAATATTTTAAGAATACTGCATATATTCCTTAAATTCTTAAAATCATTATACTAATTTATTTTCATAGATTTTCACAATGTACAAAACTCTCTACAACTCTTTCCAAATTCAACAAATCTCTCTTTTCATAAATCTTACTCCTAATAATGCCATGATTAACCCGAGTCTCTTAAGGTGGGGTTCTTAACGTAAAATTTGTCTTTTTAATTTTTTAATTTTTTTACATTTTTCCCGCTAAGAGACGACTCTTATGGTTCTTATTTAAGAGACGGTTCTTAGGTTTTCTTAGTTAAAAACTAAGATACGTCACTTAGAAAGCTAAGAACCCCACCTTAAGAGACTCCGGTTAATCATGCTCTAACACTATTTTTTTGTCACTTATCTACAAAATTCAAAATTAAGTGCGATTGAAAGGTGACATATCCAGAACTGATTGATGGTGAATGAAGCTAAAACATAGGAGAAAAACCGCATGATGATTGCAATGGATGGTTGGGAGAGTTATATACCCTAAAGCTTGCATAATTAATTACTCGGAAAAGCCGCACATATTAGAGAATAGTTCTCACAGTCATCTACGCAAAATATATTTGTTTCTATCTTATACTCTATTTCTTCTAAAATGATGTATGTTTTAAAAAAAAAATTGTTTCAAAAATATAATGTTTTCGACATTTTTAATGTATTAAATAATGAAAATGTAAATTTAAAAGACATAATTATGATTATTGAAATTGTATTGGTTAAATATTATGGTGAATAATTAATTACAAAAAAAATAAATATTGATAATCAAAAAAATTTCAATGTGTAAATTTTTTAAAATATGTATTTTTTTAACCAGATAGAGTATTTGGTTTCCTATATTACCAAGTCAGCTTTAGGAATGATTCATGCATGGAAATATGAACGAATAGACATTTGTGATTAGTATTATATTATGAATATCTCATGATGTGTCTCTATCACGTGAGCTGCATCTTGCTGTTAAGGGTTGCAATGAGCCTATGACCATGCCAAATATAATTCCAGCAACCAGCTTAATTATACGATATCATTAGACTTATTACCTCACAAACAATCAGAAAAAATTAATGAAAATTTTAGTCCATCAAAACACCACCATTAATCATTATGGATGAAACAAATTAAACACATACCATCAAGGATCCACAACAGCGACTTTCATGATGATTTAGGAAAAAAAGAAAGAAATACATACATTATCACACACAGTAAACAAACAGAAGGATGATAGTGTTAGACAATTATATCATCAGTAGCCTCCGACCATAAACGATTCAGTCTGCTTCATCGACCGCCCTTTGACCTAGCCGGACGAATATGCTCCAAAATTCCGGTCCAGTTTCGAAAATCAAAGTAACCGTACGATTAAACCCGGTTCATTGAGCGGTTCCCTGATCTCTATCTATTCGACTGTCCCTCTGACTCATTCCGGTTCTCCATATCGGTGGAGAACCAAGGTTTAAGCCAATAAATACCAAATACTCCTCCCGTTTTTTATTCTACGATTATACACATAAATTAAAAAATATTTAATTTTTTATTATTTTCTAAACAAAAACATCATTAATTATTTATTTATACACAATTCAATCAATAATAAAATAGAAGTTATAATATCATTGGTATCTAACATTAATTACTAATAAATTTTACATAGAAAATTAAAAACTTCAAATAATTTGAAAAAAAATAAACTTCAAATATAATAAAACCGAGGGAGTAATACAATACTTTCCGTATTCTAGGACAATCTAACCCAGCTCTCTGTTCTCCTACACTGAAACAGGAGTTACAAAAACACGAGATCGATGGCCAGGAAACGAAAACGATCGAGCTTGGAGAAAGGTAACAGTCTCGTTACTCTCCTTTTAACCTTTTTTCTACCAGTGGCGACTTTAAACCCTAATCAAATCCCACTCTACTCTGTTTCTTCCATCTCAGGGATAACTTCACCGACAGAGAAAGAACATGTCACGACTCGTAACCTCACCAAGTACTGGCTTCAACGCTACGATCTCTTCTCTAAATACGACGAAGGTATCGAGATGGACGAAGAAGGATGGTACTCTGTTACTCCCGAGGAAATCGCAGTCAAACAAGCTGAGAGATGCCGTGGGAAAGTGGTGATTGATTGCTTCTCAGGCGTTGGTGGTAACACTATCCAGTTTGCTAAAGTGTAAGCCTTTTTATCTTAGCTTTTTTTTTATTGTTGTTATGATGTTCTTTCTAATACCAAAGTTGTGTCCTTTTTTTGTTGGAGTTAGATGTTCTTCTGTGATTGCTATAGACATTGATCCTGTGAAGGTTGGTATGGCTATTAATAATGCAATGGTTTATGGGGTTGATGATCGTGTTGATTTTGTCGTTGGTGATTTTATTCACTTAGCTCCATCTCTCAAAGTAATTGTCTTGTCTCTCTGCAAGTGTTAAAGATTCTGCAAGAGCCTTTTGTTGTTGTTCTTGTGCTAATATGTGTGTTCTAGGGAGATGTATTGTTTCTTTCTCCACCCTGGGGAGGACCTATGTATAACAAAGTTGAGAGTTACACATTGGACATGCTCCAACCAGAAGATGGGTATACACATACATGTCATTTTGTAACTATTTTGATGTGGCTTTGTGTTCAGTGTTATAATGTTTTGTGTGTAGGTACAAATTGTTTCAGATTGCTCAATCTATTACGCCTAACATCATAATGTTTCTACCGCGGAATGTTGATTTATCACAACTGGAAGAACTTGCTTGGCTCTCATCGCCTCCTCTAACTCTTGAGGTAACGTGTTGTTGAGAAGAAAACTAGTAGAGCTGATTTATTGCTAAACTCTTTGACTTCACAATTTTCATATGTTGTGATTTTTCAGATTGAAGAAAACTGTGTTGGAGGCAGATTGAAAGCTATAACAGCTTATTTTAGTTGAATATATTTTGTGATTATATTGTATCAAAAGAACTATCTATCTGCACCAGTCAGTAGATGAACTGTGAATCCTCTTATTTTTAGGGAAGGGAGATTCTTATGTAGTGAGTGAGAATCATAACAGAAGAGTCAATCTTATGAATCATATGTAATACCATGCTTATAATGGTTTAGGCAAATCTTAAATACATCCACACAGATACATTTTTACTGATCAGAAGAGTCAATCCAAACAGTTTTAGAATGTAATGTGGTCAGAGAGAGCTAGTAAAAATTTGGAAATAAGACATAACTTCTCTCCGAACTTCATCTCTTTTCACTTTACCAGTTGTTGTCAACGGAAACTGCTTCTCCCATCGGACAAACCTCTTTGGAATCTTAAACCTGTCCACATTCCATACATCATTTCACGAATCAACTAGCAGAGAGAAAAAAACATGGGAGTTCAGAAACCCTTTCTTCCTTACCCTGTTAGCTTCTGTGTTCTACAATGATGCTTGAGTGCCTCACTAGACAGTTCAGAATCTCTGTTGCAGATTTCCACATCAGACCATATCCAATTCTCTTGTAAACGAACACAAGCAACGACCATCTCACCAAGACGAACATCCATGACGCCTATGACCACTGCAGACACAATCCCGGGATGCTCTAACAGAACAGCTTCAACCTGCATGCAGTAGTGGATTCGATCAGAGATGAACAAAACGTGAGACTAATATCGGGTAAGTGTTTCTTGCATTGGAAGTTTAACCTCTTCAGGGTAAACATTCTCGCCTCCAGTTTTGATCCGTCCATTGGACCGACCTATGAGCCATAAGTTACCAAACTCATCAATGGTCCCAACATCACCTGTGTCAAGCCAAGCTCCACTGCTGCTACATTCTGATGATGCAACGTTTTCTTTAACTACAACATGATGACCCCAATATTTAAGCATTGTGTGTGGTCCGCGAGTTAGAATTTTCCCCACCCTCAATGAATTTTCGTCAAGCTTAACCATCAGTTCGATATGAGGCGCAGGTTTTCCAACACATGTGCCTTGCTTTGGTCCATTAACTAAAGGATATGTCACTTTGTAAGACTCGTGTGTTGTTGGATCATAGAGAGTCATGAAGGTAAGCGAAGAGCACGCTTCTGTCATCCCTTTAAACCAAACCAAAAGATTATGTCATTGTCATATAAATAAATAAAAAAGCGAAATGACAATAACTGACCATATGCTGAGACTATTTTTGCGTTTGGGAAGATTTTTACAGCTTTTTGAAGGAGTTCGTTTGATAAAGAACCTCCTCCATTTAGTATCTTTCTCACGCAGCTGTTCTGAGCTCCATTTTTCATCGTCCTTGGGGAGAAAAACTTCAGCTTATCAGCAGATTTTTAAAGACAAATATTTACTTCTGATGAGGAACTTTGTTCACCTGTTGACAGAAACTAGATCAGCCATCATAGCTGGGACGGTGATGAAACAAGTCACACGGTGTTGCTCCATAACGTGGAGAGCTGTTCCAGCATCAAACTTTGGCAGGAGAACATGACAAGCCCCGACCATTAACATAGCCATGGCTGATGACAGACCGCCAATATGAACTAGTGGTGATGTATGCATATACACCTGCAGAAGGAAAAACGACGCCCAATGAACATGGAAATTAAAGCAGCATTCAGCTTTAAAGAGTTCAAGAGGGACAAACAGTAAATGGAGGTAATATGCGTACATCATCCTCACCGTAGCCAACGATAGCAATCTTGGCTAGAGACTGCGTTATGAAAGCCAAATGGCTTATTGTCACACCTTTGGGTCTTCCTGTTGTACCTGTTTCCAAAAAGAAATAAAAAGAGAGAGAGATCAATTAAGCTGAGGATTATAATAGAGAAAAGAAGGAAGCAACATGTTTGTACCAGAAGTGAAGCATATAACAACAGCATCATCAGGAGCCCAAGCGTATGTTGGCGATAAGGAAGGCACCAGGGCGTGCTGCTTAAGCATCTCGGTTGTCAAAACTGCCCCATAACAAGACAATCAGGTCAATAACGTTATCTCCTAAACCATTGAGTTTTTTTGAAGGTTTATAAACAAAGCATACATCGGTTATGTTCATTTGCAAACTCTGTTGAGGTAGACTCCATCAACACACGCCATTTCAATGAAGGTACATCGATGTTATGTACTTGGACACAGGTCTCATCTGTGACCAAGAGCACAGGTTCTACTAGCTGCATTGCCACTTTTGCTTCTTTCAAACTCTGCCCTTTGCAACAAATAAACACACAAAAAAAGGATCTGTCACGAACTCTCTTTCACACATACAAAATCTACTAAAGATATATGTAATAAACAGACAAAAACTGGAAGAAACTAGATTACAGACCCATCTGTAATTCAAAGGAGCAACTATTCCTCCAACCAATGCAACAGCCAATAACCACTCCAAGAACAAATCACTGTAAGAACAAGACAAAAAAAAACATAAACTTTAAAATCTGATAACACTAACATTCAACGGTTCAGAATCAAAATCGCTAAAGTCAACGAAAAACAATGGCGGTCAACGCAAGGAAACCAAAGAAACTTAAACGTATTTAAAAAAAAAAACGCATTTGACCTGTTAAGAGCAGCGATAGAGACGACGTCTCCGTTTCGGATGCCGAGACGGATCAGTCCTCCAGCGAGGCTCAGTACGCCATCGACGAACTCCCGGCCGGTGCGCCTCCGTTGGCCGTAAGCTGTAACGACGGCGTTCGGTTTGACGGAGGCTAGCCGAGTCAAACAGTGACAGATATGTGGGCGAGAGTAATTAGCCATTACGAATCCGAAACTTTCAAGATATTTAATACAGAGTGATTACTTGGACTGGGAGAAGAGAAGAAAAGGCGCGGGTTTTTTGTGTTCTTCATCCATTGATGACGTGGCAGTTCATGTCCTACACCTTATCTTATCTTGTAAGAGAAATCCTGGTGGATATTTGGGCCCAATTCATCATAAATAAACGGGCTTTCTTTTATCGGTTGATACGACCCAGTGAGAACTTTAGATGCAAAACGTTAAAAGAAAAAGAACCTCGGATACCACACGACCAGAAATGCTAGTTTTATTGTTTTTTGTTTTGGTTATGGAAAGGTTCTTACTAATCTTGCAATCCACGAATATACCATTATTGTCTATCTTTGTGTAGGTGTTTTTTTTTTTTTTGCATAGATGATAATATTATAAAAGTAAGTTATTGTTGTTTATGTTGAACATGAAAATAGTCTGATGAAAAGTGCGTTGGTATTGTCATTTGAGGTCAATGACAATGATAATTTGAGTTAACTTCTATGCTCAGAGGGCTAAATTGAACAACAATAAACAGGTAAGCTTCCACGTACTTAACAAATAATTATTAAACCTCATTTCTATCAAGAACCTTTTAGAGAAGACAGTTTCTTCTTCGTTAATAGCCAGGGATTTCACCTGGTACTGGAGCCAACTCGTTCTTACTGAATTTCAATTCATCGTAGAAGGTTGCACGTACGGTCCTTCCTCCAAAGAATCGGCCATCGAGGTCCACAAGGGCTTTAGTTGTTTCCTCGGGTCTTGAAAACTGAACAAAGATTCTCACTGCTTCGTGTGTAGGGAAGTTTGGTTCAGTGATCTCGAATATCAGTACACGAGTCACTGTTCCGTATTTGCCACACTCCGATCCCACCTCCTCTTCTAGCTCATCATCTACTTCTCCTGGTCCAACCTTGAATACATAAATAAAAGAAAGATAAACTCTCAGCAACAAGTACATGTTTATGGTGAACAAACAATCAGAATCACAAGAGTCATGCCAACGTTCAATACAATTAATTCCAAGGTGCATTTACATACTAGACACAAGAAACGTTTCACAAATAAGAAAAAGATGTGACAAAATATTACAGTATCCTAAAACCACTAACTCCCTAGTTTCATTCGTGAACTCTTAACCAAGCTCCAAGGATCAACTTAGGCTAAGCCCTAAAACCAAAGTATGGTCACAAATAAATGCCTAGTTGATTATTCAAGGGGAAGATACTGTAACTTTTCTGCATCTGGAAACATTGTTTCCAAGGAACAGACAATCTAAATTCTCTAACAAACCAGCAGTTCAGTAGGCTAACATTAACATAAATACACTATGAGCTACAAACAAAGAATCTTCATCCATCATGTTAAAATGCCAAAGCTTGTTCATCTATGGCATATCTTAAAAGAACCAAATCATCACGAAAATTGCCATAAATCATTTCCATTTTCACACAGACTTCTTCGTCAACAAAGTATTCCCGAGTGCCCTCACATTCAATCTTCGAGTAAACCAAGCAAAGGTTATTAATCTAACATGCTATCATCAGTATGAAGTAACAATGTTTTAGTTAAGACCACATCAAATGCTGCAATACAGCCTAGCAGACCGTTCTAAACCATTGTAGTAAAGTGTGTCCTAACACAAGAACAAGTTGGACATGGCAGGCACAATCAAGAACGCATAATGTTAACAAGTGCTGTTTCAAAACACATACCATGTTCCTAAGAAGCAAGACCCTGGTTGGTTCTCCACTAATATTCACACCCTTGACGACCTTCTTCTCACTAGCATTAACAATAACACCAGCTCTACGATCCGTCTTCTTAGCCATCAACGGCGTGGTGATCCCTTGCTCAGATTTGCCAAGCCCTTGTCCTTGTTTCCACCCCATCTTCGCCATCATCCTCTGCGCAGCCGTCATCTGCCCACCCGCCCCTACTCCTAACCCACTAGTCTCCGACGTCCCCATGCTAAAACCCTCCACGTCCCCCGGAGGAGACGAAGATCTCCGCTTCCCACCGCCGCCACCGCTCATGGCGGCGCGTCTCTTCCACGCTTCCTCACCGGAGATGTTCAGTGTAATCTGATCGCGCTCTCTTTCCCTCTCTCTCTCTTCTCTTTCTCGCTCCTTGGCCTCTTCCTCGTGTCGTCTCTTATCGAGCTCTCGCTTCATCTCAGCTTCCATGGCTTTCTTCTTCATCTCCCTTTTGTACTCCTCGTAATCGTTGGGTCTCGCGGGATCGTACTCTTCAACCACCGATGAAGTCACACCGACCAACGCCGGTTGCGATGCCGCCGCGTCGATCGCCGGAGTATGAATCGATTGCGTAGAAGAAGAGGGAGGTTTGTACTGAGACGGGAGAGGCTTGGGCTTGTTTTGAGGTCTGAGGATCGTTTGCGTCGGAGCAAAAGCGGGTGGTTTCCGAAGCGTAGGCGGAGCCATCTTGTTGCTGCTTGACCAGACGGAGGAGGAGTTTCCGGTGGGTTTGTCATCATCTGACGGCGGAGGAAGATCTCCGTACAATCCACCTAGCATATTCGTCGTTTTCTCCCTTGAAAGAGGAGGATCTGCTCAAATTAGGGTTTTAAATTTAATTTTCCGATCGTCTTTTTTTTTTTTTAAATTAAGGAAAAATATTATTTTTGTTTTCAGAAACCGACATAGTGTCGCCGTCTCGTGTCGTGCTTTCTTTTTCCCTTCAAGACTACTTCATAAATCTTGCGCTAGACGTAACGCTTTGTGCGATAAAAGTTTTTACATAAACCCTAGAAAAGTCGTCTTCTTGTTCGCGTTTTAATTGAATCGCAAAACTACGCAGATATGGAGGTGATGAATCCGTCGTCTTTGTGTATTGGTGCACAACCATTGGTGTTCCTCCCTCCTCCTCGCTTTAATCATCTTCCAGCTAATGGTATCTGGGATTTTTACACTTCTTGATTTGCTTGTTGCCACTAAGTTTATAGAATGAGAAAGATGCTTGGTGTTGTCTGAGAATTTTAAGTTTCTTTTATTAACTAGTCGTTGTATCAGATTGTGAAGATTCTATTGAATGTTCAAGTCTTAAAAGCTCTTCTTCTGTTGTAGGACACTTTCGTGGGCGTTACTATCCTGCAAGAGTTTCTATGCAATTCCAGAGCCAGAGAAAGTTTCCTTGTCCCAAGGCAGTTGGGACAGCAGCCGTTGTTAGGAAAGGATATGGTTTCGATTCTATGAGGACCCAAAGATCTCTCTTTGCATGTAACGCTGCGCTGGTAGGTTGAGATATCTTCATGATTTGCATCTCATATCAAACACCGTTTTGTTTTATTACATTCAGAAGATCATTTTTTAGCTTTTATCTCTCTGAAAAGCAAGCTATCTGTTTACTTGTGCTGATTTTAATTTTTTCGTAGAATGCAAAATGCAGTCAAGGGCAGACACAGACTGTTACCCGGGAATCACCAACAATCACACAAGCTCCCACACATGGTAAATTGTTGACTTCTATTGATGCTTCATGTGGAGCAACCTTTGTTTTATATGTTTTCTAACGAGCATCAAAGGTTTTACGAAACTGTGATCTGTTTAACAGTCTATCTAACATATTGTGGCTTACTACTATTGTTCTTATTCTTGTTGATAACCTGAGACTGGAAAGTGCTTTAAACTGATCCTGACTCTTCCTAATGGCGTTTCTGTTCTAGTTCACAACTTATGTTCAATAAAGCCTTTTTATTTTGCTTGAACATTAGGAAAAGAGAAATCCCCAAAGCTTGATGACGGTGGAAGCGGGTTCCCACCACGGAATGATGGCGGTGGTGGTGGCGGAGGAGGAGGTGGAGAGAGCTTCGCAGGTGGATTCTTCCTTTTCGGGTTTCTTATGTTCATGGGATACTTGAAAGATTTGGAGGCCGAACATGAAAACAGCCACTAAAAGGGAGATGGGATTTTAAACATGATGCACGACAAAGACGAAGTGAGAGAGAGAAAATAGAACCAGCAGAGATATAATAGAGTTTTACTAGTGTTGCTAGCAATAGGCACATCTTTTATCATTCATCTGTATTGTTATGAAACAGATAGAATCTTGTTTTTCTTATCGTACAAATGTTCAAATTTTGGAACCAGGTTGGGAGATGCAAAGAGTCGCACATGAAAGAATGATAAGCTACTCATAAATTTTGGTCGACAATATGTCCGAAAGGAAAAGAAAGAATAATAAATCGTAGCAATAGCTATATAAACCAAAGAAAACAACAGCATGAATTTGTACTACTAGTTACGTTGTTTAAAGCTTTAAACTACCTTCTCTGGTTCCTTTACAGCTTCTTCGGTTTCTTTGTCATCTGCCTTTGCTGCAGCAGCATCTGTTTCCTGGCTCTTGTCCGTCTCCTGCGAGACTGCAGGTTCAGAGCTTTGAGCGTTCTCATCCGATTCAGCACCTGTCTTTGATGCATCATCACTCGAATCTTTCAACTTCTCGGTTATTTCAGCCTCACTCCTCTCAGTGGTTGTTGCAGCGCCACTTGCATCTGATGACTTCTCTATGGTTTCATCCCCACATGCACCTGGTGATGAATCCTTTGCACCTTCTTTATCGGTATCATCAACATTATCTTCTTTCTCGTTTTGAACCTCACCATTGAGCAACATGCTAGCTTCCTCTGGGTTTGAAGAAGGCGCAGTGGACTCTGAGGTCTCTCTCCATTCGACCCAAGCTGGCGATTTTTCGGCTTCTGCTTCACTCGGGTTTTCAGAAGGATTCTTTGATGTAGAATCCTCTGTTTCCATATCAACAGGCGGGGAAGAGGATACACTGTCCTTGAAGTCATCGGCCGCTTCACCTATGACGACATCACCGTCCTCATCAGCATTGGGTGAAGGGGAAGTCATTGAGTGCTCATTCGAAACTTTTTCATCATCGAAAGCAAACCAGTTTGAATTTGTGAAGAGGGAACTGCTACAAAGACACCATGTTACATTTTTGTTAGTTAAGGCGCCGCATCAACACCATATATGATGAGAATCAACGGATTTGATTTCTACACATTACCTCTCCTGATCATCTCCAAGGCGCAAAGAAGATATGACGACTTCTGCAGATTCGTCATCAAAATAGACATCCTGCAACATCGAGTTCATAAGACACTTTCATGTCTACCATAATCACTAAAAGCTTTCATATTGACTGCTTATACGAACAGGCACACATTTTAGAAAATCAGTTCTCAGTTTATGTGATAAGGACAAGACAAAAATAATACCTCATCATCGCCGCGTTCTATAGAGTCTTGGGTCTGCAGTGGATAAATGAAAATTACGTTAATGAAAGATCAAATGTTCATTGCATGTACTCCTCTAGCATCAGATTTCTTATGTATATTTCAGGAACTATAACAGGATTACCAAGAAAAAATATAATGTATCTTTTATAAAATTCCTGATTCGATTCCCTCCATTGTCTCAACAATTGAACATATAACCTCCCAAACTATCATGAAATATGGGGCTTATATTTATGATAATAAAGTAGCAGCTATGGCAAGGAAACACGAGAACGTCACCTCATCCATGTCATCATTGCTGTAAATGCCATATCTAAAGGCCTGGCTCAAGTTGTTTGCTAAGGCTGCCACATCATAGTCTCTATCGTGGTAATCATCATCATCGCTATCTCTATTACGATCATGGTGTGAAGTTGGCCTCCTGTTAGGAAGAATATCAGTAAAAAGGAATTATCAATATACAACCACCATACCATCACTACAGTACAGCCCCTCATCAAACATTTGTCACCTACTAAGGAACTTCCCGAAAGCAAGCCCTTATTGCCATCTACTGGGACAGTCCAATCACATTTAACTTCTCATATATCTTGATTGCTACTAAAGCAGATTACACAAATGTGACAAACTTCTATAACAAAATACTGTTCAAGTATAACCTCTGCTTTTGGTCATTTTTAAAATAGAAGCCTGATTCATAAGGTTTCTTCAAGTCTAGCGGAACTCTCACCAAGAGAAAAAATACATACCCGCAAGCCCAAGAGTAGACATTTTCCAATGTATTACGCTTTGACAGAACATCTGTCTGCCAATCCACCCATTCGCTATTTTCCTGGTAGAAAACGTAAAAATGAATCTTAAACAAATGTGAAAAGTTTGATACTAAAGACCAGCACCCTACAAGGCTAGAACCTTTCTCAAAAGTTAACACGCAAACACGTTATCAAGTAAATATCTCTGGGAGACATCAAACAGGGGTAAAGCACTGAGCAGATTGCTTTTGACCATCGGTAAGCATTATACAGCAAATGTACGGAAATATCATACTCTCATAAGGAAAGCTCAAAAAACTAGGAAGAGCAATTATAATCACTTGTATTGATATTTCAAGTCCAACAAACTAACCATTTGCGCTTCATATCTGCATGTACATGAATGTGTGGCAAACAACTATAACTAATAAAGTGAATAAGACATAATTGTGATCTACCTGCAAATGTGACTGAATTTCGACATTACTATTAGCTAGTTGAAGAAGTTTGTTCGAGATACGAGTCAAATGACCAATGCTTCCAATCCTGAGTGGCTTTCTACCCTCTGCAGGGACTGTCGGCTGAAGCTGAGACATCACATGTAAACCAAGTTAATTGATAATGATGCCAACCCCAGACATTAGCAGTTATGTATCTTCACCTTATCAGAATCAGCAGCAGTTAATGTGGAATCTTTTTCCGCCTCTAATATACTCCCAATAAGATTGCATTCGTTGAGAAGATGGTCGAGAAGTTGAGAGTTTTTGCTTTCCAGACACGAGAGAATTACACTCTCCACATGGTGATGTAAAAAATTGTTGTAGGGATATCTGAGAAGATATGCACCACAATTTAGCATGGCAGTTTGTAATCATCAAATGAGAATATATAATCTCCCACTTACTCGAAAAACAAGTCCAAGACTCTTTTCACCACTCCAAGTCGAATTATTTCCTTCTCTGCTGCTTCACTACCGACTGTGAGTAAGACTGAAATAAATTCTACAATCTAGGAAAAGGAAACGAAGTCAAATTTTCATTTGTAATTCAAAAATTAGAATTATAACCCATAACAGTGAAATATACATTTATTCTGGAAAAACAAATCATACAAATGTGAACAACCTTTAATCTGTGTTTTCCAAGAGGTGGTTGCAACTTGCCATACGTTGTTAATAGAACGTCCTCAGTAGATGATACATTCAAAAGCATGAGTAAATCACCTGCACAGTAGACGCATATTACACTGTTCAGCAGCCAATAGAGTAATAACATTGCAGACCACCAATAAACAGAAAAAAAAACATAAAGACGTCGTGAAAGCAAAATGGCATATATGATAGTCAACCAAGTCTGTACAGATCAGGAACAAAATACAGGTCTACCAATTTCCATACCAACAAGCAACAAATGTGCATAGAAATCTGTTTGTAGGTCTTAACAAACCCAGTATTCCTTCTTCCCATCCCAACCCAACCACATCCTTCCCAATAGGTAGCATTTAAGAAGTCAACACATAACAACACACAAGCGCAACTACATATGAGAATTAAATAACCATACTGCATTCCTCACCTAGGCTTCCAAGTATTCCCTCCACTGTCTCGGGGTTAGTTACCATGCTTCCATGGGTAAGTTGACGCCCATATGTATGATAAGTCCCCAGTGTAAACCTCTTAGGATCCAGCAAAGATATGCATACAGACAATGAATTAACCAGAACAGACTTAGGCCGTGAATCTTCTAAAGTATGTTTTAACAACCTTCCAGTGCAGCTGTATCAAATTGTACGGGGATCAACACAATAAGCCAATAAACTATAAATTTCAAAAGCACCAACGACTATATGAAAACAATAGCCAAGGCTGAGAAAAGTCTACCTGGGGCTGGAAAGTTTCGTTGCAAGACCAGGGGGTGCGTATCTTGCTACAGTACAAAGAATTTCAGCTGCGTTGGCATGTACCTCGGGAGAATCCTACAAAATAAAACACAAGTCTCCAAGATATCAGCAAATAAAACACATTGCCTGGGAAGACTGAATAAATCTAAAATAAAGGAGGAAAGCCATAATACTATCCCATACTGAAAGAAAAGTAATCTAGCTACTGAATGAAACTTACTGAGGAGCCAAACTTGTCCACAATCATCTCTAAGACATCTGTATCTTCTACCCACTGCATTTCACTTGAGTAGTTTGAATACAGGTGTTCATCAGTACCGACCAGACGTTTTAAAACCTGAGCACCAGCAATAAGTTAGAGCCTAGAAAACTAGTGTTTTACAGAAATCTAATCTACAATTAATGGCTATCTCCTATAAGAATTACAACCTTCATTGTTTACAGACAATAATAACTGAAAAATTCACTGGTGTAAAAACAATTTTTATATAGCAAAATCACCATGACAAAGTCAGAGCAATATTAGCAGTATTTACCATTGTTTTCATCCTCATTACTGGGTCTATTACTATTGATGTCGTAAACAGAATCATAAGAACTTTGAAGGAGAGGAACACATGAAAATTTTACAACTATTCAGTATGTTCTCACGTAAATGAGTAATAAACGTAAAACCGATATCAGGAGTTCCTAAGACAAAAATAAAAGTGAAAACCAACCTCCATTATAGATGTAATACCAATCAAATCAACAAGCTGCTTCAGTATTTCTTGATGATCCTGATAGCACGAGAAACTCAAGGTTAAATACAAATAAATTCTTTATAAACTCCAAATGTTAAATGGTGTTTAAAGCATTGTTAACTAGTGTAACAGTTATCAAAATCGTATCAACAGAATTCGATTGCATTTCGTTGATAAGGAAAAAGTTATTTCATTACTTAAATAGCAATACAAATCTTTACATTATCTCTGACTATTTAACAGCAAAATTTCAAATTACACAGAGTGTATACAAGAAAGCAGCTAGCTAATGGTTCAATAATCTTTACAAAAATAAGAAAAAAATGCTAATGCTAACTAAGTTCAAGTAATCCTTAAATACATATCCTAGTCCGGGAAACAAAATCAACTTACTTTAATGAATTGCATGAAAGGGATCGTCTTCCGGACCAGCAGACAAATGACAACCTAGTAATAGAAGATGTATTATAGAACACGTAGAAGAAACACATAGAGCCCTATAGGGGGGAATAGTTCTCTATGAGTTTTCTGATAATAAAAAAATTGTTAAATGCTAAATACCTTGCTGAAGTACCCGGCAAGCAATGAGTTATGGGTTTCTTTAGCTTCCAAAAACGAAAAGAGCAATAACATCAACTGCAAAAGGAAGACATCACAAGAGGTAAGAAACCCTACATCCTTATAAAGATAAAAGAATGCAATACATTAGAGTCAATGTCTACCTCCTCATCCTCGACTAGTGTTTTCAGTATCATTTCAATCTCACATGTGAAAATTTCACAGGCAACGAAAGGAAACCTGAAACACATTAAAAAAAAAAAACAATTTGTTTATCCATCAGAAAACAATCAACAATAACATATGCCGAAAACACTTACTTAAATGTTCGCTTCTTCTCCACATCGTCGAGAGGCTCCTCAATTATGTACCTAATCAGTTGTTCCACTTGCACTCTTTCTCTCAAGCTGAAATAAAAACAATCCAACAATGTTTATTTATCCAAGCTTTCAAGGTGGATCACATCACCTTCAGATTAAAACAATCAAACACACTAAAACCATCACTAGCTCATAAATTCATTTATCCAATCAGAGAAAGATAGATAATGAAGCAAGAGAGCATACAAATTTAAGAGACGTCCATTGAGGGATTTGCATTCTTGAATGATTTCATCCTCGTCAAGAAGCTCCTCTAATGTGAAACCATCTTTGTCCAAAATTGCTTCTACCTGCCAAAACCAAAACCAGAAAAGAATACGAATATAAAGCTAGCAGCCAAAAGAGGTGACGGAGAAGGAAAAACTCACGGCGGAAGCCGTAGACAATCCGGCCATTCGCCAGAACATCTTTCCAGCTGAATTGCTCCCGCCGCCTCCACGGAGAGATTCCGATCTTCGAAACCCTAACGGAAATTTCGCCAAGGGAAATGAAAGAAGGAGACTCGATTTTGGATACAGGTTATCCCAGCCTTGGAATCTGTGAATCGCTACAACAAAAAATCGATATGAGATGTGAGCGACGAAGAGGACCTTCAATTGCGGGAGGCTACTGCTTTTGAGACGATAGAGAACAAAAAGAAAATTACATTTGTTTCTTTGGAAAAGGAAAACAAATTTTATTTACTTTTTTTGCTATTTTCGTCCCAACTAGTGGTCGATGTTCAATCTCGCGCGTTAGTTAGTTGTGAGACAAATTATAGTTACGCCCAATTTTTTTTTATTATAAACAAACTACATTACAAACACTATTATGTTGACAAATTTGAAAAAAAAAAATAGAGGAGAAAAAAATTAGAATAATACCCAAAGATATTTTAAAAAAAAATAGTTTCCAAAGTAGTTTTAGAGAATAACGATTAAAATAAATTTTATTAAAAAGTGTAAATATACATTTATAACTTTTGGTTTAACTAATTTAAATTTAGAGTTTAGAATTATGGGTGAAGTTTTGGAATTGAAATTTAAATTTAAAAAATTTAAAATAAATATTAAAATTTTAAAATATAAAACTATTTCAATTTTTTTTAAAGTTATTTTGTGATAAAACCAAAAAAAACTATAAAAGAGAATTACCCAAAAGAATTATTGGATTTGCTTTTTTTTTTTTTACTTTTTCTATTGATTTATTGAACTTTGATTGTTGGTACAGTGCTGATAGGAGACATCAAACCAAGAGCTACTGAATAATAAGTGTAATGGCACTCTTGAGAATCTTGTGGTTTGGATTCATTACTACTGCTCTCTTCCCTCAAATGTGTTGTCACTGTTGCCGGTTCGATCAATAAACCGTCCAAATCACCGGTTCGATCTCCCTTAACCAACATAATTAGAGTTTTAACACCCGATTGAATAAACCATCCAAATCACCGGTTCAATCTGACTTAAACCGATGATCCGAGCCTGATTCATAAAACATCAAAAGAAGCTCAAACTCTCTGCTCGCATCCTTCATCGAAACCCTAACACAGAGATTCAGCCAACAATGGAGGAAGCCGATGGACTCAGCTTCGATTTCGAAGGCGGTCTCGATTCCGGACCTATCCAGCCCACAGCTTCGGTCCCGGTTGCTCCGCTCGAAAACCAATCCTCCGCCGCCGTCAACGTAACACCGAGCTACGACCATTCTTCCGCGACGGTTCCTGGAGCTGGGAGAGGAAGGAGTTTCCGTCAGACTGTTTGCAGGCACTGGCTTCGAGGTCTGTGTATGAAGGGCGACGCGTGCGGGTTCCTGCATCAGTACGATAAAGCTCGTATGCCGATCTGCCGGTTTTTCCGGGTGCACGGTGAATGCAGAGAGCAAGATTGCGTCTATAAGCATACCAATGAAGATATCAAAGAATGCAATATGTATGTTTTGTGTCATGAAAGATGTGATGATTGTGTGTGTTTGTTTCGTATTTCGAAAAAAATATATTTTCGAGGGATAGAAATGTCTGTGTAGACTCACTAGGAGGTTAGGATCAGCGGCGTATTTTCCTATATAGATTAGACACGGACAGATGGAAATATTCCTCGGAATAACTTCTAGTCCGATCAGAACTTGGTCTAGTTTGTATAGATAGTCCACACAAAAAAAGGTGGGATGATTTTGTGTGTTTGTTTCATATCCCTAGGAGTAAAAATGTATGTGTAAATTCACTAGCAAAGGAGTCTAGGATCAGCGGCGTATTTTCCTATATAGATAAGACACGGACAGACAGATGGAAATATGGAAATATTCTTCGGAATAACTTCTAGTCCGATCAGAACTTGGTCTAGTTTGTATAGATAGTCCACAAAAAAAAAGGGTGGGATGATTTTGTGTGTTTGTTTCATATCCCTAGGAGTAAAAATGTATGTGTAAATTCACTAGCGAAGGAGTCTAGGATCAGCGGCGTGTTTTTTTTTCCTATATAGAGCATACACAGTCAGATGGAAGTGTTTCTTGGAATAATAGCTCAAAAATTGGCTTAGTTGTATGGATAATCCATACAAAAAAAAGTAGTGATGATTGTGTGTGTTTCTGACATTGAAGCTAATGAGATTGTCTTCTTGATTATTAGTTTGGTCTTAATATCTTGTGAATTGTATTGGCAGGTACAAGCTAGGGTTTTGTCCCAATGGTCCTGATTGTCGGTACAGGCATGCGAAGCTGCCTGGACCACCACCTCCGGTTGAGGAAGTTCTTCAGAAGATACAACAATTGACTTCATACAATTACGGGCCAAATAGATTTTATCAGCCACGAAGTGTCGCTCCGCAGTTGGGAGATAATAAGCCTCAGGTGCAAGTTCAGACGCAGGAACCAGGTAACTTGCAGCCGCAACAACAACAACAACAACCTCAGCAATCACAACATCAGGTCAGCCAGACTCAGATACAAAACCCTGCTGACCAAACGTCTCATCCTTTGCCTCGAGGGGTAAATAGGTGTGTTCAGAGTTCCAAAGTTTTTAATTGGGTTGAGTAAAACTATCAAGACATTGTTATTGGTCTCTTTTATCGAACTGTTGGTTTCTTATAAGAGTGATCACTAATAAAAATGTAACTAGCTATTTGCAAGCTCAGATTTTTAACACTTTATATATACACATATACTAATTCTAACATCATATTATATTTTCTACCTGATTTTCGGATACTTTTCTTTCGTAGTTAGGTATAGTTAGAGATTGTATGTTTCCTCAATTGTTTCTTCTGAAAAGAATAGAAACTGGCCTTTGCATTCTGATTTTTCTTTAACGGTTATAAGTCTTCTCTTTCATCAGTTGCCCTTTTTCCTTCATTTGAAATGTTGGAGATTGGTTTTGCCAGTGTTTAAGCTTCTAGTCAACATAAATTGTTCTTGCACCCTTTGATATATATGACTTATATTAGTCATCCCTCTAACCTGCAGTCTCGGTTGTTAACCTAAGCATTTCATCTTTCTGAACGATTGTGCTTTTGCATTTCTATGCACTTGTACATTATGTGATTGCATTGGTCTTCATCTGTAAGAATTTTCTTCCTCAATGTGACACCATTGGACTTTGTGCTACTTTTTCTCCTTTCTTTGTGCATTTGAAAGTCTGGACAGATTGTTGACCTGGCCTCTCTCTTGCCTATTCTCGTGCTCCAGCCTCCAGTGTTGCTTCTTGTTTCTATGGTGAATAAAATTGATTAGAAGCTTTGTAATTTATGTAGCAATATCTTCTGGATTCACATACAATTGATCTGGAATCATAATCTGAAAGAAGGATAGAGTCCGTAAAAGAATGTTTAGCGTTTCATCTTTTGAAGTTGCTTTACTTGAGTTATAATTCGATGTAAACTGCTGTATGTTTTAATTTGTAGATTTGTTAAATGTAGAATATATTTTCCTCTGGTATATTCTTACTAATTTTCATCTGCGTTATCTGATATTTTTTTTAAAAAACTTGGGTTTTCAGGTATTTTGTAGTTAAAAGTAACAATTCAGAAAATTTTGAGTTATCTGTGCAACAAGGAGTATGGGCTACACAAAGGAGCAATGAAGCGAAACTTAATGAAGCTTTTGACTCTGTGGATAATGTGATCTTGATTTTCTCTGTCAACCGAACACGGCATTTCCAGGTAGTTTATTGGGTTAAACGGGAACCACTTTCCTTATGATGAAAGACTAATAGTTACATGTCCATCTGTATCAATGGTTGCTTTATGTAATCTCTTCTTCATAGTGGTGTATTTGGTAGGCAGCATTATGAGTCTAAATATCTTTCTTTTCACATGCTGCTATAGGGCTGTGCTAAGATGACATCCAGAATTGGTGGTTACATTGGTGGAGGAAACTGGAAACATGAACATGGAACTCAACAGTATGGCCGGAACTTTCCAGTTAAATGGTTAAAGGTGTGCTGTTTGCTTAAGCTTTCCCTTTGACCAATATAATCCCTGCTCTTTTGTTTAGTTCTTCTCTATGCAATTAAGCCTACATTGTCTTGCACTTTTCCTGCTATATTCTAATCAGTAAGTCTCAGTCTTAGCTTGAAACGTTAGTGTGCCTTATATGGTCTTACGCTTTGGTGCACTTTCGAAATTTTATTGTCTATGTTTTCTCTGTTCTGGTATCGGTTCTACTGATGTTAACAATGAACTCTGGTACATGCTACTGAGAGCGAAAGGAGTTGATTTCGTAATTCATGCAGAGTTAACTTATTTTGAAGAATTCACATGATTTATATGAGTAATTGTAATTCTTATCGTTGTAGTTGTGCGAACTGTCCTTCCACAAAACCCGGAATTTGAGGAACCCTTACAACGAAAACTTGCCTGTGAAGGTACGTGGAACTTTTCAGTTTTCACCATTACTTACGCTATCGTAGCTGGTCTGCTAATTGGGAGCGGTATCATTTGTTAGATACAACACAACTGATTATAAATTAGGAAGTTTATATGAATACACTGGCCGCAGTGGCCACACTTGCATGATTACGCAAATACTTTGCTAGTCATTACAAGTTATTATTGATACAGTGATTACTAAGTATTAGGCAAGCAGCTAATGGTTGTTGTATAATGTTTATGTTTTTTGAGTATATGCATGTAAGAGAGTCACCTTTATCTTACTCTTTTGGTTCAATGGCTGTAGATCAGCAGAGACTGTCAAGAGTTAGAGCCCTCCGTTGGCGAGGAGCTAGCATCTTTGCTTTATCTGGAACCAGATAGCAAGCTTATGGTATACACTCTCTTTTGTTGCTTGCTTCTTTTTTTTTTACTGATGAGCTTGGCCTCTTTTAGGAGTGTTATCATTTTGTTGCTTCGTCAATTTTTTGTTTTCCTTTGAATACAAGGCAATCTCCATAGCTGCGGAGGCCAAACGAGAAGAAGAGAAAGCAAAGGGCGTGAATACAGAGAACAGAGCTGAGAACCCAGACATCGTCCCATTTGAGGACAACGAAGAAGAGGAAGAGGAAGAAGATGAAAGCGAGGAGGAAGAAGATGGCATGGTGAAACGGTCCACAAGGCAGAGGAAGAGGAAGAGGAATGATGTGGCCTCCTCAAATGCCTCTAGGACGTGGAATCAGACCAATCCCGGAATGGGAGGTTTCCCTCTCGGAGTAATGGCCCCTGCGGATGCTTTTCCCTATGGACCTGGTGGCTTTAATGGTATGCCAGATCCATTTGGTATGGGTCCAAGACCCTTTGGACCGTATGGACCGAGGTTTGGTGGTGATTTCAGAGGACCTGTACCAGGGATGATGTTTCCCGGTAGGCCTCCGCAACAGTTTCCACATGGTGGTTATGGTATGATGGGAGGCTCAGGGCGTGGGCCGCCGCTTATGGGAAACGCGCCTCGAGGAGGAGGCAGGCCAATGTATTATCCACCAGCGACAACAACAACATCATCAGCACGTCCTGGCCCTTCTTCCAACAGGAGAACACCTGAGAGAAGCGATGACAGAGTGGCGGTGGATGAATCTCATGAGATGGACCAGTTTGCGGTTGGAAACAGTTTGAGAAACGAAGAGACTGAAAGTGAAGACGAAGACAAAGCTCCAAGACGATCAAGGCATTGAGCGTTAGTGAAAAGTTTTTAAGTTTTTTCTCCGAAGATTCTATCAATCAGAGCTTTGTTGTCTATTGGATTTAGCAGATTTTTATTTTTTGTATTTTCAGACTCCTGTTTAGTGATTAGAAACTAAAAATTTATATATCTATTATCATTTGTTTTTATTGATTTTGTTGCCAGCCTAGTTTTAGAAACTAAAAAACAGTTGGCTGCAACTAGATTGTTAGTTAATTTATGAAATGAAATTACGTAGAACAACTTATTCCGTCACTAACATTGAATGCAATGATCATTCCATCAACAAAAAAAGAACGTAAACAACATTCAAAAAAAATCATACCGCAGTTTCGATAAATAGTGAATGATATGAATTTATACTATTTTCTGTATTTTGTTCTAGTAACCTTTTAAAATGTTCACTATTCACAGTCCTAGTCACTGGTGACCGTATATATGGAATTACAAGAGAAGATAACTATTACAAAAAAGTTTCAATGCCCATGAGAGGAAATGTATTAAACTATCTCATAATTCAACCTCATATGAATGTTCTATATCCAATTCAATCATTTTTCAACAAGGTTAAAAAAAATATATAAACTGGAAAAAAAAAACTAACCGTGAAGGTTGTTAAGGTCTTTGATTTTGTTGGTGAGTACAAAAGAATATATAAAACTAAGGGTTTGACAAAAAACAACTATGTAAACAAAGTTACAACATCTCTGTGATACCCTCTAACGATCAACATCCTTGGCACATTCTCCACCAGCAAATCCATATACTCCATGTAGAAATACGCCGGGTGGCTCAACGGAGGCGGCGGGAGACTAACCAGCACCACCGCGGCCATCCTCGAGTAACTGAGTATGGTCGAGTTCAGTTTCAGCATCGTGTATAAAAACTTCTCAACCTGTTGCTCATTCACCACCATCTGTTTCCCGTTAGCCAACAAAGGAGTCGAACCTTGTCTCTTTATCTCTCCCAAGTAATCCGAGATTCGTCTCTGTGCAGCATCAAAAGCTTCCAATGAATCTTCTTTGCTGTTTCCTTCTGATCTTATGTCCCATGACTTCATCGTCACCACGATTACTTCCGCTTGCATTCTGAGATCGTAGAGGAACTTCTTCACGTCGGCTTTTAGTGCTTCCGCGTCTGAATCCTCTTCGGCTATGCAGAAGAGTTGGATCTTACAGCTCTCGAAGCTTTCTTTTGTCAGAAGAAGCTGCGAGAGAAGAAGCATGAGACCACCGTCTCTAACGATCCAGTACAAGTCGATTGTTCCGTACTGTCTTTGGTACTCGTTGGGCCATTCCTCTAACCCTTTGATGATGACAACTCCTTTGTTTGCTGTTATGCAGTCGTTGATTATCCCAACGAATGTGGAAGGAATCTCTGTTAGATTCTCCCGTCGCCAGATCTCAGGGTACCGCATCACGACGATGTTGGGTTTGAGATTTCCGAGTCCCATTGTTTGGATGATCCCACGGAAGCCTTCGGTCATGTTTGGAGCTACAACGATTTCAGCTACACCTTCGCAACGCTTGTACTCAATGTAGGCGGCTAGTTGTTTGCAGGCTTCTTTTGCTTCTTCAGCGCATTCATAGTAGTCACCATCTAATATTGAGACGAATATCGACATTCCACGACCTTTTTTCTTCATACAGTTTGCAAAATCAGCCAGTTTAGGGTGGCACGGAACATTTTCTGGGAGCTGTCCCCATGGTCTGCAGAAAACAAGGGGAATTGGATACCAGTTCTTAGGGTGCACTTGATCCGCTGCAATTTGGAGAAAAGATAGTACGTGAGAAAAGCTTAGATAAATGGACCATCTAATATTTGAACCTAATAGATAAGGCAGGTTCCGGTGTAACAACATATAAAGAATGTATATTATATAACCAGTATGGTGTGATGACGCTTATGTGGCGTACCTCCGAGTGATCTGAGACTACGAAGGGCTAACTGAAAATATGCACTCTTGAAACCATCTCCCCAGTCCCCAGCCTTTCCTTTTAGCCCAACGTATTTGTATATAAGACTTGCAAGAGCAATGGCAACGACAGTGAATGACCAAGAAATCAAGAACATGATCACTGCAACCGTAGAGAAAAAAAAAGGGAAAATCAATAATAAGACATCTCAGGCTTCAGGTGAGATAAGCTAGTTACATTTTGTTTTATAGGAATGGACTACAAACGAAGACTATACAACAAACAGTCTTCTTCAGCAAGTATTTGAAAATTCATACCTATGCAAAGTGAGGCTCCGACAAAGGAAAGGCTCCAGTGATGGTATTTCCACCGTGGACGCCAACTTGGAGCATCTAGTAGATCGAGTAGGAAACAAGACAAGTTTACTCCCGCGTAGCATAAAAGATAAAACATAGTCACAGTCGGTGTAATAAGATCCAGATTTCCGATAACAACACATCCGATGCAGATAAATGCTGTGAAAAGCGTCGCTATGTGAGGTTCACTAGTATCTGCAACTTTAAAATAATTCAGGATGGGGAGAATATCATCATTTGCTATAGCCGCAAGTAACCTTGGGGCCCCTGTCAGACTCTGGAGAGCAGCCCCTAATGTTGAAAGGATGATGCCAACGTGAACAATCAAGGGGATAGGCCAAGCAATTGTGGCAGTAAGAAGCCTGCAATAGAGGAAAACTACGTATGAATTAAAACAAAAAATTCATCATTGGACCGCTAAAATAACAGGTCTCTGTGAGCACTACCAGGCATGCTTAATTTATTCTGACATAAACTAAGAAAAGTACAGCTTTCGTAGGCCCCTCGAAGTTTTTTGTAGTACATTCAGAGCATAAAGCCATTTTAGTATCTTTCAAGTCTATCCGCTAAAGAGAAGAAAATAAAAGTGATGTGTGTTTTGCATTTTCTCAAGGAAAATTCTGCCTGACAAAACAAACCAAATTGGCTTTAAAACAAACAAACAAAAAGCCACTCGAGTATCGTTACCTGTCAGTCAAAAGTTTGTCACGGGTCGCAACAGCTCCAAAAAACATCACTGAGATCACATACAGTAAGGTGGTTGTCAGAGTGGCAGCCAATGTTCCAACAGGAATTGATCTTTGTGTGTCTTTCAGTGAAGCTGATCGATTTGAACCAGCCATAATTCCTGTTACAGCAGGGAAAAATAGACCCACCAACTCACTGAAAAGTAACAAAGAGAACGTAAATTTCAGAGTAAAATCTGAACAAATAAACTTAAAACAAAAACTAGAGTTTTACTATCATAGGCAACACAATTCTGGAAGTGACTCACTTGAAACTCCAGTATGTGCCTCCAAGTGGATCAGGAATTCCCGCATTATTTGTCATCTGATAAGCAGAACTCCAGTTATCTCTAAAACTTTTTAATCGCAAGCCCGTGATTCCAGCTGTTCAGATCATAACAAGGGAAATGTGAAAGGTAGGTTACACTTTGGGGAAACATATCTCCTTGCGTATTTCCAAAATATTCTGGAATGGCTTACTGTCAGGATCATCTGTTTTTGCCAAAAATATTCCGATGAATATGCAGAAGATAGAGAGCAACACGGGTACTAGGAAAGCAGGTGCAACCCGATTGATCATCTTCACGCCTCCAAACACAATGAAGCATAGAAGGATAGTCACAACAATTCCATAAATCTGCAAATCATGTGAGTTTGGGCTTTGTACTGATTCGGCAACTGCTGTTCCATTAACCTTTGTGATAGTTTCTGCCATTAGAAATGAAAGACAGCTAAATGATTAAATGTGCCTATATAGGCTAAAGATTATGTCCTCAAGGAAAACAAGTGAACATTTTGTCAAATAAAACTCAGATCTGGCAGTCAATAATATACTTCTTGCAAATCCTCGATTGCATATAGGCGTTGCTATTCCAACAATTGATGAAACAAGTCTTTGACGTCAAGGCTAGCATGATAAAGTGGTGATCGAAAAACTGATAAATTACTAAGAGTTGTTGGATATCCTAGCAGCCCTTTGCTTTAGTTCACAAGTTTCAATTCTTACAAGTTCCACAGTAATACCTCTAAAAATCCCAGCAGCAGGGAATGCTTTTAGAAAAGTCTCCACAGCACCCAAAACGTACCTACAATGATAAGGAGAAATGATAAAGTAGTTATTAGAAGCCCCGGAGTCCATGTGAAACTGAATTTCTTTCTCCAAGAAAATTTCCTTCAAATGATCCAGAATCTACACTTACAGAGCTCCAGCAACTGCATTGCCAAGAAAGAAGCATAAACCTATGCTAATCCCAACCTCCGGACCAAGAGCACGACCAATGAGGTAATATGGTCCTCCCCCCTGGAAGTAATGCGAGTTATTTACGGAATAAACTTGATTTCCTAAATTTTGTTCAATCACGAAAGAAAAGCGAGAAGTAATGGGGGTGCTAAGTATGGACCAGAAACCCAACGAACGGAACGATACTTTTAACTATGGTAAAAGAAAAATAATTACCTTCATTGCGCCATTTGTCGCAATGGCACTCAAAGATATTGTCGTCAAAAATGTACATATTCCACACAGCAATACCAATACTAGGCTTTGTCCGATACCAGCCATGCCAACAATCCTGAAAATTAAACAGATTAAGACACGCCATGATGACTTCGCAGATTGTTGTGCAACAGCAAGGACTTTGCAGTATTACCATGTGAAACGGATATAGTATATAATTCCTAAGATGTTTTGCAAGCAGGGAACGAAAACTCCCATCATTGTACCCATCTTGAGAGCAGGCTGCAAGAACATCCAGATATTATAACATCGTGGAAAATGATAAAGCAGCGATAGTCAGTAAACATGAGCGCTTAATCAAAATAGCCAGGCAGAAATCATCAATTGTGTGATTTACTAATTAGTTAGAAGCTAATGGGAATAGGGAGATACCTTTGGGTGCCCTTGCGTGATGGATATATCCTCCCCATCTCTAGGGCTAGATGGTGCCGGAATTTGCTCACCTGTCATGCTGAAGGAGATATTCATCACATTACCGCATGTAACATTAAGAGAATATGGGTTTCCGAAAACACATGACAACTGCTAAATGAATAAGTGTAAAGCATAGTTTAAGGTAAAAGATGCATTTACACATTTGGAAGATAAAAGAGAGATACTCATTTCATTATATGAAAAAAAAAAATTACAAGACACTTATGAATTCCTAAGAACAACAAAAGCGATAGAAAGCACATCAGTTCTATTATAGAATCATGGGAATCCATAAATACGATTCAAACAAGCAAGGAACTTCTATTCAGTGACTCCACTGTTTCAGCTCAGACCAAAAAGATCACGCTGATTAATGAAAGCAAGATACGATTTCCAGTAAATTCTAGCTACCACTTAATGCAGTAAATGAAGGCTGGTTCATCATTCTAATGTACGTTGCTACATGTAAAACAACAATTTTAGATCGCCTGTACCTCTTCAAACCAAGAATGTTCACAAGAGAATCAAAACCAAACAATTCCAGTTTGGATTCCTTATGATGGCCATTGACTCCATCTTCAGCTCTCGAACCCTCCCTAGCACCAGCGCCCATCTCTCCCGGTGCAACTACTTTTATGTTCCTGTCAAAAACCTACAAGCGTGAGTCCCTCACGATGAATAAAAAAAAGTAGACAATTCTGAATCATTCAACATTCAAGATAAGACTTTAGAATATTCCAATCACACAATTCTTAAACACTATAACCATCATTGTTGATTGAACCAAATTGCATCCCATTTCAACTAATCAGTACATGAAATCTCCATCATCATCATCATCATCACCAAAGAGATGATCACTACACACCCAAAATATGTGCAACAACAACACCACAAGGAACACAATCATACTTGAGGGTGGAAGAGGAGGAGGAAGATCCAGGATCGATGGACGACATTTCGACAACCGCTCTATCGTGCGCCACCACCGGCCTGTATTTTCCTCCGCCGAGACGCGGGAACTCCTCTTCGCCGGCTTCTTCAATGTCGCCTTTATCCATTTCACCCGCCCGAATCTGGACAGATCCTTTGCTCCTCCTTTTCAACAATGAGAAGGATATCTCGTCGGAGTTTGAGATCGGAGAGTTTGAATCTGACGAGATATGAGATGCGCGATACTAAAGTGAGAAAATAATATTATAAACGGATGAAATTATTACAAAGAAATTAAATTAAATTACAATTTGGGCATTTTAATTGGTAAGCTGGCGGATAATAGCCAGTTCAAGTAAGATTTTTTTTTCTTTTAATTAACCATTTTATTTAACTCTAGTTTAAGCAATCTTCGCTTTAACAAACCAACTTTAAGTAAACTAATTACGCTTACATTAATTAAAGCTAGGTAGTACGGAAGTTTCATTAGACTGTCTCGAAATCAAATCAAAAATTTGTGAAAGTTTTCATAATCTCGATTCCAAAACGTTTTTAAAATAAATTATTTAAATACATGTTTGTTTTGAAATTAAGCTTCTGTTTAAAAAAAACAATGTCATGAATAAATAAAGTAGAATTATAAAGTTATGTTTTAACGAGGAATATCATGCAACGAGGTTACCAGCGTTGTTTTCTTCTTTTAAGATTTTTTTCTTCTTTTAATTAACCATTTTAATTAACTCTAGTTTAAGCAATCTTCACTTTAACATACCAACTTTAAGTTAACTAATTACGCTTACATTAATTAAAGCTAGGTAGTACGGAAGCTTCATTAGACATCAGTTTATTAGACATCAGTTTCGAAATCAAATCAGAAATTTGTGAAAGTTTTCATAATCTCGATTCCAAAACGTTTTTAAAATAAATTATTTAAAAATATGTTTGTTTTGAAATTACACTTCCGTTTTAAAAAAAACAATGTCATGAATAAATAAAGTAAAATTATAAAGTTATGTTTTAATTAGGAATATCATGCAATGAAGTTACTCAGCATTGTTTTTTTTTTTTTTTTTTTTGTTAATTTCCTTAATAAGTTCCAATAATGACAAGAAAATAGTATGGTCGTCAAAGAAAACACACATAGACAATTGAAAACAACACGTTAGAACGAGCACCACTTTGACTACAATGCACACATTCCATTCTTAACAATGAAAGCTCTTTCTTCTTTCTTAAAAAGCTAAACCGTGGAACTTTTTTACCATAGTTCACCTTTCAGAACTAATGCTCGAAGCTTTCTTATGTTTCCCACGACGTTCTTTAACATCCTTAAGCTTCTTCTCTATCTTCACATTCTCGTTGTTAGACTTTGACACTGACCCTTCTTGAGCACTGCACATTTGATGTGACTTCAGCTTTATACCAAACCCAAGTTTCTTAGAAACATTCTCCCACGTTTTCCCACCACCACCTTTACTCGTCTTACCGAGTTTCTCAATCTCCTGTCTCATATTAGAACACTCTTTCTCCAACTCGCAAACCCTCATTCTCATACTGTCCATTCCAACTTTCAAGACTTGATTCTCTCTTACTGCTGTTGCCCATCCTCCTCCTCCTCCTCCTTCTGTTGATCCTCCTGCAAATCCGCCACTTCTTAACTGTCTTGACCCGCCATCTAGGTTGTCTGAAACCAGAAAGCATCCAGCTACAGATGTCCTGAGCTGAAGCTGCTCAAAGAAGAGCACTTGGACGATTACTCTTAGTGGTAATCTCTCGTTCTGTGCCGCGTGTGTGCAAGCTTCTAAAGAGAGCTTCTGGCAATCTAACAACCTGCAAAGATTCTCTCTTTCTGTCTCCGCTAGCCATGGATGATGCTGCAGATCATCAAAAGATTAACAAAGACAACTTAAGACCAAACATAGTAGAAGATTGATTGTTTTTTCAAGTCATACCTTTAAGTAAATGTCTATTGCACGATAGAGTCCATCATCTAAGAGTCTAGCATACTCAGGAACAGAAGCTGCTAGAGCTTGGAACTTTGGAAGCTTGAGGTTGACATCAGGAGCTACTTCAGCTAGATACCCATCGATAAGCTTTGCAACAGCTGTCATTGGCGTTATTGACTGTGGTGATCCTATCAAGTTTCCATCATCTACTGAAGAGCAAGGAGAGCTAACACCAACATGCATGATCTGATCAGTACTAAGAAAGTGGTCCAAGATCCTTTGCACAGAGTCAACATCGTATAGAGTCTCCATAGTATGAGAAAAGCTAGGCATTACAAGATCTTCTAAGGCCGCCTGGTCAAGCTGCATCCCTATCCTCTTCTCCAAATTGGCTATGCAACTCGGACTAGCTTTTAAAATCTTGGCGACTCGAAGCATGTCGACGAAAAACTTGGTGGGGACTAAACCTTTTTGCATTCGGAGAAGCTCCTGGATCTCTTCAAGCAAGTGCTTCTGCTCTTCTTCAGACAATACACTCCCCGAGCTCATAGGTGTGCTGAAACGACCACTAGCTTCAGGTCCACCGCGTCGCCTTTTTAAGCCAGGCAAGTGTTTTCTTGTGTAATAGGTTAAAGAACCGGCAATGATGTCTTCTCTTATACCTCGTGAATCCATGACTGTGATCAGTCTCCTGAAAAGAGGAAAGCTAAGCATGGACGCATCCTCGTACCACCAATCTGAACTAGTGTGTTTAAGTCTTGCCCCTGTGCTTATCCCATTCCATAAAACGCTGCCACCTGGACTCTGCATGGGCCCACCATGCTCCACAACTGGCCATCCAAACAAGTTTGGGTCTGTTGATGCTCTCACGGCTAGTGACTCAATACACTTCTTGGTAATGTTCAATTCCTCAGCGTACTCAGGGACCTCGTTGCAGCTTTGAAGTGCTTTTATTGAGTCTTTCCAGCTTTTGAGTACGACTTGGTTGAGAAAAGTTTCAGTTTGAGAAATGAGGTTTCCTTCTCCATACTCCTCAGTCATTTCGAGATGCTCAGCTGCGCATCTGAGGTATACAACGTTGGAAGCAGTGAGTTCGAGCTTCACACCGTAGCAGAACTTGGCGACTAGCTCAAAGGTTTTGTCTCCGCCAGGAAGATCAGAAATCTGAATGAGACATTTGTCATCATCCCCTTCTTTTGATGCCTCTGCAATGTTTCTTTCCATGACTCCACTTCTAGAGAGCAAAGGAAACTGCACGTAGCATAGAATCAAAAAAGCTATAAGAAAATTGCAAGTAACATACAACATTCTTTTTCAAAGAAGAGGCTTAGTAGAGACTCGTTTCTACAATACGTATCAGAAAATAAGCCAGCATAGTTGCAGTGATGAACAAAAGTTTCAGCTACAGCATTCCACACAAGACTAACATGACACTGTTGGAAAATGAAAATACAAAACCAAACACATCTTCAAATGCCTGAGAAGGGCATGATATTCTAGAAGACAATAACCATTATAAGGCAGCTTAACACTGTGTTACAAGAAGGGAGTATTGTCTTGTTTAAGCTAATCAAATTTTACCTTGTGGAGATGGAAAGACATCTCCCCAACTTCAACGACAATATCACTTGGAAGTCCAGTTGTGCAAAACCTGCAATAATTGAAGAAGACAAACTCAGACAAAGTAATAAGCTTTGACTCAGTAATGCTGCAGATCCAGTCAAGAAGAAGCAAAACTAGGAACAGAGATGCAATATAAAAAAGCTGTAGAGAGAGCAAGTGAATATACCAAGCCTGGCCTTGTCTCTGGAAAGCATCAGATTTGGATCCCAGCTTCATGCAAGCCATACTTTCTCTCAACAAAGAAACTAAAAATAGCTAAGCCTCCAAAAACCCTTAACGTACAACAACCAAACCAAAAAAAAAACTGCTAATTTCTCAGAAAGAAATAGACTTTGGATCCATCACTTAAAACCCAGATCGATTATTACTCAAAAACAGATCAATTTCACTCAGACATTTTAACAAACACTTAAAGCTGTCTTCTTTCTCCACACTCAACTCACAACAATCTTCCAGAAACTAAACCTAAACCCCCAAAAGAATAACACGGATGTGTAATAATAGAGATCCCCTTGGCCAAAAACCATTAAAAGAAACTCAGAATCTTAAATAATCTTATCTGTAACACCAAATTCAAACCTTTTGCCCCAAACAAAATAATGAAAAGAAAATAAAATAAAGAAGCCAAACCCCAAAAAAACCCAGCTAGACAAGAACAGCTAAGCAGAGAGGTTACCAGTTCTTGTAGCTTTATACGAGAATATACATGTAAGGGGGACCATATAGCCAATTGATTGAGGTCATGTAATAAGGAAAAGTATAAATACAATTAAAATTCAATTTTGTTTTTTGTTTTCTGTATTGGTTGCTTTAGAATATAGCAACTACTATATTTAAATCCATTGTGAAATAAAAGGGAAGAGAAGATGGACATTTGAAAATCTCGAGATTTATATTAAAAAGTTTTTTTATTAATGAACACATGCACTTGGGGGGTCCTTTGTAGCTTCAAACATACTCATTGTGTTGATTCTTGAAATTAGCACAAAGTTTTTTTTTGTGTAGTTAAAATCTCATTAAGTGTAGAGGTTAATTGATTACTCCCTCCGTTTCAATATAATAGATGTTTTAGAAAAACTATCTGTTTCATAAAGATAGATTTTTTGTGTTTTCTATGAAAATATTATAAGTTTCAAGAAAATTAATTGAATTTATTGAGCTACTATTGGTCAAAAATTATTGAAAATTGAAAATTACAGAAATCAACATATTTATTATAGTGATTTAATGCATTTTCTTAATATGTGTGAAAACTCCAAAACATCCATCTTTATGAAACAGAGGGAGTATGTCCTAATCTGTACTCAAAGAATCCAATCCTTCTCACTAATCTTTGGCGTGCGAGTAAGGTTATAATGTGTTCACTCTCCGTAGAGTGACCATTTTATAGAGACCATAAAATTTTCAGTAGTATATGATTATGAAAGTCATACAATTTTTATTTTACAGTAAATATTTGATTTTAATCACTTTTTCTTAATTATAATTGTTTGTAATGTTATATACTACGGTAGAAATGTAGAAAGAGTTTTGGATAGTTCTGCTTAACTTTAAAACCATCTTAAATGTAATATTTTATTTTTACTATAACACCATCTCTAATGATACTCTATAATCTTCTATATATTTCACTCTAAAATAATGTAGTTCTATTGTATGTTAAATTTGTTCCAATATTTTATTTTATAATAGAGTTATTCTATAATAGAGTGAAACATAAAAGAATATTGTCTTTTTACTTTATATAGAGTAAACCATTGGAACAAATTTAACTATATAATAAAATTACACTATTTTAAGGTGGAATATTAAAGAAATTATAAAATATTATTAGAGATGTCCTAAAATGTATACAGATAAATGTTATTTCTTCTTTTAGATATATGGAAAATAGTAACATTTATTTAAAGTAATAAATAAATGTATGTTTAAAGAAAAAAAAAATTCATATATTACATCTAAAGTTGGGAATTTGCTTTGCTGATCAAAATTAAGGATGACACTATATTATCTGCGGTTTGTCATCCTACCACTTTTTAAAAACTGATTAAACATAACGCTATACATATGTTTATAGAAAAAAAAAGGCAATGTAATATGCTTAAATTTCCAAACCAATAATTCGAACTTGGCGAAGTCATGAAAGACATTATTGACAAAATATTTCCTCTAAATTATTAGTGACTAACTGGATGTAGTTTTGTCCATACTAATCTATCTAATAAGCATGTGGTTGAAGCTTCGTTGTCCGACGAAATTGTTTTTATGGCTCAATTTTGACGTGGCTATAACCAGCATGGCCACGTGAAGATTGACTTTTCCCAGCTTATATCGTTGGTTTTAAGTTTTGCTACATTTCTCAACTCTCCACTAGAAACTGAACCCAACGACTAATAAATTACAACTAATGATTATCTCATGCTTTAAACTGTACTCTGGCGAGGATTTTAAGTATAAATATTTTTTGAAATTTTGTCCGGGCTTCTAGCCATGCACTGACTCAAGAATAAACCATGCGTGGTAATGATGAATCTAAAAAATTTCTAATAAAATGCTCATGTGGAAACCTTTAGGGAGAGTACTATTCAATTTCCATGCACATGATTCATAAGGAAACTTAATACCCCATTTAGAAATATGGCAAAAATAAATATATTGTGGCTAATTTCCATTTAGAAATATGGCAAAAATATCACAAAATTTCATTTCAAAAATCATTACTTTTACATGATAGAGAATGCTTACAGTCTATATATAATTTTTAAATAGTTATTATTTGCTGGACTACACCAATCTTTGTATTATTTTCAATCAAAATTAAATATGTAATGATTAGCTACTGGTTACTACTTTTGTTATCTTTGAGTTCAGTTTGCCTGGGCCTTTCCCGTAGAAGATGATGTTGATGATGAAGAAGAAGTTGAAGAAGATTCACTCTTGATAGCAACCTCAACGAATTGAGTTGTGACTTGCTCCCACTTGGTGATTGTCGTCTTAATCTCTGCTTGTTGTTCTGGTGTGCATGTCAAAGATCCTCCTTTCTTGCTTTGATTTTGGCTTACAATTTTAGCGTGGATGGCATCTAGCTCTTGGATAGACTTCATCACTTCTGCTTGGTAAGTTTCCATTGACTTCTTTACCTGTCGATATTATTACCAAGACAAATATATAAAAATATAGACGTTTGGTTTATTAATAATATTCTAAATGGAAAAATATGCATTTCTTGTAACGTACCTCTGCTGATTTGCTTCCAATTCTTGAACGAATAAATTGCATGGCATCAGATATTTTTCCAGCAGCACCTTTGATCATAGCGAATAAGCCTTTTTTCTTTGGAGAAGCAACCTTTGCGGAACCTGTCATGGAACCCTTAAGTTTCTCGAAAAATTGCTTGTATTCCTCCTTAGGCGGACACTTCTTCTCTAGGTTCATTAGGAATGTCATGATCTGTTCGGAAGTCTGAGTCTCGACTTCTGTCACTGTCACCTCCTTGGACTGGCCAGTACTTGCACTTGAAGCAGAGTTCGTGGAAGCTTTAGATTGGCTGTCACTGTCGGTCTCCTTAGAGGGAGTTCCAGCTCCTCCAGAGTTTGAACCACCTGATGGCTTGTTTGATGGACTACCAGTAGAGCTTCCCGGGTTGGGAGAAGAGGTGCCAGTGGTGGTGGTGGAGCTATCAGAGCCTTGGTTGTTTGTTGTTGTTGTGCTAACTACCATAGTGTTTGCGATCTTAGTGATTACAGTCTGCCATTTCAAGATCCCATCTTTGATTTCTTTCAGCTGTTCAGGTGTTAGTGTCATGGTTTCTTCCTTCTCTTCTTTCTTGCGCCCACCCAAAATTTTACCACCCAATGTTTTCAGAAACTTGAAGGTTTCGATAGCTTCCTGTTTCTCCTCTTGAATTTCGCTCTTTATCTATTATAGATATATGCAATAATGAAGTAAATTAGATTCTCACCCGCCGTTTTAAAGGACGGGTATATATTTTATTTTAATTTTTTTTTAAAAATAATTTTTATATTTGTATTTTTAATAGTTATATTTATGTTTAATCATTTATTTTTCAATAATATAAAATACTTAATGTTATTAATGTAAAAGAAAAACACATGTGTCATAAATAGTTGGATCAAACATTTATCAATAGGTCATGATCCTATTTTAATAGAATAGATAATAATTGTGTATTAGGGCATGACTTGTGTAACCGCATCGGTTATGGTTGCGGCTACGGGTGGTTACAGAGTATAAATAAAGGGACCGATCGCTTAGGGTATCATGAATTTTATGCTATAATTTTATGTAAGATATTATGAAAAATAAAAACACAAAAGTTTATTTGAGCTTATGATTTTTTTTTTAAAATGTTAGAACCGCAGTAATCATAATAATAACTTCTTTCACTTACCCTTCCAATAGCAAAAGAGGCGATGGTTTTGAGGAGGCCTGCTTCTTTGGCCTTCATGTCGGGCTCATCTTTTTTGCCAAATGGGCAAACATACTTGGCAAATCCTCTGAGTTTGTCGAAGAACGTTTTGAATTTACTTGTTTTAGGACATTCTTTCTCAAGGTCAGCTACAAATACCATCACTACTTTAACAGTGTAGCCTTCAACTTCACCAACCGTCTTCGGATCTTCAATCTGAGGTAAAGATGGCTTCAGCTTCAAAAAAGCTGAAGCCATGTCTAATAAGGTTACTGATGCGAAAAGAAGAGTGAAGCATAACAATAGATGAACTCTTGCCATTATTTTATATTTTTTTTTGTTTTTGTTTTTTCAAAACAATTCTATATCTGAACAAAGTATTAACTGAATGATTTGAAATGAAATGGAATTGTTTGTTTGTTTTTATAGGGTTGTTTAGTGTTCTATGTTTAGAATCGTTGATCCTATAACCATTGAGAATTTAGTGGACTAAGCAAAGAGTTTAATGGTTCTTACATTCCACAAATCATTGATTGTATACCACAAAAATAAAAAGACATAAGTAACTCATCTAAAAATAAGATTTAATAACATGTGCTAGTAGGAGATATGTGAACATGTTGTTTCCCATTATATCATGGTGTTTTCCAGTGTTTATTTCTAATAAAAGTAGAAAAGAATAAAGATTAATCAAAAATGTGTTACCCTGTTATGATCTCACTAGTTATTGTCGTCCGTCTGCTTTTGTCTTTCTATGCACTCATCACATAACCTAAAGATTCATTTTCTTTTGCCAACAATTCACAAGATCCTTTTAACAAAGTTTATTGTGTATGTACAAAATAATTAAGAAAATATGAAAGGTAAAGAAAAATATGCATGCAAATAGTGTTCTTATTTCTTAGGATTCCTGAGATCTCGAATATTTTTTTGTTTTTCATATCTTATGATCCTTGTCCTCACCAAAAAGCTCATTTTTTGGGTGCAACCAAAAAGCTCATTTTGCTTTTACATATGCGTTTATGTTTCTGATTTTGTCGCTCTACACACAACCCCACACACACAAGTCAACCCCCTAGTTTTTTTTCTAACTCTATCAAAATGAAAAATGGATACCATGACTAACTTAACTTACCTCTACGTTATACACTTCTTCATATGTACTAAGAAAATGAATCGCTTATGTACCATTAAAAATTAAGTATCACATCAAAGATGTAGGAGTGAAATCGGATTTTGATTTTGAACGTGTCTAATTGGGTATATGAGAAGGCTTTTACGTAGGTGTGTCACTGTTATGAATGTAAAAGTAAACTACATGATGATGATGATGATAAATGACCTCGCGTTCTACAAACAAAAAGGCGTGAAAAAAATAAAGGAAAGGATTTAGAAAGTCGGAACAAAATCATTAATAGATGTTGCATACGTTTGCTTGCCTTTTAAACAAAGGCGTGAAAGTCCTTTAAAGCACACATGGGAAACAAACTCACAACACTCCTCGGCTTTCGCAAGCCTCACGCCTTTTACGCCAAACACTTTAAATTTTGGCTAAGGGAGGAGGAGCCAAAAAGAAGAATTAACTAAAAACTAATAAATGAGATAAATCTTAGCCACGTGGGAGCAAAAATGATCTCCGTTGCCGGGACTCGAACCCGGGTCTCTCGGGTGAGAGCCGAGTATCCTAACCAGCTAGACTACAACGGATTTGTGATTAACTTGCTTCTAATAAATATCAGTACGAGTTTCTATGCACACAAACACAAGAATGCTTTAACACGTATTGGTTATGGCTCTAACACCATCCTTAAGAAGGAACTTGTATCTCTTTAACATCACTTCTTGTGGACTATCCAAATTGATATTGGACAATGTGGGTTTTGTTGTCTAGGAAATACATGAGCTCACAACCATAAACCTTACAGAAAGTAATGTACTGTAGATCAGTAACCAACACTCCCTTAGTGTAAGACTACAGTTACGATAAATGGACATTTTGTTCCGTGTATTACAAGAAAACACAAAGGCAAGTTCATCAAAATGAGATCTTTAGGTCAAGTAATCTAATGTAAGCCTTTTACATCTCGACGTTGTCCCAGTCAAACAATCTCCCCTCTAAATTGTAGTCCGGGTGTTGCATTCGGTTCTTCCCCAATCTGCTCATCACCGCAAGCCCTGAAAGTGTATACACACAAAGTCTTTGATCAATAAACTTCAAACGTTTCTCTATCTAGTACACAACAACGTTACCTTCGATCATTTTGTAAAGAGATGGCCACCAACGCTCTCTAGAGATATCATTTTGAGTAAGAGACTCTTCAATCTCTTTATCATGTTTCCCTTCAAGAACATTGCGTAGAGTGACTACAGCGTCTTTCGTTCTCTTCAAAATGCTGTTATCATCTTCGCTTTCGAGGCTTTGAAGGTCGTTATGTGATGAAGTGAGGCTCACAGCCAAAGCATACTGAGCAGCTGCAGCCCAACGAGAAGATGCTTGCCATTTTCTCTTCCCTTCTTCTAAAGGTTGTGATGTATCATCACCATTAGCATCTCTGTTACGTTTGTTTTCAAGCACTATACTACGCAAGTACTCAGCATTTGCAGCTCCTGTACTTTGAACCATCTTCGAGAATGAACTTTCTCCGTTTGAAAGAAGATTCTCCGGTGTACTGAACTCCTGAACCTGATGTATTGGGAATGAATCTCACATATGTTAGCTGAAGACATTAACGCAAATAGTATTGGACTTATGAAGTGTGCGTACTTTTCCAGAATCAAGAACGAGAACTTTGTCACAGTCGATGATAGTATTGAGACGATGAGCGATGATTAGCATTGTGCATGACTTGAACTCTTCTCGGATGGTTTTTTGGATGAGAACATCAGTTCTTACATCAACAGCAGCAGTTGCTTCATCAAGGACAAGTATCTTAGATCTTCTCAACAATGCACGTGCAAGACTCAACAACTGTCTCTGTCCAACACTGAAGTTCTCTCCTGCCTCAGATACCTAACACAAAAAAGACTTTTGAGTTACTCTAACAAACACAAGAGACTTTCAAGAAAGTAAAACGTTAAATCAGTGTTCTGAAAATCGGTATAATGGGCAAATCGAACCTAAACAAAACGATTTTTTTAAGGCTCCCGCCTAATCAATAATCTTATAGCGCCTAAGTCTAATGATTTTTTGAACACTGCCATAAATTAAGTACCTCAGCATCAAGACCAAGAGGGTTTCTGCGGATAGTATCTTTCAAGTGTGCCCTCTCAAGAGATTCCCAAAGATCAGCGTCGTTGTGTTCACTAAACGGGTCAAGATTGAATCTAACAGTACCTAGATAACAAAAAGATACATCAGTTATTGACTAATGAGAAATAAACAAGTACCAGAAGCAATTCTGAGACGTACCTGAGAAAAGCACAGGCGCTTGAGGTATGATTCCAAGCACTTTACGTAGATCCATCAGGCCAAACTTGCCAATGTCGCATTCATCGATCAAGATCCTTCCCTTCTCCACCTCCACGATCCGGAACAAGGCATTCAAAAGGCTTGACTTCCCAGCTCCTGTCCTTCCAACAATCCCCACCTTATCCATTGGAGAGATGAAGAAAGAAACACCATGAAGCACAGGAGGTAACTCAGGACGGTAACGAAGAACAACATCTTCAAACTTTATAGAACCAGATGATGGCCATCCAGGAGGTGGACGGTTGTTCTCAATGACCAAAGGAGCCTCTGATGGTATCTCAATATAGTTCCCCACACGCTCAACAGAGTTTAAACTGTTCTCAGCAAGACTAGCGAGTCTCAGTACAGATGTTAAGGAGCTTGTAATACTTAAAGCGTAACTGAGTAGCAAACCCATTGTAGATGCAAATGCTTGTTGGTTCTCTGCTTTACCATTCTGCATGACGGCTAATGAAGCAGTTAACCAAACCATGAGACCTCCCAAAACTTCCAAACGGATTCCTAGCCACCGGTTTGCACCCATGTTTACAAGAGTGAATCTGATGTTATTATCCATTGATCTTCCGTTTATTTCAGCCATACGGTCGTATGCTTTATAAGCACGGATACTTGATAAACCATTCAACGCCTCTCCAAACTGAGCATAAACAGGCGATCTTGAAACTGAATCCATACGTTTAATTTCACGAGATGTGTTCTACAAATAAGGAAAGAATGAGTTGTTAGTACAAACAACACTAACCAGTATTGAGTTTCAAAGAGGTATGTTACCTGGTAATAGAGATAAGCTCCATAAAACACGACCAAGAGAGGCATGATGGCCCACAGGGACAAAGTGCTGACAATGCCAATTAAGATAACAGTTGAAAGAAGCTGTGCGATTGAACCCATAAACATGTTAACAAAGACTGCCACGGTTCTATCAATATCACCCATATCTTTTGCAAATCGATTGATTATCCTTCCTAATGGATTGGTTTGGAAAAAGACCATTGGAGCTCTTAGTATGGAACCAAGCATAGCATCATGCATCTTCTTAGCTGCATAAAGACTGACCATTATCAACCAATATGAATTAGTCAACGTCACAAAGACCTGAAACAAAGAAAAATATATTAATGTTCAGTGATATAATGTTAAGGACTCAAATCATTTACCAAATGCAACTCATACCTGTCCAAAGGAAAGAAAAGCATAGATAATATTGTAGAAGAGGGGTCCATGACTCTTTGGGGTTCCTGCATCAGTCCACTCACTCAACCAAGTGCTGCTTGACACTCGAAACACTTGAGTCAAGACGTAGCATATAAGGAGCATCATCACCACCCATCCACCTCCAAGTGCTTCCTGGTACCTGGAACATGGTTACACCTCAATAGTCATGACAATGACCTTCAACAATACAAAGATTAAAAAATAAAATTTCCAACCTCTTCAGGACTTTCCAACTCACAACTCCAGTTTCACGTTCTTCTCGCTTAACGAGCACAGAGGTTCCTTCTTTGGTTTTCTTTGTCTCAATTCCATCCTTCTGAAGACTATTAGTGTTGCCGTTCTCAACTGGTTTTACAGATGTTTGATCTGCTTCAGCTTCTCCATTTGCTTCTGAATATTCTTCAACCTTCCCAGCATTTTCCATTAACCTCTTGAATAATGGGCCACTATGGGATAGCTCTTCATACGTTCCTTCCTCTTTTACTGTTCCCTCATGGACAAGTAGAATTTTATCCACTTGTGATAGGAAGTGGAGCTGGTTTGTAACAAGAACTCTCGTTTTGTTCCCTAGTTCTCTTTTTATACATTTCTCAAAAACCTATAACATCCAGTTCCAAAGATCAGATAACAATGTTTGCTCAAAAGCAGTTATAAGGAAGAGAGATGTGGCAAATAAGAGCCAATGGCTAGTTTACCTGTTGACCAACATGTGCATCAAGGGCACTTAATGGGTCATCTAATATGCACACATCAGAATTTGAGTAGACGGCCCTAGCCATAGAAACCCTCTGCTTTTGTCCCCCACTTATGTTAACACCCCTTTCTCCAATCTCCGTGAGATCACCACCCTATCAATCAAGAAACAGAAGAGGAAACAAACTTAGATAAGAGAAGTCCAAGCTACCAAAAGAACCTATGCAATTCAGTTTCCCGTCAAGAAACTTACAGGAAGTAACTCAAGATCATGCCTCAGTGCAGTCACATCAATCACCCTTTCATATTTTTCTTTGTCAAAGGGAGCACCAAACAATATATTGTCACGTACCTAAACAATGTAAGTTACAATTATCAGCTCAGAATTGCTTCAGATCAAATACTGGTGAAACTATTCAGAATCTGCATGCAAATATATCTTAGAGCACATACCATTATATAGAAAACATATAATACATACCAGACTTAATATTATGTCAAGAGGAGAATTTGAGAACCATAATATAGAAAACAGAAGCATATAAGAACATACTGTTGCGTTAAAGATCCATGAAACTTGCGGAACATAAGCGACTGATCCTCTAAGAGTAACAGTCGCATCAGATAATGCTGGAAGTTCTCCAAGCATAGCAGATATCAGGGAGGTTTTTCCTTCTCCTGTACTGCCAACTACTGCAACTAGGCTGCCAATAGGTACATCCAAGTTGATATTTGACAAGGTCGGCCTATCCGCCTGCATATGTTTATTGCTGGATCTCAGTTTCTGAATTTCAGTGACAAGTGAAAAGGAACATGGGATCAAGTAGACAAATGAGACCTTCGAATCCCAGGAGAAGCATCCGTTCCTTATTGAGATAGCTGGCTGTCCAGGTTCAATGGGAGGATTTGGTAAGAGAACTCTCTCTTCTGTTGATAATACCTCCTCCAAACGGTTTAAGGATACATTAGCATTTACCACCTACAAAGGTAAAACAAAAATGTCAAATGATGTCACGTTATTAAGCACCAGAAATGAAAACATGATGTAAGAAACATCTAAGGAAATAACCTGAGTTATAATGTTTGGAAGCATGAATAAAGGGAAGCGAAGCACAGAAAATAACGAAAGGGATGTAAACGCTCTTGCAGGTGTGAGATCTCCTCCAAGCAATGAGAACACACCAAATGAAACAACAGTCACCAGAACAGGAATGCTGTTTAGTATGAACATATTGAACTGCAGTAGAAATGGAAGACCAAGAATGAGTCATAAATGTACAAGAGGAGACTGAAATATAACAGTCACTGCAGTTACGAGACAGACATACAGCTGAGAGAAGTTGTGCTTTCCGGAACCAAGAGAGTTCATCATCACGAACAGTTTGAACCTTAGACTGAAAACTGTTCTCCCAAGCATAGCACCTACATTCATTTAGTTTAGTAAGTCAAGCATCGCCTCAAAACTTCAAACAATACAACAGATCAGGTTCCAAGTCTTTCAAAGTATCTTACTTCACTGTATCCATTGCGGCTAAAATCTCATTCATTAGGCCAATTCTCTTGTCAGTACGCTGCAACCCTTCTTTTGTTAACTTTTGCGTTTTGCTTATAATAACAGTCTGTCTCAACAATAAATAAAGATAACGAATCATTGTCATGGAACTGAAAGACACTTGGGGAGAGAGAAGCAAAGACCATTAGAATACAGATGAGGAGTAAAAGGATTTATGGACCTGTATAGGGAACATAAGGACCAGAAACACAGCGCCAATGAGCGAGGCAACACCCAATTGTTGATAGAGGAGAACCAGTGCTACAATAATACGAAATGGCGCTGACCACATTGTATGAAGTGATTGGCAAATTTGCTGACACAGACAGGAGAAACTTTAGAAAAAAAGAACAGCTTATAATCTAGATGAACACTATTCATTTCAAACAAAAGCTTATATATAAACCATTGTCCAAAAGTAACTTTTTCTACAAGCAAATTAAAGCCTAAAACCGTAAAAAAGAGCAAAGGATGATCAAGTACAAACTGATATCAAGAGCCAGACAAAGCTAAAGAGGTAAAAGGTAACAAAGATGTATAACCTGAAGCGACTCAGCATCAGTGGTCATTAAGTTTGTTATTTTTCCTGTTTGAAACTTCTTCCTGCCCTCATTAGTTAGCCTCAGCGACTTTCGGAACACAGCAGCAATCTATCAAGGGAGGAAGTCAAGTCATCAGCAGAAAGAAACATTCTAAAAGAATCTGCTATAGAACATAGCAGCAAATGTTTTTGCATCAAAATAAGAGAAGCAGAACAAAAAAAAACAAAGTAGCCAAAGAAATGTAACGTGGAACTTCGCTTACCAGTGCAGACCTTAGCCGGTAACCAACACGCATCACATTTTGGAAATATTGAGCTTCACATAGAACCCCCAATATCTGAAAATGTCAACATCAACATCAAGCACTCAAGGAATCCATTGGTCAAGGTGTACCCTAAACTATATTAAGTAAAACACGTTCAACATGCAAAAGTAATAAATATACAGAGACAACAAACTCCAAGATTAGCATCAGATTCTAAACACTCGAATCACACAAAGATCAAGAAAACAAGAAACTCTGTTTCATGTCACTCTGAATGCAACATATATACATATCCTCTGAACTCCATGCAAGAGATTAAAATAGGCAGATGGGAAAAGGAATTTGTTGCATACCACTCCAACAAAGATTGAGATTGCATAGATGTAACCTATCCAGGCTGGTTCATTAAGTTGCATCGACTGCAGAAATTTTTAAGACCACAATGTGAGAGATATCATCAGAAAATAATAAGGTTGATAGGATAATAAATCTACCAAGAACGTTAAACACTAATTTTGGCAAGATAAATATGGATCCATCTCAGAATTTCATGTGAATAGAAACTTTACAAGGTGTGCACTGGGATAAAGAAAAAAGAATGGGAAAGAAACATACCTTTAAGAGCTCATTCAGTAGAAGAGGCCCTACGAATTGTGAACAATCATTCCCAATCTGCGATACAAATCAGATAAAAAAAACTTGATTAAGCAGCTCCAAACACACTACTTAGAAAAATAGAAGACCTCTGAAGCCACCAATATTATCAAATAAACAAAATTACCTTCCAGAACCCACCCCACCAAAACCTACAAAATGCAGAAGCAGGTTTCCATAAGCAGATTATGACAAGAAATGTAACAGATCTGTTATTCAACTCAAAATGCAAAAAAGCATACTGGAACTAAGAGCCATAAGAGGTTTTACAGCTTCTAATTGATCAAAATGCATAGACTATTACAATCAGATGCTTTGTTTTGAAAACCACACATCATGTCAAAGCCAAAACAATAAATCCATATTCCTTAGAGATGAGCACACATGACTACAAAGATGTTTCTCCTTTACCTTCCTCCAAGGCTGTTGTTCAGTGCTCTCAAAGCCACGGTTTGGGCTTTTCTAGCTCCTTTTCCCAGGACCTCTGGAAGCTAAAAAGGAGATAAAATATATATCACACAACCACGCCAGTCCTAGGCAGCAGGAGAACAGTTATTATTTATCAAAGATAAAAAAAATACCTCCTCATGAGAGTTTCAGAACGATCCCAAGTGTCCAGATGCCACACATCCTTTTCCGTAAGAGGCCGTTTTGATCCCAGAGTCATCAATGGATTCAACCATGAGAAGAAGATTCCTGTGGGGGGAAAAGATATTGGTAAGAAGGTACTTAATAGTCAAATGTTGAAGAATCTACTGTACAAAATGCTGCAGCTTGGTCAAAGTGATGATCACTAAGCAAAGAGTTGGTCTTACAGTCACAATCCAGTTTTCCAAAGTTCATTTCTAGGGAGAAGTAGAGGATAAGTCAAAAAAAAAAGAAATTGAGGAGACTAATCAAACAACTCTTATGTTAAATGTGGAAACAATCTAATTGACCGGTTCTTAACTATTTACAGTACAACAAAAATACCAACTCAGATAGGTAGTAAGTACACAACAGAGATCAAAGATGCTGTGGTGATTCTCACAATAAAAGAGAACAGAATATACATAACCAAATCCACACGACGAGAATGAGAAGTACATAGAGTGACCTACTGTCAAATAAATTTGCATGCCTCTCAGGACATATCTGTTCTCCTCCAGGAAGCTCTTCATACTCGTAATCCTCTGAGGTTTCATTCCGCAATGGTGTGTAACCAGGGTATGGATCCAAATTAGGGAAATACACAAACAAGAGAGTTCCAAATGCAACCTGGATCCAAAAAGCCACCCTCTACGTCATTATCAAAAGACAATTGTATAATCTACAATCTAATTCAGATACAGCACATGGTAAAGAGAAGTTTTGAGAATGCAAAAAGGAGTCAATGTGCAAACCTGAACTGCCACCTCGCTTATGTAAAGATACAGTTTGAAACTGTAAACAAAACCAAAGAAAAATTAAGCACATAAGTTCATCCTGCCAGACCAGGGTATTGAACTTGCATAGACCATATTACCAACCTGCCATAGTACTCCTTGACTGAGAGAACAAGATTTAACAACACCATGTCTCCAACAAGAGCATATATGACAGCAAATCTGACGTACCAACGAAGTTCATGGATATATGTTTTTGTTTCAACAACAGTCATGACCAAAGCAGAACCCCAAGCGAAAGCTTCAAGACCCAACATGAACGCCTGCCAAAGAAACCCCACAAAAAAATTATTTCAGTAAAAACATACAAAAATACTGAAGCAAAGCATAGGAGAAGCAAGTGATGATGACACACCTCATAGGGAGGAAAGCCAGCTCCATCCAAATCCAAGATCGAGATGCGCATGACCAATCTAAACAAAGGCTCAGCAGTACTATAAGCAGCCAACAGAGCAAGCAAATAGTTATACCATTTGGACCTCAAGCAGAACTTATCCACTTTATGGTCCTTTACAGTGAGCCAGACGCGGTAAAGGCACAGAATCAAAAGCACAAGATGAGAGGTGCCAAGCACGAATGAGTCAATAGCACAAGGCGTGTATGCACCAAAGGCATAATCAACCATCTTCGACCACACACCATTCGGTACAGGTTTGCAGTACCAATCCAACGGCTCAACAAAACCCATCTTCCTCCTCTCGTGTAACAGAAGCTCCCCTTCCTCTGCTTCCAAGTTGTATAAACTCAGATAGTACACATGACAAAGTTACTAACAATCACCTACAAATATCTGCAAGAGAAAAAACCAAAGAGAAAAAGAGTGATGTTGACAGTTGATAAAGTGGACTTTAATCATGTGATTGTGTACTCATTGAGAAACATAAAAACAAAACAAAAAAGATGTGGATGATAGCTTATTATCAATTATTCCCCGGAAATAAATGGAAAGCTTTTAATCATTTTAGTGGAGGAAAACTTTTTATCATCTCCCCTGAATCATCATCATCATCAAAAAAGGGAAAACAGAGACGGGCACTAATAAAGTAAGCTCCTTTCCACTAAAAGAAGAATATATCATCAAAACCATATCATGGTGGTGTAGTGGTCACCACAGGACTGAAGAGTCGATTCTCTTTCAGTGCGAAATTACTAACTACTCATGTGACCAGGCGACAAGAGTCTCTATTTTTACTTGCGAGCAACCGAATCTAACTAAAGTTGGTGGTCAGGTCCCCAAAGGATTAGTCTGTTGGTTTCAGAAAAACAAAAGAAAATATCATGAAGCGAAGATGATAACGTCAAAGTTTCTATCCCCAGAAAAAAAGGTAAGACTTTCTATGTGGCTCTATCAATGATATTAAGAAGGAATCTGGTAACAAACACAGACACTGATTCGTTAAATATCTACTTGTCTCTCGCTTTATATGTAAACGCAGAGAAAGAGAGACAAAGAAACCTCAAGAGGCGAGAGAGAGAACAGGTGTTGCCGGAGATTTGGAGGAAGACGTAAGCGTTATCTTATAAACTCAGAGAGAGACTGAGGTTTTGAGGAAGCAAAACGTTGCGTCACTGCTTACTACAACTTGTTATGAATATTCATATTTATATATGGATAGTCAAAAAGATGTTCATACTTAACCATTCATATAGGTAACAACAATCACTGCCTTTTCTACTACTTATTTAATTTTTTTTAAAGAAACAAATCGGGTACATTAGCTAAATATAGTTATAGGGCTTAAAATATAATTAAAATTAAATAATATATGTCTCTCTTTTTTTTATTGCAGCAAATATGGGGAATTCTATTTTAATCTTTCTTGGCTATTCAATGACAGCATCTTAACTATAAACAAATAACACGTAGATGAAAGCGCGACTTGTACTTTACCTTAACATTATAAGTACGTATAGCCTTATTGGTTTAGTACTGTAACCAATGTTCTAAATATTGTTAGGCAGTAGTTTGATATTTTATAAAAGATTATTGTTAGGGTGAATCGTCCGACTGTTTTTTAAAATATTTAAATCGATTTTTTTAAAAATCATTTTATTCATATCTAATTTGCTGCTTAGGTGGACATTTATGCGGCGTATAAAAATCAGCACTGAATGTAGCCAAGTGATATTGTCAGTGCTGATGATGTTTTGTGAGTCGAAGTAAATGTTCAAATATCAGTTTACATGTACATCTCACTTAGTTCGTTTTATTAAGAGAGCCATTACATAGAATGATTTGATGATCGATAAGATCAAGACTCTAAATTACTATAAATCACTGTTAAAAACTTCAACCCTATTCCGTTGTCTTGAATGAAAAACGATGATGATTATAACAATAGCTAAATTGAAACAGACGGAGTAACACTCATTGACACCTCGATCGAATACACAGAAGTCTTTGTCCCAAGGAAAATTTGGTTGGTACTACGGCCGATTAACAGGAGGAAATATTGATGGGCCTAGGTCTTATTTTCCTTGGGCCTATCTCGTATTGCTAAACCACTCAGCTATAATTTTCGTATTTGTATTGGTTCTAGATATAAGCCTACAAAACAAAATTCGCCTTAGAGTTTAACAAGATTCACACAATTAGCAAAGAAAAGACTTTACAAAGGAGATTCGCTTCAATTCTATGTGTTATTCTCTCTTGCTATACCATTTTAACCATAAAGTTCATGTCTGGTTCGATGAACTACCCAATGCATCATCATCCCAGTACTACCGCATAAGGTTTAATTAGATTTTGATCCGTGCAACCGTGCAAATATTTGATATTATTTATATATTTAGAAATATTTATTTTACATTATTAGTAGCATATATTTTTGTGATAAATTAAATAGGGTTTCTGGTGAGAAATAGGAGAGTCACTGTATTCGTTTTTGGGAAGATTAGATGCAAAGTTGTATCGACTTTGGACACAACTTTAATGTACAAATAGTAAGCTAACGTAAAACCTAGTGGTGTGTTTCGAACAATGCTTTCGGGTTCACATACTTGAAACATGCGGTCGTACAAATTGTTATAATGAGAAATATAATGCGATTCAAACATTATAAACATAAAGACTTTAAAACATTGACGAGATCTCCCCTCAGGTTCTTTGTAAAAATCTACAAGATTACGAATACAAAATGAACATTGTTTAAATAGCACCAATGTTTTTGAGACCAAGGACAACTCCGACACCGATGATATGACCAACGGTGCCACAAGCCAGCGTGTCGGCGAGCGTGAACCCGGCTGGGTCACCCGTTTGTAGACCCGAGTCACGTGCCTCTAGCTTAAGTCCAGCTGTCGCCTTCCTATTGGCTGATGGTGCTAGTCCGAATCTCCCAGCGAACAGCATCAGGGTCGTTGACGTTACCATTATCTAATTAGAGAGTATTAATAATAATAATAATCAATTATTGCTTAGAACTTAATTTAAAGTTTTGTAGTTACCAGATTTGTTGATGAGCCAATGAAGTCACACTTTGCACCCAAAGCTCCATTTCCCTTGCGTCTCATGGGCACAACAGTTGCCTGAGAGCACTATAATTTTAACTAAACCTTGGTAATTTTTTTACTAAAAGTATTGTTGTAATATGATAAACACAACTTCATACAATATTACAAAGTCTCTTGTCAAATATGATCAATTAAACATATTGACAATTAAGGACAAAATTGAACTCCCAAATTTTCTATATATTCTTATGCTAGTAAGTTTCGAAAGTGTATAGAAGATCAAATCACATTTTAAAAAGAAAAAAAAAATGAAAATTACAAACCAGGCCTTGAACTGGAGCTGCAGAGATCTTGCTGGCTCGAAGACCATTGAACTGAGGCAGTGTAGTCATCACAGTAGTCGCCATTTTCTTAAGTGAAAAATAAACTTTTAATTTCTAGTGTGTTGTGATTTTAGAAGCTCTTTCTTCTTATTTTGTATTTTAAATAATTTAGCCAAGGATCATCTTGTGGCTTTGGCTATCTTTAAATGGATTCTGTTTTAGCTACTCCTTGCTGACGCGTCAAGTGGCTATTGGTGCATTTTAACTCTGGATAAGGTTGTCGTGTCTTGTCACACAGTAGATTTTGTTTGAACATTTTCTTGTTTGGGCTTCATCTGAGGCCCATTTATATATTTATGGGTGTTTGTTTGGGCTCGCAGTTGAGGTCCATTTAAACGTTATTTGAAGGATTATAGCCTTCCACAGTTGCTTGAACAAGAACTCAAAGATGTGAGAGCGGCAAGTAACAAAGAGAAGAGAACCAAAACAGAACAACTATGATTAGAGCTCATGTTTATGACACTTGCCTCTTCTATTTTTGTTTCTCCAGTTTTTTCACTGTTAAAATGCAGAGACAGGGTTTTGTAAAGTGTTAGATAGTTACACGCATCAACAACATAAGTAACATACTAACATAGGGAAGTGAATCATACCTCGAACACATGAAAACATTTCACATTTAACATCTGAACGAACACTGATGAAGTTGATAATTAATAGGTAGCTAACATGGTTACAACGTTACAACAACCAAAGAGCACATACAACGAAAACTCCTAAACAAACCCTAAAATGACACACACACACCAATAAGAGCTTCTAAAAAAACAAAATAAAACAAATTCGTGAGATAATCAAAGGATAGGATTCAAATCTTAAGCGGCTGATATTGCAGCATAGTCTTGGTAACGAGACATTGCGCCTTTGAACTGGTGATCTTCTGGTTTGTGAGTGCTCAAGCTATGCGGAATATATGCTCTGAAAACCTCCTCGAGGTCCGGTCTCTGCTTCATCTCACGGCAAGCCACCTCTAGAGCTGTGTGTACGAACCCTAAGTAGAACTTCTTGCGGCACACGTAGCCGAAGATGAGAGAGATGAAGATGAGAGGAACCAATAGGATGGTCCAAACGAATAGCTTGACTCCCAAGTAACCAAACATAACCACTTGGAATAGAAACAATGCCGCTAATATTCGGGTGTGAATATGTGGCCACATCCTTCCATAGCTCTCGTATGATGGAACGTACACATTCAGAGCCTGTCACAACACGTAAAAACCAGATCAAAACCACCTTTTTACAGATCAAGATCACCTGAAGACGTGCTTAAACCTAAGTGGTTTTATGAGTATAGTGTAACTAAGGAGAGAGTCTGACCTGGTTCCTCACGATGAGCCACCCTAAACCGAAGTAGATAACACCAAATACGAGGATTAGAGGAGCTATGACGGAATAGCAGAAGGTGATTGTGAGGATGAGCATGTCGCTGGGAACCCTAGTTGCGTAGCTTAAGTCTCCAGGGTACCAAGCTTCTTTGACCTCTGCTTCGGTTTTGCATGCATACTTCTTTTTCAAATGGAATATTATCAAAGGTATAATACGAGACAGCTCCAGGCCATAACCGACAAAGAACCTGAAAGTTACAAGAAGATTTTAGAGAACAAATGCTCGTGTCTATGTTATATAAGTCAAAAGGAAGGAAAAACTCACTTTAGAGCAACGTAGGTCAAGAAGAAAGTAGCGTTCTTAGGGAGACTAGTAGCCAAAACGGTGACAATGGAGTTTGGTTTCTCCTCTAAATCCTTCAAATTATCGAACAAAGACCCTGCAAGGGTTACACCAATGAAGACATTCAAGACCGAGAAGTAAAAGTACTTCCCGGAGGCAGCTCTAATGGCGTGGCTCTGCGAAGGTATCCCCTCGGACTTGGAGAGGAACATGAGGAACTTAGGCAACATGGCCAAGAAGATGATGAGTGCAATCTGAGGAAGGTAAGACTGCAAGATGGTTCTTATGAACTCTATCTTCGCAACCGGCTTTATGAATGGAATAGCCTTCTGGAGATTAGCAAGAGTGGTGATTGCAGAGACAAACGTGATGGGGATCATGTAGAACAGAATGGTTATTGCAACAAGGAAGTAGATCAAGTATTGTCTGACTATTCTCCTGAAAAACTTGATCTTAAGATTCTCCCAGATGAGCTGGCGAGGCTCAGGTGCTTCAGTTACTGTCCATTTATTAACCATTTGGCAGTGTAGAGACTGAGCAGCTAAAGCAGCAGTAACTCTGTCGGTGAAGAACACAACCGCTGCGGTTTGCTGCTTCTCAGCAAGAACTGTTCTCTGTTCTGTCTCCAGTTTAGCCACAGACTCGTTGATTAGCTTTGTGTAATACTCAATGCTGTCTACTTGTTTCCCAACTAGCCCAAGCAAGCCGGTTTTGTTTGTTGGTCGGTTACTAGTGGCTGCAAATACTGCTTCTGCACGCGCAAGCTTCTTCTTGTAACCTTCCAAGTCTTCCCATATCTTATTAATCTACAAAACACCTTAAAAACATGAGCCATCGAGTAGTAAAAAGAAGACTGAAACTATAAAGACAGAACAAGCAGATAGATACCTTGCTGTTTTCTGTTACAATAAGCGACCTGTAGAATGTCTCAGGGTAGATTGCTCTGAAGTAAGAATCCACAAACTCTTTCTGAGTCTCCCCGTTAGGTGGAGAAGGTATATCCCTAACAAGAATAGCAAACTGCTCCGGTAATACTTCTTCACTAGACATCAGAGCTTGAGCTCTCAATGCAGCGACATGCTTGTAAGCTTTCCACAACATGAAATATGTGACTACAGATATCCAGTAAACAGCTCCTAAGAACGCCCACAGCCTTGAACTCCCTCCCTGTTAACACATAAAGGATTAAAACCTAGGTATCTGAATGAAGTTATGTGTGTTTACTACTTACAGTGATGTTAGCCATAGATAGACTATCAAGTTGGCTAAAGGTTCCATTACTTGTGGTATCAGTGGCGGTCCTTGAGTTCTTTAAGTTGTTGTCAGTAGCGGATAAAGGGAGTAAAGTCGGTAAGAGAAGAAGAGCGGAGAAAGCAAATATCCCCAGAACTGTTTCAAAACAAAAAAAGTCAACCATCAGGAACACTCATGTCATGTTATATTATACACTGAACATATCCAGAAGAAGGAAACTTCTGTCTTCACCAGGATACAGACTAATAGTTATAAAGGCAAGACATGTGTCTACCGGTTCTAATTTCAATTTTAAATGTCTACAAGTATTGATCTTTAAAAACCAAAAAAACACTCAAAAGGTACTTAATCTTAAGCAGATACGGACAAAGTAAAAACAGAGATGGACATAACACAGCAAACAAGATCAGTCAGAGACAACAATATACAAACAAAAAATCCTCAAAAAAGGAAACGTTTTTCTACTCAATTGTGTCCAAAGATGGAAACTTTCTTATGTAAAATAACAAACCCAGATCAGGAGAGAGAGAGAGAGAAGAGGCGAACCAGTGCTCAAGAAGACGAAGTAGACGGCAGTATCGACGCCGGATAGCTTAACGACGTCTTGCTCAGTGGAAGTGAAAGCTTCACGGATCCAGGCAAATGGGTTTCGGGTCAAGGAGCTGCCTTCCCATGGATCCATTCCTTTAAGGAGCCGATTCGGGTAATAAATGGAAACGTTACCGGGTCTACGAGAGAGCCAGGTGAAGAGGAACATGAGAACGACGAAGATAATTGCTGATGTCCCTAAGGACACAAGAAAAGACTCAAACTCCATCTACCAATCTCTCTCTCTGTTTCTCTCTCTCTAATCTTCAAGTTTTCTGGAGAAGGAAGATTTTAAAGTCAGGGGAAAGTTAAAAGTAAAGTGACCGTTTGTCGTCGAGGCTGTAAATGAGAAAGAGAGAGAAAGTGTGTTGTTTGTTCTTCCTTCTTCTGGTAACTGCAGGTGAGAGGAAAGGTTTCTCCTTTTTCTACTACAAGAAGAAAGGAAAATAAATTTAATATAAAGAAAATGAAAGAGTATTATTGATTGAAGAAGGGTTGTTCTGTTGTGGAGTTTGGGTTAGTGTAGGTGTTGATGGAGAGAAATGATTAAATGGGGAGAGAGGGAGAGGTGTGAGAAGAGAGTAAAGAGCGTGTTTAAGTGACAAGGCCGACAGGTGTTGACGAAAGAGACCCCAATGGACAAGGATTTGTAACCCTACTTCATCCACCTCTCTTTCCTTCTTTTGTTTCTTTCTATTTCCCCTTTTTCTATAATTATTGTTATATATTCTCTTCTTTTTGTCAACATATATTTATACATTCATTAAACCTAGATATTTTGCTGGACCAAAAAAATTTAAACCGAAACCGAATTCAAAAATTCTTTAATACAAATTCAAATCAAAAATTTATAAGTATCTAATTAGATCCAGGATTGAAATTAACCATTCTGAATAGATCTGGACCTGGAAAGAATAAAATTTGATTCAAATCCGATTTAAAAATATATGAATATTCAATACTATGTATGTTTTATTTTATATTTTTAGTTTATGATTTAGTTGAAATGTTTTTTACTAACAATTTTTAATATTAATTTTTATAACATTTTCAAGTAATATAAAATTTTAAATGTAAGATTTAGAATTTTAAAATGTTTTTTAGTAATATAAAGATGATTACATTAAAACTTTTTATTACTTGAAAATGTTACAAAAAATCACTATAGAGCTTACTAGCTGGATTTCTTAACGTATGTATGTATATCGTAATTTGTAACAAATAAACTTATATTGAACATTAAACTTCTCTAACACTTTAATTTTAAGTTTTGATTTCTATTAGTGATTTTTAGTCAATATTGTGCTTATAGTTTAATGAACACATGAGTCAAGTAAAAAAAAAGTAATTATCGAGTAAAATTTGGAAAAAGAAACAAAATATTGAATTGTTAGGAAAACTGTGGACTTAGCAGGAAGAGCTAAAGTCGCAGAGAAGAAAAAATCTGGCTAAATATAAAATAATTGACCAAACTTCACGGGTGTTCAAAAAAAAAAAAAAAATTGGCCAAACTTCACATGTGGCCGCAAAACTAAAATTAGTAAATAGCAGTTTTTTAGGAAATACTTGGCAGAAATTATGAAAGACTGAATGAAGTCGGACATGGTTAACTTGGTCAATTTGATTAAACGGCACGCTTATAGTTTGATCATACAAAAAATGAGTGGAGTAGCTGAATATTTGAAATTGCAAGATTAGACAAATGAAATTAAAAATTCTAAGTAGAAAAGAAAATAAACCATGTTCTGAGTAAACTAATGTGGGACATTGGACTATTTTTTTTTTAAATGCCGAATTCGAGAGATTCAAAATATAATAGTGGTCAATGCATATTTTTAGTCGTTTTTATATAAATTTATTGATTTTCTTATAAGTGAAAGGGCTGAAATTATAAATGGTAGGCTATATGTGCAGTTAGTTTTTTCATGACTCTTGAAAAAATTGAAGACGAAAAGCTGAGATAATATAGAACAAAAACGGCAAAAACATTTTGTCTCTGTTGTTTTCAGATTTTTTTAATACAGTTTTAAACAAGCTTTATATGCTGATTAGCTAAAATCTTCCAGCGTTTCCATGTCCAACTCAAATAGAACACAGAAATAAAATAGTAATAATAAACTCTTTTTTTTGATTAACCTGGGGTAATAATAAACTCTTGTGCTTACTAATCGATAAAATCTTGTGCCGCGAGATCATTCCTCATCCCTTCTAATGGATGAACTCTTATCCAACAGTCTCCGATTATTTTAACAACAAGCTAACGTTTCTAGTCTGCGTATGTGATCCATATAGACACACGTACAACAAAATTATTTCACACATACTTTCATAAAACATTTAGATTATTTTTTAAAATATTAGCAATATATTTGTTTACCTAATAGATATGGTATCTCGTGGTAAAAACTTTATAAACACTATATACATTTTTTTAAAAGAGAGTTTCATTTCTACCATAAATTTGATATCACTTTGCATTTTGTTATTAACGAATGATTATTTTTAAAAATACTTTTATTTTTGATAAAAATAGCCTTAATTAATTTTTAAAAATATTTATAAAAAAATTAGAAATTCAACTTTACCCTTTTTAACATTAAACTCTAAACAATAATATATATTTTTACAAAATATTACTTAACTTATGTTATTCTTGACAATTTTTTTCTTTTTTTAAATTAGGTTCAACTTTCTATTAAAAGTTCTTCCGGTCCGTTCCACCAGTCAAAAAGAAACTATGTACATTTTAGATTTATTAGTAAATATGAAGATTATTATTGGACGGTTATACTTTCTAAAAAAACTAATCAGGTAATCAAAAACTCAGAAAATCAAATTACCTCTAATTAAAAAAAACATGAAACTGCTCACAGCTGAAGTTGAACAAACATTTATATTCAAACTGACAATGTCAGACAAAATAGGTCAAATCTCTTGTAAAATACACGTGTATGGTTGTCATGTTTACATGGCGTGTAATATATACGTGTATACAATAAATCGTTGATACAGTTTCAAGAAGTCAAGAAATCGAAAACCGAAAGACGTCGACGACATGCTTGAAGTTGCAGATAAGAGTGAACGTGACAATGATCTGTTACTATAAGCTAGCTCCTAATTAAATTGCTGATTAGTTTGCTGTATTTTTAATAATTAAGAGTCCCAATATCAATTGGGTCCATTGTAGACCTAAGTAAATGTTAATAAAATAAAAACTTTTAGCATTCAAACGGAGTCAAATGGATGACTCATTTTTAGACAGATCAGCATTGGATATTTCATGAACAAATCATCAATTTGGGTGAATGATTAATATAAATTTTAAAATATTTGCGAATTTTATAAAGTTGAGTCCTTCAAAAACAGGGTCAGTTCTAAAATTGAAGAAGTCTAAGACGATTTTTAACAATATCAACTAATTTTTTTTTTACAAATTTAGAAACTTAAAGGTTTTTTCTAGGAAGATGAGTCTATATATATTTCAAAAAAAATCAAAAAATTTGGAGTCATAAGGCCAATGTTTGATCTGACTTACCCGAGGATCGACCATGTTCACAAGGCAAGAAGAGCAAAACAAAAAGGCCGTTGTCCAGTTGTTGCCACCTCGACATGAACTTCATTGCCGACATCGAAAAAAACTTAGTGTGGGTTCCATCCATACCTTATCTTTATTCTATTATTACTCAAACCCTAAAAGCTTATTTACTTCTTTTTTTTCTGTCAACCAAACGATTATATTAAATCTAAAAGCTTATCTACAAATATTCTGTTATTTGTTATTTTTGAAAGTAACGCTGTTCACAGATTCGGTTGGTTTGTTGAGCTGGTCCAAACTCTTTATTGTAGATTTCCTTTTTGGCATAAATATTTTATGTTCATGTCGACATATACAGAAACAACCCCACCACGTCATCATGTTGCTACTTCTTTTTGTTCTACTGAGTTAAGCCTATACTGAGTCTGCTGAAGGGTAAATGGTTTGCTTTGCATTTACTAATTGATTTGAGATGGCTGAAGGATAAATGAGTGATTTTTTTAATACGTAGTATCAGCAAAAATAAATAAATAAAATTTTACGAGCCTGATCCAATATCTAAACTAAAGTTTAGCAAACATATCATGATCACTACTTTTTAATACATAAACAAAAATATTATTTAGTCAGTGAAATTCTTTCAAAAGACATCATTAGTCGATGACAAAAAAAAGACATCATTAGTCAAACTTTTAGTTCAAAATATGTATGTAAGAAAGTCTAGTTAATATTTAAAATAGTTAATTATGTAGAGAAAAGAGAATTTTGGATAAAACATTATATACACAACTTATAGAGATTTGGATGAGAAAAAAACATTTCAAAAAGAAAGTTATAGACTCGAGATTGTGATATGTGTGACCATTTGAAACTGATATTAACGATTCAGTTCCCACATCAATATGGGATACAAGCGAATGAGCCTATATAATTTCAATAGTTTAAGCGAACTCAGCTATAAGAAAAGAAGTAGGTCACGATTTCATGGAGAATGGTCTCTATTTCTGAATGATGCAGATAGAAGCTTGCCTCATGAGACATAGTTTAATTTTCCAAGCGGTTCTAGAAAACATATGAACTTTACAATGTATTTTAGCCCATTGCGTAGTCCAGATTTTAGTAATTTTAAAATTCATTAGGAAATATAATAGAAGTAAACGAACTATTTTCCCTTGAAATTATCATACACAAAGTTAAGGAATCATCATGAATCGCCATCAGTTAAGAGTTAGAAATCTATCATATGAACTTTCAATTGATAGGAATCCAAACCAATTGTTTAACTCTGTGTGTACACAATGTTATATTACAGTTTTCTTCGAAACTCAATATAATCGATAAACCTTTTAAGAAAAATATATAAACTTGTTATAATTCTGAAGTCACTAAAGCATTACATATATAATCTAATAACAGCGCATTTCACTTTGTAAGTTTCGTCGCTCTACCAAAGAATATGTTACATTTTCCCACAAACTTGTATTAGCTGAGTGCAAAAGTAATTAGTAATGAATATTGACTTGTATGACTAACAATCTCAAGGTATAAACTGTATGGAACTAAAAATCTTCAAAATATTCCAACTGATAAATTTCGGCTTTATTTTATAAGAGCGAATGATCATATTCTAATCGTGTGTTTTGTGGATTATACAAATAGAATCAAACATAAAGATCTCTAAATTATCTTATTCCCACAATCATTGTAGTGGAGACGTGACTCATACTAGTAGCTTTTTCTTTTGAATTATTTGGCATGGCTTGCAATCAAAGGCGATATTTAATCACACAAAACCAAGTATCGTTATTATTCCAAGATTGAATATCAGGTATTTTACTTTTGACACATTATCGTTATTATTCGAAGATTGCATTTTGATGACAACTGGATAACAGAAGTCTGGAAACAAGTAGCCTGGATAAAGCTTTAAAGAACTGGATAACAGAAAATAAGCCTGGATAAAGCTTTAATGATGCTTTTCTAGCAAATACTAGCTGATGTCTAATTACATAACCTGGGAGTTTGCTAAGCCAAATGCTGCTGAATAATTCGAGGGAGTTTCTACACAAGAGCTACATCTTCTCATGGTTAGAAAAAACTTTGGCACGACCTTTGGCTCTGTGCAAAACGTTAGGAGAAATCTACGGGACCAGAAGAGTCAATATGGCTAAGAACTGCTGATCTCTGCATGACTGCATCAATAGTATGAGACAGAATATATCAAGATATGATATATCACATGATGATAGAGACATCATGAACAAAAACATGATGCTCCACAGTGTAGGTACAATAGAATTGACCCGAAGTTTAAGAGAATATAAACAATTTGTTATGATGAGTTTTAATAAAATTTGGTTTTAATATGTCAAAGTGCATTACTTCTTAAGATTTAGCGAACTTTATGTCAAAGTTTTACTTGGACACTAAGACCGGCCTTGGAGTCTACATTACATGCCTAAAAGAAAATTTGAACTTTTCAGTTATCATGGTCGATGTCTCATAAACAAACAAAAAATCCGTTATGTGAACCTGAGATGCATTTATCAGGCCTCGCAAAACAGATGCTTAGACAGTAAACTCTTGCATGTCATGGTAAAGGGCCATTTAGCTATATATCTTTTCTGGGTTGTGATGGGCCTTATGATGTACTTGTTCAGAGTTGGGTAAATGAATTAACTTAGAATACGACAATTAGTTTAAAGGCTATTTTTCTTTCGTTTTATAGTGACGAGATGACTGATGAATAAACAAAGTCTCCTCTTAATTTCCAAACGACCTTTATTTTCACTTCTATAACTAAAATCACTTCAATTCATTTTTATTTTTGTTTCTAAAATAAAAATTAGTATTTTTTTTTGTTTATAAAAGAGGAAGTAACATTCATTTATATTTTGTTCTATAGATCTTTATTTCAGAAAAATATATTGAAGCAAAACTCATATCTATTATAGAATTCCTCTATTTTAGAAGTAAAAATAAAAAAATATAATGGAGATGGTCTTAAGGAAGCATTTTGCAAAAATTTGAGCTGCATAATTACTTCTAGCTTTGTTTTATACTCCATCCGCTTTATTTAGTCTATTTTTTATTTAACATTTTAGACCTCTACACACAAATAAAAAATATTTAGTTATATATATTTTAAGTAAAACATGAAAAATACACACCTAACTATATTTTAACTAACAAAAAAATTATAATATATAAAACATCATATAATGTGTAAAATTTTACATTAAAATTTAATAACAATCTATAAGTTAAAATAAATAATTTTTTAAAATGTCATTTATTTTGGAATGAAAAACTATAAATAATGTTATTTTAACCCATTTTCTTGTTACAAAAAATGTTATTGTAGAATTTCAATATAATTTATATTTATCTTTTGTTTAATATTAATTCCAAAATATATTAATTAAATGTTAAAATGAAATTATTAACGAATCAGGAAAAATATTAATCTGTAGTCTTCTCTTTCTAGTGTGTTAAAACATAAAAGTCATGTATGGTAAACTAGGCCTGGGACGTATTATCCGAGATCCGGATTCGATCCGAGATCCGTCTCGGATCCGCTCCGAAAATAGGATATCCGTAGTGTCCGGATCCGAATCCGGATAGTAAAATTTCGGATCCGTCCAAACCGGATCCAAATCCAAATATCTTAATTTTTAGGTCCGGATATCCGGATCCGGATCCGTGTTTTTAAAATATATTAAATTTTTAATTTTATTAATAATTATATTTGATACATTAGTATTTATACATAAAATATTTTTTAATATTATATTTAAATTTTACTAATATTATATGTCATATATATAGTAATAAATTTTGTATAAATATTTAATTTATGTTTTATTTTTAGATTTTTTTTATATTTTTAAAATATATTTTATTTTTTTAATTATTTTTACGGATCCGGATCCGAATCCGGGTATCCGCGGGTATCACAATATCTAGACGGATATCCGAAGTCCGGATATCCGGAAGACGCGGATCCAGATCCGGATATTAAAGTCACGGATCCGGCGAATGGAATTTTTCTTTGGTAAAAAGTTTCAAAATGATAAGAATTCGTATTTCTAAAGGAAACTATATAAACTAATTGTACTGTTCCCCTAAAGTCTGACTTCAGCCTAGAGATCCTCTAAATTTTAAAAGTAATATATATAACCAATTGGTGAGAGGTTTACCATTGGGAAGGATCGTAATAATTTGTGATAATAGTAATTACTTACATCACAATAAAAACATTACTCATGGATATTGATATCAGGTTTGGGTAAGATCCGATCAAATTTAAATTTTTCAGATAAATAAATTATATATTCAATAGGTACTAGATATATTTCAGTTTAAATTTCAGATTGGATATCATCAGTATTGGGTATCAGTTTGATAAGTGAATATATATATATAGATAGATATACAAAATGAAGTAGTTAACATATTAATTGATATGGTCTAGTACCTAGATACTTGTTCATTCGCCCATTTAACCTTGGTTTAAATCACTAAAGTGTTAGTTTTACAAGTATTAATATTGAAATACTATATATATTTACAATATTAGTAACATAGTCACCACTCTCTGTATCCAACCTAGGTTTGAAAAGATGATGATATTTTCTAATATTCTAAACTTTAAAGTATGCATTTTGGTTTAATCAGATTATCCGATGGGTTCTGATAGATTGAACCCATATCCACAGATCGTAGGTTTAAAACTTGTTGGTAAAATAGCCATAACTGTAATTGAACCGAACTGATTTATTTGGATTTATTTCAGTTTTGGTTAAAAATGCTCATGCCTAAAAAACATTATCCAAATTACTATGTCTAAAAAATAGCTGACCAAAATATCAACAATTAGAAATTAGTATTTATTTGATAAAGTATATATATATATAGCTAATTCCTTATCTACATTGTAACATATTTGTTACATACTATAAAGTTAGCTTAATTAGTTATCTATACGTTTGTAAATTTTAATGATTATGTAATAAATAAAATTTTACTTCTTGGATAAATGGTATGTGTGATAGCTGTAGTAGGGCCTGTAAATAATATCTTCGTCAAATTATAAATATATATAGCTATATGTATTATATAGTTTATTCACAAAAATAGATTTTTTAATTTAACCACATACCCTACCAAAATATAATACTTAATACTTTATAAATATTTTGGAATTGAATAATACACTGCACATATATAAATCAGATATTAAACTTTAATTTATTCTTTTGTGGCCTACATCATCGATATGGTTCCACTAGTAGATCTGAAAAGTGCATGCCCATATTTATTTATTTATTTATTTATTTATTATGAAATTAAACTATATCACTTTCTTATTTCTACCCATTCACACACACAACCTACCATTTCTTTCATAACCTTTCTAACAAAATTTAATAGTATAAGAATAATTTAGGCACTTACTGCCTAACTTTAAAATTTGGATTTTCATCGTTTAGTGCATCCCTATATTTCTACTGTGTTTTTCAAGTTCCAATATATCTAGGATTCCGATTACATGTGTGTTATAAAACTAATCTTGAATTAATATCAAGTGGAATGTAGTACTATTGAATTGTTTAGAGTGATAAATAAATTGCTAAATAACAATGCATGTTAATTGTAGTAGGTATTTGACATGATAAACCGGGCCACCCTTAGTTCAATGCAACTTTTTCTCTAGCACATTGCATTTGACTCTTCCTTGGATTTCACATTTTCCTCAAGTTTATCAATTATGACTAGAATCCACCTTATCTTATACACTTTTTTATGACAGAGAAATTTCTGTTTTGGAATTCTGAAAATTTGTTAAAAGTATATTTTTTTCAAAGTGATGGATCACCTAGATAAAAAGAAAGAAATTCCAAAATTCGTATGGTTAACACATTTATTACCTTTAGTATCACTATTTAATATGATATCAGTAACACATTTTCCATTTTTTGTTCAAAAAAAAAAATGGAAAATGTGTTACTGATATCATATTAAATAGTGATTTTATCAATTATGACTAGAATCCACCTTATTTTATACACTTTTTTATGACAGAGAAATTTCTGTTTTGGAATTCTGAAAATTTGTTAAAAGTATATTTTTTTCAAAGTGATGGATCACCTAGATAAAAAGAAAGAAATTCCAAAATTCGTATGGTTAACACATTTATTACCTTTAGTATCACTATTTAATATGATATCAGTAACACATTTTCCATTTTTTGTTCAAAAAAAAAATGGAAAATGTGTTACTGATATCATATTAAATAGTGATTTTATCAATTATGACTAGAATCCACCTTATCTTATACACTTTTTTATGACAGAGAAATTTCTGTTTTGGAATTCTGAAAATTTGTTAAAAGTATATTTTTTTCAAAGTGATGGATCACCTAGATAAAAAGAAAGAAATTCCAAAATTTGTATGGTTAACACATTTATTACCTTTAGTATCACTATTTAATATGATATCAGTAACACATTTTCCATTTATGAACACATTCTTCTCATTAGGAAGTGCTTACATATATAAATATCAACTGAACCAAATATCTGAATGAATATGATGTTACATACAGTTTCAAGAAATAAGAAATATGATGTTACAAAACTGCATTATAAATATAGAAATAATGCAAAATTACATTATAAATATATAACTAAACTTTTTTTCTAACCAAATATAGAACTAAACTAAATAGTGCATTTTATCTATAATGAGCCGTTAAACTGTATGTGTACTCAAACAGTTAGAAGAACCTAATTTAAACTTTTAATTGCCTATGACATTATTAAGCACCGCGATTTTCCCGAATCAGCACTAATCGCAAGGTTTAGAATACCACTAGACAGGGGTTATCAGTGTCTTCAAAACACTCAACATGTCTTTATTTGTTGTTTTGGTTTCTTTTTAATTAACATTGATCATTGTTAACGTCTGCCATGTATATATGTTAACTACACCTCTTTAACCTTTTTTCCTTTAATTTGTCCAATTTGTTTCGCTTGTTAAGGAAGTGAGGGGTCCATTTTTATTATTAGAAAATAATATAATTAACATTTAGCTTCAGAGTCCTGTCTCTTGTCATGATCTCATGCTCTTACGAGGTTACAAAGAAAATCTTTGTTGGTATGTGTCTGTTTAATGTTGTCGCTACAAGCTAATAACTTGCCTGAATAAACAAATAAAAAGGGTTATAACTTGACTTAATATGTCTGATCTACTTTTCACATGAGTTAAACATTGTAGGGTTAATGATGATAAATAGTAGTATAATTTGATGCATACACATCCTCCTCTCTTCATATCTGTTATTGTTGTAGGCTCGAAATACTTTCGGTTTCATGTCTTCCATTAGATTTATTTTAGCTAGTTAAATGACTGTATCAATTCCGGACTACTAAATATATCATGAGTTTCAAAGTTGTTATTAATATATTCCACATCGTGTGGATGATGTTACTTGGACAATATATATGTGATATGATAATTTTTATTTTTGAACTATTTTTTTAGTGTGAAATTGCCACATCAGACACACACACACACACATATATATATATTGAGTAAAATATCACATAGATATTGTCCAAGTAACATCATCTAACACGTTGTGAGACATATTAATATATAATGGCATGTTGAAAACTATGTGAAAATTGAATTTAAAAACTTTTGAAATCGTTGCTCGCCTAAGTTATTTTTATGATATAGCTTGTCGGCCAACCAGACCATGTAAGCTTATTATATATGCAATCTTTGATATCTACGAAGCTGTTTTCCTTACATAGCTAATCTTAGGGGCACGTGGTCCATCTGATTTTAATTTTCCTTCACTCATTAACATAGTTTATGTAAATTTTCTAACCCTGTAATTAGACATAGTTTATGTAAATTTTCTAATCTCATAGTTTGATATTTGTTTCAGTCATGTGTGTTTGGATTAAACAATATGCACTCTTTTTTGTAGTAATGGAAAGTTTTATATTTTCATTTTTTTTGTTTTTATCTCTGATTGAATTGTGATTAGATAAATACACATGGCATTTTTATTTTTTAATATTCCAAATTAAATATTTTAAAAATTATGAGTACAATTCTAAAACATCATTTAATAAAAATGGAGAGAAACAACTTATTTTCCCTGTACATATTTAAGATAGAAATGGTATGTGGAATTAAGAAAAGTTAGCTATTTTTGTTTTATATTATCATATTACCAAAATAAAAACTATAGTACGGAGTTTTCATAAAATCAAACTCTTTAGAATCCATACTTTAGCAAAAGTTTGATGATCATAACTCATGAGTCATGAGGTACGATCTTTGAACCAAACTACATTCGCTCATAATTTAAATATGGGTGTTTCTTTACGTAGTATATAAGGTTACAAGTTGCGGAAATTTTTTGGCTAAAGAAATGTTATTTTCCTAAAAAAAGAAATCAATTTCATTTAGCACAAAAGAGGGGTCGACGTGTTCTAATTAAAGAAAACATCCGTAAAAGAGAAAAATGTTTCATTTAAGGTATCTTCCTTTTTCAGAAACCCCCTGAAAAATAATTCCATGATTTTTTTGGTGTAAAATAACTCCATGACCATGATTATCTTATAGCAATATGTAGATAATTGTTTTAATATGGATCCATAGTAATCATTTTATTATGTGAATAATTCTTTCATAAGAAAAATGTTTCATTTAAGGTATCTTCCTTTTTCAGAAACCCCCTGAAAAATAATTCCATGATTTTTTTGGTGTAAAATAACTCCATGACCATGATTATCTTATAGCAATATGTAGATAATTGTTTTATTATGGATCCATAGTAATCATTTTATTATGTGAATAATTCTTTTCATGCTCGCTTTAGATTATAATGGCGATGTATCTTGATAATAAATTTAAAATGAAGGTAATGATTTACCCGAAGAAAAGACGTATCAGATAAAGCAAACATAGTGCATGTACGATGTATATATATATATGCGTACATGTTTTTATTTTAGAAAATATGATGACAACAAATAAAAAGTAAACTAAATGATAGTGGAGGAGTGATTCCATTTTCTTCAAATTTTTAAAATCCAGATTAAGGACTAAATCCTCTCAATAGAAAATTATTTTATTTATAATTTGGTATCTGTAAACGTTTTAAGTGGTAAAAAATCGGAATTTATGAAACTTAATAAGGATTCAGCATAAATATCACTAGTTATAAAAACGTATTCAAAACAAACTATTAGGTTTTCCTTGTACAAATTAAAATCAAAAACCTATTAAGTATGTGTTTAACAAAAGTTTAGTTAAAAACAATATTATCTCTTTCGTTTTAATTGTACGGCTACTTTATATTGATGATATGGTCCAAACTACATATGTAACCAAATGTTTATGTGAGTTTTTTGTAAATTAGTTAAGATATATATATATATATATATAAACACGATGTTTATTATTAACCACAACATCCGTCAGACTCTGCTATAAGAAGCAAAAACAAACCTTTTCATTATTTTTTTATCTTGTATGATTAAAACGATTACGTGAGGTCGTTATCTTTAGAATAATTGAAAACTATTTAAGGAAAGCGATGGCTTAAATCGTGGAAAATATGAAACGAGGACTTGTAGAAAAAGGGTAGGACCAAACTTCATTTCAATTTCTTAAATAATGTATTATTATTAGAATAAAATTTGAATTCGAAAAATAAAAGTTATATAAATGTTTATATATTTATTCAGTAAATGATAAAGACTTCATATTGAAGATGAATTATCAGAAACGTCGTAGGTTCAAAATAAGAAAATTCTTTATCAAAGGACTTTATGCAAGTTTTACTTTATCTAAATTATTGGACCTAAGAACCTAGTAGTTTTTTTTTCTGGTCAAACAAGAACCTAGTAGTTTGAACTAGTTTTTTACATAGTTTTAGCTAGATTATTTGTATATATATGTGAAATCAAAACTTGAAATGGTTAAATTTTATGAATATTCAATGTTAACCTATTGATGATAACTATAAATTTATAACTTTATATATCGTTCAAAATTACATCTCATTTTGTGTGTGGAATGTTCTTCACTATAATCATCTCTACATTTATAGATTTAATGAACATTTTTCAGTTGCATTTTCACATTACTGGTATCTAATAGTGAAAGAAATATCATATATTAAATAAATCTAATTTTGAAAAATATAAGAAAATACTATTATTTTTATATTAATTTTAAGCTAAAATAATTTTATATAATATGAGAGTTCAAAACAACTGAACTGAAATCGATAACTTGATGCTTGTATCTAACTTGGTACATATTAGACTAAGATGAAATTAATTAATCAGTAGTCAAGTAGTAAGAAAGAATCTCTATCTTAGAAGCACGATGAAAAATATCAAACATGAGAACTATCAGCGACATGTATAACTATAAGCAAATCTACTCGTTACAAATTATATTTGAATAAAATAATCATAAAACTTAACAAACAATGAAAATGTAATTATCTAATTGCTCAGAAAAATATAATTATCCAATAAGTAGATATAAGAAGAAAAATGTTATATATATATATATATAACCATTATTTTTGTATAAATGCGAAAAGAAAGGGTGGATGGAGTGATATTAAAATTTATGAACATCGACATTATTATCCCTTACTCCGTCACGTATCCACACCACTTATGCTCACCGTCTTCTTTTGGAACACATTTTAATGGTTTCATGTCCATTTGATGTTTACTTTCGCCACCTTTGCTTCTTGATTTCCATCACTTATTTTTTTTGTTCAGGCAGCTTCGTAACTCCCATCATGTATTCGATTTTGTTTTCGAAAAGCTTTAGCCAGAAAGATAATGAATGATTAATAAAGCTAAGGGGGAATGAAATAATAGTGGATGATTTAAAATCAAATACCATGCCAAAAGAGGTGGGACGGGGAAATCTTCAGCGATGAATGGTGGGTCTCCCAAATCTTACCCCTTGACTTGTTGCTTTTTAAAATTTTGATTGTCCCACAAATCGCTCTCTCGCTCTCTTTGGCGGATTATTGAGCAGTATCTGTGAAGAATATGCATAACCACAACATTAAATGATTTATTAAACCTACGTCAACATATATATGTTACTTCTAAGTTCTAACACAAACGTAGTTTCTTTTTCCTAGTATGGTATTTTAGTAATTTACTTGGGTACCAAACTGGTACGAGTTGGATATAACAATGCGGTCGAGAATGTTGCTAAAAAAACAGTCACATTAAACAGTTGAGAATGTTGCTCAAAAAAAAATGTTGAGAATATTGACTAATATGACACAGACAAAAATATTCTAAGAATTTGTTTATTATGAATAAAATTAGAGAAAATTGTTTTCTCAACTAAAGAAAATTAGAGAAAATTCATATTTTTGTACTGAGAAAATTCATATCTCAGTAATAGTAAATTTAACGAAAAATATTACAAAATCAGTGAGCAGTTAACTTTTTTGGAGACGATTAAATTTTTGATGCAGTTACAAAATTTTCAAGTCCATAACACAAAAGTTCAATAAAAGTAGAACATTTTATAAACAAGGATGTAACGCTAAGTCAACAAACACACGAATATAACCCTTGATATATGTTTTGAATCAATTAACACGAAGACTTCATTGGTAGTGATATGCTTCCAGTGATTTTAAATATGTGATAGTAACACCAAACATTTGGACAAGTCATACGCCAAATTTGCATGAGACAGTAACACTTGGAATTTCGCAGACCAAGTTTAAGAATTAATTTAATGCTGATCGAAAAGGTAACTCGTCTTCTAAATGATTGAACATATTAAAAAGAAAACAGTGACAAAAAAAAAGTATTAAAAATATATATAAAATTAATACATAGATTTTCTTATAAATAAAAATAATACAAATATCTGTGACAAGTGTTTTCTTGAGAAAAGGGAAAAAAAAGAGAGATCGCATGTGAGATGGGTCAGACCTCTGATTCGACTGGCAGTTTCTTCGAAGGACATGCATGAATGGCCTTTCGTGCGTGCGTTCTTATCTCTTACACTTTTTTTTGTTATGTTCATATACTGTTACTTCCGATAGATTCTTAACTGTTGTAACTCTTGTAATTACCTGATTTTGAACTTCAAGTTAAGACAAAATAACCTGAACATAACCCTGAACATTATTCTTGTGTAACAGCCAAAAAGATGTCAAGTAATCTTATAAAAAGTCAACTTCCTCCTGCAAAAGATAATATAACTATTGATTTTGCGAACCTGCAAGCCTTGGATGCCTGATATGTAGTAGGAGATTATCTTATGGATTTTACGTGTACGTGTATGTATACTCAGTGACGCACGTGTTTGGGCGGGCGCAAAGGGTGATTGCGTGTAGCGATGGAACACCGTAAGTACTCTGAAAGCAACCCATGGGTGAAGCACCACTGTTTTAGTATACAATGTCATGTCCCATCTCCAACTCATGTCAATAAGTTTGATCTAACGGCTGTAATTGGTTCCTTGATTTCCTAACCTATCATCGTACACCGCTCCCTTCCTCTAGAGACAACCCTACACTGTACTCTCCTTTTCATTTTCCCTGTGATTAAATTACTGGTTAGTTTCATTTATACCTTATTTTGATATCAATTTACAAATTTATCTTTAATGAATAATTATTTGTAAAAATACCTTAATTATTTTATGAAAATAGACTTAGTTAATTTTTCTAAATATTTATAAAGAAATTCAACCTCATCTCTTTTAACACTAGAACTTAAACAATAATTAATTACTAAAATTTAAACCTAAATGTTAATATATTTTTGATAGTGTATATTTTTGCAAAGTGATACTTAACTTATGCTATTTTTGAAAATTTCTCTTAAATTATCTCTAGTCCCATTTTCTAGTTTTTACATGCAATTTTGGGTAAAATTCTTTTCAATTTTCCTTAAAAATAGAATAATAAGTATAAATTAGGTTTTTTGTCAACTAAGTATAAACAGGTTTTACATTTATATACTTTGCTAATTTTCCCCTCACATTTAGACAACTAACACCATTTTTAATAGCTTTCCTCATTTTTTAAAAATATAATGTAAACTCAAATTGAATTCTTCCAATAGAAATATATTCATTTCTCAAGTTCTTATTTATTACTAATTTTTATTTAATAATATTTAGTATATAATAAATCATTTATTGTATTATAAATTATATGATCACGTAAAAATATTCGGGTTTTATTAAAATAGTAATATTACTATATTTTCTCCACAAATAATCAAGCAGAGCATGTTCTATATTGTTAAGTTTGTACTACCTTTATTTGTTCAAGACTGATTTTCTAATATTTTCACACATATTAAAAAACACATTAAATTACTATTATAAATGTATTATTTTTGCAATTATCAATTATTAATGAATCTTAACCAATATTAATTTAATAAACTCAATTAATATTTTTGAAGTTTAAAATGTGTGCATAAGAACATAAAACATTTATCCTTGTGAAACAATTTTTTTCTCTCTAAAACATCCCTTAATGGAACTGAGAGAATATGTGTTTTTAATTTGTTGTTATTATTTATTATTTTATTTTTTATTTATCATTTTTGAATTAAAAGTTTTATTTAAATTGTTTACTTCATTTTTATTGATAATTATGATTAAAACTTTTAATAAGTATTTAATAGTGTTTATGCATAAAACTTTCAAAAACTTAAAGATTATTATGTAAATAAAAAAGTTGATCATCAAAATGAGTTTGTAATGTAATATTATTCATATTTTCGTTAAAAAATAACAATGTACTATTGAATAGAGATTTATTTCTCCCATTTTATGTTTTTTCTTATATACTATTAGAAATGCCCTAATTCATGCCTCATTCAAGAAAATGAAACCTAAAAGCAGTTCCTGTCATTCTTATCTGGTGATTTCACTGTCGACCTTTGACGTATTGCTATTCTTTCATATATAAATTATATCTATTAATAACTCGCACACTTCCATTTCACATCACACAATCAAATAATGAGGCAAAAGAATCCCAATGAAAAGAAGGAGCACTTCATTTCTGACGTACTCGCGCCCGCCACAACTAATAATTGATGAGTCTCCTTCAGTTTTAATTTAGATAAAATTTTAGTTTAAAACACATATATAAAAAATGTTATTTTTATTCAAATTACTTGATTATAAATGAATAATGTTGTTTCCATTAATGAAAAGGAAAAATCATATGTTAACCAAAAAACAATGTTATTTTTGATAATTATTTTATTACTTTTTTATATTAAAAATTTAAAACTTCATGTAAATTAAAACAGAACATATCGTCTAAAAATTCATCTAAATTAGAACCAAGAGAATAATAAATAAAATTTAGTTTATATAATACACAAACATGAAGTGTCATGAACTTATAGAAAGATATAAACTAATCACTAAAAGAGCATGCATTCAATGAATATAATATTTTTTGGATATTTAAATAGATTGAAAACAAAAGTGTATATCTATGTGAGTGTCTAGATTAATGTGATTTAATTTCATGCAGTATATAAATTAAACATGTAACATGTTGGTATTCTAAACTCGTCTCTTTACCACCCAATCATAAAATACACTCATATTAGACCAATGAAACATATTGTTCTTACAGTTACATTATATGTATATTTTGATTTGTGTAATTATGTTTTTTTTCTTTTTTCTTTTGATTTCCTTAACAATAATAATCTTTCATTTTTATGAAATAACATATTATTGGTACAGAGGATTTATGAAATTAATTATAGATGATTCATTTTTGAAAATCATTAATTAATGAATAGAAGTATTATATTGGTGAACGATAACAATATATTCTTTCTAAAAGGTTAAAAGTTGAGATCCATCGTAAGATAGTCATCGTTCTAGAAAATAATTTTATCAATATATTAATTTCGTAATACAGTTTTGCTGACATCCGATAAGTAATTTTAATAACTGAAATAATTATCTAAGAAAATATTATATGGTAGAAAATAGAAATAATGACTGTGACGTGAGGAATTAACCCTATATATATATATCTATCTAATATATGAAACATGATCCTGTATGTGTACTTAAAATATGTGACTGTAGTCTAATGTATTTGATCAATTATCACATATAAACGTGAGGAATTAACCCTATATATTTGGTTCTTTATATTGAGATGGAAAGATTTTTATGAGTAATGTCCTATGTATGAGATTTACATATTACTCCCTTGTTTTATATTAGGTATCATTTTAAGTTTATTTTCTTTATTTTAAAATAAATATTATTCTACATTTTTAATATAATTTTATACATTAAATCTATTTTTTCTTTTTAATAAATCAATAAATTTTTATTTGAATTATTTTTAATTTATTATATATTAAATAAGAATATATTAATCTATTTTATAATGTTTTATTCTACATAAAATGTTTATATATGATACTTATTATGAAAGAGAGAATAATATATTTAGTATATTACTGTAATCCATGTAAAAATAAATTACTCAGATTTAGTGAACATGGTTGGTAATCTAGTTGGCTAGCCATAGTTTATTCATGAGTTAGTTTTATTTTGTTTTGTACAAGATGTTCTTTTAGTTTCGTTAGAACTAACAAATCCGGAACGTCTCTTCGGAAAGAATCGACTGTGACGATCACTTAAAAATGGGTGCTGCAAAAAAAGAAAAAAAAAGGATACGAGTCCCTAACTGTGTAAAAAAACAGAAGTAAGGGTTAATTATGTAATTTTCAAATATGTCCTTTTGGGAAGAACAAGTTGCTTTGAAAATGTGTAGCAAAAATAAAAGACCCGCTCGGTTCGGGTACGGGTCAAAACAGCCATTGTCGTTCTTTCTTCCTTCTCATTCAAATAAGAGAGAGAGTGAGAGAGTTAAGTAACTTTCGAGCAGAGAATAATAATAGCAGAAGCTTAGCTCCGCCACGTCGCCGCCATTTTTTGCTACCGGAAAAATCATTCCCTGTTACATTTCCAAACCAAAAAAAAAAAACAGTCTCTTTCTTTCTTTCCTTGTCTTTGTTTTGTCTGATTGCTATTCCTTTTGTACACATGTTCTGTAACAGTTAAACAGTCCATGCCCATATAGGTTTCTTTCCCATTTCCCGATCATAGTCCTGGGATCTCGATTTCTCATAAGCTTTTAAGGAAGAAGATCTATTTGTACAAGACTTAAACGGCAGCTTCTCCTGTCGTTTTATTCACAGCTCGAGATCTGTGTTTCTTTCTTGGCTTCTGAGCTTTTAGCGGTGGTGGGTTTCTTATATACACTTATAAATGGGAGTTATCAGTGGAATAAGTTACAAGTAATGAAGGAACTGAAGGTTCGGAGAAGCGGCTTTGAGGTCGTCGAGACAAAGATTGCGAGCTTATTTGGCTGAAAAATCCAGACTTGGTTGTTGTGTGTTCTGTTCTGTCAGGAAGAAGGAAAACTCTGTTTTTTTTTTTTGGATTTGGTTGGTGAATGAGTGAGAGGTGGAGGGAAACAGTTAAAGAAAGTTAATGCTTTGTCCTTGTCATAATTACATTTAGGCATCTTTGGATCTTTCAAGAAACAAAGTTTGAATTTTTGCTTTTTAAGTTATATATATAAAAAAGGAAGATGAGATTGTCTTCAGCTGCGTTTAATCCTCAACCTCATGAAGGTATTATTACTCTCTCTGTCTCTGTTGCTTGATACTTGCAAATGTAGAAACTTTGGTTTTTAACTTAACTTGAGTGTGTTTTTTTCGTTGAAAACAAAGTTGCAGGAGAGAAAAGAGTTCTTAATTCTGAGCTCTGGCATGCTTGTGCTGGTCCTCTTGTCTCACTACCTCCTCTTGGGAGCAGAGTTGTGTATTTCCCTCAAGGTCACAGTGAACAGGTTTTTTTCTCTCCTTGCCTTTACTGCTGCGTTGGATTCTATTTTTTGGTTACAGATTACTGAAACATCTGATAACATTTTTGTGATCTTTTCAGGTCGCTGCCTCAACCAATAAGGAAGTGGATGCTCATACACCAAACTACCCTAGCTTGCATCCGCAACTTATCTGTCAGCTTCACAATGTCACAATGCATGTGAGAAACAGTTTTTTTTTATGACAAGTGTGTTTATTCTGTTGTGTGACTTAATCTAGGCATTGTTTTCTTTCAGGCTGATATTGAAACAGATGAAGTCTATGCACAGATGACTTTGCAGCCGTTGAATGCTGTATGAGACTTTTTTTACCTGTAATCCATACTTTTACTTTATGCAGATTTGTCGGTGTTATGAACAGTTGTCTTGTTTGGATACAGCAAGAGCAAAAAGATCCTTACCTTCCAACGGAGTTAGGTGTCCCGAGTAGACAACCTACAAACTATTTCTGTAAAACTCTGACTGCTAGTGATACCAGCACTCATGGAGGTTTCTCTGTGCCTCGCCGAGCTGCTGAGAAAGTTTTCCCTCCCTTGGTACTTTCATTCTTCTACTTACTCTGAAGTTTCTTTCTTTGAAACTCAGCTAATGATTTTTTTTTTTTGTCTTCTTCAGGATTACACACAGCAGCCTCCAGCTCAAGAGTTGATGGCGAGAGATCTGCATGATAACGAATGGAAGTTTAGGCATATATTCAGAGGTTAGCTTCCAATTTCCTTAGCTATAACTGAAGAACAAAGAGAGTTATTGACTCATCTTTTGTTTCTCCTCTTAGGCCAACCCAAGAGACACCTTCTTACTACTGGTTGGAGCGTATTTGTGAGTGCTAAAAGGCTTGTGGCTGGTGACTCTGTGCTTTTTATCTGGTTAGAACCACTCCTTCAAATTATCCATACTTGTGAATGTTGGAGCTCATGTCATTTTATTGTTGACATCAGGAACGATAAGAATCAGTTACTTCTTGGTATAAGACGAGCCAACCGGCCACAAACTGTCATGCCTTCATCTGTTATATCAAGTGACAGTATGCATTTAGGCCTTCTTGCTGCTGCAGCTCATGCAGCCGCCACAAACAGTCGTTTCACCATCTTCTATAACCCAAGGTACGGTTTTAGATCCCATATGAATGCACCTACATGTTGATTATTTGCATTTGGTGATAAAGAGTTCCGTTATTCTTCAGGGCATGTCCATCAGAGTTTGTAATACCTCTGGCTAAGTACGTGAAAGCTGTTTATCATACTCGTGTCTCTGTTGGCATGCGGTTTAGGATGCTGTTTGAAACCGAAGAATCAAGTGTTCGTAGGTAGGTGAATCAACAGAGTTCTTATCTATTACTCCGCCTTTTTGCACCGGAACGTTCCTCCTCAAGAATGTTCATTTGTTGGCAGGTACATGGGTACAATAACTGGCATTTGTGATCTAGATCCTGCTCGTTGGGCTAATTCTCATTGGCGGTCCGTCAAGGTTCATTTCTAAAACCAAACCTTTACTAGAATATCTTTGCTTTTTTTGTGTACATATATCATCATCCTGATCTTGGTGCAGGTTGGATGGGACGAGTCCACTGCAGGAGATAGGCAACCGAGGGTGTCCTTGTGGGAGATTGAGCCTTTAACGACATTCCCTATGTATCCTTCTCCTTTCCCTCTCAGGCTTAAGCGTCCATGGCCTCCAGGTCTCCCATCTTTTCATGGTATTGTAAATTTCAAAATGGTTCATCCCTTGAAAGTTAGTATCTATATATTCTAATCTTGTTGCCTCTCCTTTTGCTTATGTAGGTCTTAAAGAAGATGATATGAGTATGGGTATGAGTTCACCGCTTATGTGGGATCGAGGACTTCAGTCTATGAACTTTCAAGGTATGGGAGTAAACCCGTGGATGCAGCCGAGGCTTGATGCTTCTGGATTACTTGGTATGCAAAACGATGTTTACCAAGCAATGGCTGCAGCTGCACTTCAAGACATGAGAGGCATTGATCCTGCTAAAGCTGCTGCTTCTCTTCTTCAGTTTCAAAATTCCTCGGGTTTTTCAATGCAGCCCCCTTCCTTAGTTCAGCCGCAGATGTTGCAGCAGCAACTCTCTCAGCAGCATCAGCAACAACTCTCTCAGCAACAGCAGCAACAGTTCTCTCAGCAGCAACAGCAGCAACAACATCAGTCGTATCTTCCTGAAACTCACCAGCCTCAGTCACAGGCTCAATCTCAGTCAAACAATCTTTACTCTCAGCAGCGGCAGCAAGTGGTGGATAATCCGTCTGCTTCCAGTCAAAAAACAGCAACAACAGCAGCTATGTCTCAGTTTGGTTCTGCTTCTCAGTCAAACACGTCTCTACTCCAGTCCATGACTTCTCTATGTCATCAACAAAACTTCTCAGACACCAACGGAGGAAACAATCCCATCTCCCCGCTCCACACTCTTCTCAGTAACTTCCCTCAAGACGAGTCTTCTCAACTGCTCAGCCTCACTAGACCAAACTCTGCAATGACTTCTTCTGGTTGGCCATCAAAGCGGCCTGCAATTGATTCATCTTTCCAGCACTCTACAGCCGGTAACAACAACAATCAATCAGTTATGGAGCAGTTAGGACAGTCTCACATAAGCAACGTCCCTCCAAATGCTGTCTCGTTGCCTCCATTCCCCAGTGGTAGAGAGTGCTCAATCGAGCAAGAAGAGAACCCCTCAGACCCTCACAGCCATCTTCTCTTTGGAGTCAACATAGACTCATTGATGCCAAACGGAATGTCAAACCTTAGAAGCATTGGCATTGAAGGCAGCGACTCAACCACTTTACCCTTCACATCATCCAGCTTCAACAACGATTTCTCTGGCAATCTTGCAGTGACGACACCTTCTAGTTGTATAGACGAACCAGGTTTTCTACAATCCTCAGAAAACCTCGGTTCTGAGAACCAACAATCTAATACCTTTGTGAAGGTATACTAAAGTTTTTTCTTCATCCCAAAGTGTGTTTCTTTTTATTGCACATGTTGTAATGATCTAATGGAAATGTTCTTGCAGGTGTACAAGTCAGGTTCTTTTGGACGATCATTAGATATAACGAAGTTTAGCAGCTACAACGAGCTGCGAAGCGAGCTTGCTCGCATGTTTGGCCTTGAAGGCCAATTAGAAGATCCTGTGAGATCAGGCTGGCAGCTTGTATTTGTTGACCGAGAGAACGATGTTCTTCTCCTCGGAGATGACCCTTGGCCGTAAGTTATTATCTCCCTCATTCTTTTTTACACAACCATGTTATAGACTGATCTTAATACACGCCCTATCTTTATCGACTATATATAGGGAGTTTGTGAGCAGCGTGTGGTGCATCAAGATACTGTCACCACAAGAAGTGCAGCAAATGGGTAAAAGAGGCCTTGAGCTTCTCAACTCCGCTCCATCCTCCAACAACGTCGATAAGCTCCCGAGCAACGGGAACTGCGATGACTTTGGGAACAGGTCAGACCCGAGGAGTCTCGGTAACGGTATTGCATCCTCATTCAACTACTAGATAAGTAGAAAGAAAACCCCTTTTCTTAGTATTCAAGTTATTAAGTTTTTTCAACTTATAAAACTAGTATTCATAATCTTAGTTTTAGTTACTATATCTGTAACAGAAAAAACTATATCTGTCGTAATACTGTAATTATAAGATCTTTTGGTCTTTTTAACTTATATAAATATTTTTACTGAATTTTTTATTATGTCATTTTCTTTACTCGCCACTTCTTTAATCAACTTGATGGTGAAGTATTGTTTTGGAGCTGTGTTATAAAGACTTTTGTCTGAAAGTCAGTGGTCCACATAGAAAGTGACTTTGTGTCCCAGTTCCCTTATTGGTTAGTGTTTAGTTTGTGTGAAACACCCAAATATTCCGACCCGTTATTTAAGGCTTTACCCTAAAATTAGATCTCGTGTTGCGTCAGCAGTGACCTTTTTTCTCATGACACGTATCGATCCGTAGTTTGTCGTACTCGTAGGATACTTTTATAGGTAGGTCAATTAAGATATGCCCTAACTTTTATAGTAAGTAGTCTATAATACATGTAAAGTTTCGTTTTCACCGTGATGGAAGGAATATAAAAAAGAAATTTGTAGAATGATTAAGGTCCTTTTGGTGGTAGAGTATTCACAACATGGAAACTTAAACGTGATAATTCATATCAGCTATAAGAATTTATGATTTGATTGTCCATTAAGAGAATAGAGTGTGATCAACTAATAAACAAGACCATGCATGTTTTCAAGTCAAATAAATAACAAATCTGATTAGGAGATATTTGTAGGTATATGGTTTTGATTTGTGGTGTATGAATGTGATTCACATATAGCTTTAGTGGTGGGACTATATATATTATGTGTAGGAACATTTGGAATGGTTGAAAATAATGTTGGGTCGGTGCATGTGGTAGTGACATTTATTGATAACACAAGTTAGGGCACTTTCACGAGCCCTAGTTAAACAGTGTATGGTTGCCCCCATCATTTTGAAAGTTCTCACCTTTTTTCTCTTTCTTTTTACATATTTTACTTATTTATTTTTCTTTAAAAAAAAATTTTCTTCCTCTTCAAAAAACTACTTGATTTTAATTTTTCATAGAATGTCGTCGTAGCCATTCATTAAGATGTAAAGAATGTATTCAAATAAAGATCTAAGAATCTAGCTTTTGCTACTGCACATATATAGAATCATATGTCTTTTCTAGATAGATGTAATAGCCATAATTTCAATCATAGTGGAAGTGTCTAGATTTCATGATATAATTTATTGTTGTTGATTAGGTGTATTAGATTAGAATTAGATTGCCATGGTTGGAATTGCATGTTTAATAAATGAGATAAAGAAGATTGCAGAAAATTGATAAATCAAAGTTGAATAAGAAGTACTGCCATAGTCAAACGGAAGTATCATGATCCGATCAAGTATGAAAGTTGATAATTAACTCTATCGCAGTACCACAACTCTTATTCGATTTGATCAACCTTAAAAATTGAACTGAATATTACTATAGTAATGAAGTATAAGGCAAGTAACAAGTATTCGTGTGCGGTCTTGTTCTGAGTGGAAATGTAAGTTGTTATAGTGCCGATTGGTTTTCTCATTTATCTCCATTTAAAACGCCGAACAGAAAACGTCAAATGTGATTAATTTATTGATGGTCGTCGAATTACTTTTTGAGGTAAAGTAAAATATATAGAAGTACCCTTTTTAGTTTTAAGACCAAAAGAAAAAAAAAAATCAGTGTACCATCCCTTCGTTGTTTGATGCGGAAGAAGAGATTATTAATAATTAATGTTAACTGATCCGGTTCTCAAAAATAGTTTAATAATGTAAAAACGAACTTTGTTGCTTTAGAGAAACGTTTGGAGTCATTTGTGTGACACTGATAACCATTGATGAAAACTGAAATTAAAGTCAGCAAAACAGTGTCAAGCTGGCTGGAACGAGTGGCTCGATCCTTATAAAAAAAGCTGAATGGACCAAAGAAGAAGATGTGAAGCTTCTAAACCTTGCAAACCTGATTTAACATAGAACTGAAAACTCCCAAGCCCCAAACATGATTAACAAACATTGACGATTGATCATCTGGCTAGCAGAAGAATGAAAATCATGGGCTTTGCAAGCATTGGGACCATGGGCCAATGCCCAAATCCGATAGTATAGAGCGTCACTAGTACAATTGTTGTTCGGTTTACAAGCAATCTGATGTAACCAGTGTTCTAAAAATCAGTGTATGTAGTACCTAAGCGTTTATCTAGTCGACAAATCAAATATAAACGAAACGATTTTTTCTAATCAATTTTTCAAAAGTCGGTATAAGCGTTCAAAAAGCAACCTAAACATCCACCTAAACAATAATTATTTATAAGATATCTAACCACCGCTATGTAACCATAACGCCATGTTTTTAAACGTCCATTGATTAATCCGGTCTACATTCTTTTTTTTATTAGTTCTGGTTTCAAGTTGTTCCTAAGGCCCTAAGGTAATACACAATCTTTACCACTCTTTTGAACTTATGCAACACAAAATGCATTCCATTTATATATTACACAAGGTATTTGAGAATCAAATCTTGGTTTACAACAAAAGAGATAAATCATTCCAATGCCTCATGAGAACCAACCACAACATATCTTGTAATCTGAAGCCGGCATTCGACCAGTTTCCCTGATATATTCGACATCAGCTACTGTCTTCTCGGCATCACGGGCCTTTCTAGCTTCCACAGAAGCTCGTTTCTCTTCCAACTTTTGCTTAGCCGTCGCGATTTTCTTCATAATCCTTGCTTCAGCTTCAGCCTTCATCTTCTCAACTTTAACCTACCAATAGAATTTTAACAATGCTTTGTCAGTGGGCTTTGTGTGAGTGATCAAGCAAAAGTATATGAAAAAAACGCCTTACATACCTCAATACATTGCATTTCTGCTTCGAGTTTGGCTTTCTCCTGACTTTCCCAAGCTTGGATTCTTATCTCCTCACGCTTATACCTAAAGATTTTTTTTTTAGTGTCAAAAAGAAATGTAAAACACGTTTTTAGTATTTTACTTTATGTTTTCACTGACAAGTTTAAAAGTTTGTTTAGGCTAAGAGAACAAAGACCTTGCATTATATTTTGATTGTTCTGCTTCTTCCCAAGCACTCGCTCGTTTATCAAACTCAAATCTCTGTGTCTCCTCTTTGTCTACCTTGTTTCTATTGCTCTCTTCTTCTTCTTTACTTGCCCAAGCCGCGATGTTCATCTTCCCCAACCGAACTCCGAGTGTTACTATCTCTCTTCTTGTCTTCGCTTTAATTTCCTCCTTAGACAGTTCTCTTTTTGTGTTTGCTGAAGGGTCTCGTGTCTCTTCTTGTTGGCCTCCTCTAGGAGTAGATGGCAGAGACGAAGTGGGGCTGCGAAGAGGAGTTGTTGCACCAACTGGTGTGACTGATCTTGAAGGTTCTTGACTCGGTATTGGCGTCATATCAGTTCCTATATCTCTCATACATACAGAACGAATTGCAAGACCAGCTTCACACATAAAACGACTAAATCTTATCAAGCTCCGTGAGTTTCAATATTCAAAAACTCTACCAAAAAACATCTGCAAATCTTCAAAATAGTACTTTTAAAATTAAAAAATTCTAAAATTAACACCTAACCTAATGATAAAAATTCTCAAAATAACTTTATTTTCTAATACCATGGAGATTGGAACGGAAACTAACTACTAATCCCCTCGGATCCAAAACTACAACATGTAACTTCTACTAATAACGTTCATTTAATAAGAAAAAAACTAAATTATTCTCTCTTCAACTCTAAAGTCTAAACACTAAATCTTCAACTCTACTAACTAAACTGTAAACTCAAATATTTATTTTTTTATTTTTAATAATATTTTTTGAGATTTTTTCTCCTTATATACAATTAGTCACAATTTTTACCTGGTGCATCGTTACGTGATGAATCCTTTGTTGTGTCCACAAGATCATTGCTTTGTGTGGATTGATCAATCAACAAGTTTCCTCCACAACCTTGAGTTAGAGTTGGATGTGGCACCGTGGGAACATAATCAGGGAACTTCTCGAACCCATCAGTTTGTATCCTACATTTGTTATGCTCGTAACCTGCATTATTGGTCATAACTCTAACAGGCACCCGGTTCCCTTGACCGTTCTTCCTCATCACCATGTTCTGTCTGCTCATTATCCACTTCTCAGCATCATTCCACTTGGATGGCATTTGTCTCGAAGGGTATGCTCTTGAGACATGATTCTGATTCGAACGCTCTCCACGAACCATACCGTGAAACTCGAAGCTTGAAGAGCTAGCGTTACTGTCATAATCAAGATTTTCATCTTCTTGTGGTCTCAGAGCCATATTCAAGTCAGCCTTTCTCAGTTGCTGAGGTTTCGGTTGATTGTTTTCTCTCGTAAGACCTTCAGAACGATGTCTCAAGGCTTGATTATCGCTTAGGTCCAAAACCGACAGTTTAGCTACTCCTATGTCACACACAACAGGAACAGAGCAAAAAACACAAACTTTAGCCAAGAGCAGAGCAAAGACGTAAACTCTAGCCAAGTTAAATCGATTGAAGGCTTTATTTAACTTTAACACGGATCAGAAAGATAAAGGAAGTACAGAGCAAACAGAGTAAAGCTTTAGCCAAGAACAGAGCAAATACAGAGACTTTGGCCGTAAACAGAGCAAGGACAGAGACTTTAGCCAAAAACAGAGCAAAGACAGAGACTTTAGCCAAGAACAGAGCAAGGACAGAGACTTTAGCCAATAACAGAGTAAATACAGAGACCTTAGCCAAGAACAGAGTAAAGACAGAGACTTAAGCCAAAAACAGAGTAAAGACAGAGACTTAAGCCAAAAACAGAGTAAATACAGAGAATTTAGCGATTCTAAAACAAACTGAAATACGGAAGAAGAGAGACAAGACCATTATCATCGTCGTATGAATCAGAATTAGAAGCAAGCAAGCTGTTCTTAGAGAATTCTGTGCCGTCCGAGACTTGAAGACGAAGAGGAGATGTGCTTGAAGAGTTATTGTTTGATCCTTCTCTGTTTTTGCTATTATGCGGACCCATTAGCTTCATTCGTAGCTTCGTCGGCGAGAGTATGCTCTTCTGCAAGATATAAACAGAAACTTGTTGTTATTTTTTCTTGATTTCTTTTTCATGACTTCAATTGTTTAAAGAAGGAACAAAAAAAACTTTTCAGATAAAGCAAAACTATTTGCTTGAATAGACGAGAAAAAAAATGAAAATTAACTGTAAACACAGATTTTAAAAGCAAAAAAAGCTCATCTCTTTCTCCTAGAAATTCGTCAACAGAGGAAAACTCACTGTAACATAATGGATGTTGTAGTTGAGAGAGAGAAGAGTTAAGTTACCTGCACCTTCTTAATCCTCTCGTACTCCATCGCCAATGTTAAGTCCTCTCTCTTTCTATGTATATTATGTAGATATATACATGTATGAAGTTTAAGTAAGACAAGACAAGCTTTGTCACGTTCTAGTCCTATGATGTTTGATCTTCTCTCCTCCTCTAAAGTAGAAGAAGAGAGACAAATGGGTGTTTTGTAGCTTCTTTTGGGGATTTTTTAGATAATGATTTAACAAAGAGGGGATATATTTTGGGAACTGATTTTTTGGTATTTGAGTATTATTAAGAAACTATTATTGATTACTAGTTATTTTTACTATAATCCCTCATAAATTATATTAATATTTAGATAATTTTTAATATATATAAATAAATTCATGTAAGAATCTTTTACGTGAGAAATTCAACCATGAGTTTCTCAAAGTTTTGGAAGATTTCTACCAAAATACTAATATAATCAATGGAAGACTTACATTGTGGATGCTTTTATGTTCCGTTGTCATCCATGAATACATGTTGTGGATCTATCAACGACTGTAGTTTATTTTGTTTTGGAGCAATATTGATAAATTTAATACAAATAGGTATGGAGCCATAGAGTAATGGATGTATGACAAAAAAAAAAAAATTACAACACTATTTCATCAGAGTAAATAATAATGAGTAATGATTTTGTTTTTTGGATGAAATTTCCGATTGCAATGATTTTTTCTTTCTAAGATGTTAAGAGAAATTTGATTTTGAAAATTTTAGATACAAATTTAACCAATACTTGAACACTACATGCCAAAAAGAAACATACAAGATACAAATGATTTTCTACCTGATATCTTAAAAGTTACTAAGATTAGTAGAAGTCGATTTATTTCATTATATCTGTCTAATCTCGACACTCGTCTCGCCATACTGAACTTCATCATTTCTTTTCACTTTGATCAAAAAAAAAAATCATTTATTTTCACTGTGAACTTCTTTTATGTTGGGTCACTGACTCACTATGAATTTTAATAATAAAAATGTAGAACCTCTTAACTTGAAAAAAATAACAGCATATTTGCACACATTTAGTCCAGAGTATAAAATTCCACTAAAAGAATGAGTCAAAGGTCATAATATATTTTTATTAACAGGTAAATAATAATTCACTTCAAATTTAGTTACATAAATTCGTTTTATATGTTATTTTTTCTGTGTGCTTAAATGGTTAATTTAAACACCACTAGCAGAGGTACAGTGTGGTTTATTGAAGTAAGTATGATAGTGACAATTATCATAATCATCTAACACAGATATAATAATATATTTAAAAGTTTATTTGAATACTTGAAAAGAAGAAGATCTATCCGTGGATTACATCTTTTTTTAGAGATTAATCTGGACTTCTCTATAGATCTAGTATATCCTCATATTTTAAAAAAGCAAAAAGAGAAGCCAAGTGATTACCATCTTCTATGTTGGATTTAAAGAAGAAACCGAAGAAGTGATTGTGTAGATTCGCGATGCAAATGTAGTTCAGTACTGAAACGTAAATAATCGAACTGACAGTATCTCCACTTCACTTTTGACCATTGACTACCTCTTCTTCTCTCTTAAATTTGTATTCAATATTACTCTACATTTTCTCATTATGGAAAATCTTCATTTATGGATAAAAGTTCCATTTATACATGTAACCAAACCAGATTACCAGAATCAAATTATTCCGCTGACTACATCTATCTTACCACATTTAACTTAGGTTAATATTCAACTGTATCTTAAAGTTTTACCATGAAAACAAAATTTAATATCATTGTTTTTTGTGGACAAAAAAATCATTGTTTTAGCAACGTAAATTCAAGGAGGATCTGTGACTGTGCCCTACCAAGCAGCAATGCCAACTTATTCTTCCATCCGTTTCAAAAAATGTATTTTTTAGAATTGTTACATATGCAAATAAAATATTTTCAATTTTAGTTATAAATATTTATTAAGTATTTCCTATAAAATTTGACCAATCAAAATTTAATATATACAATTACTTTTTAAAAAAAATTTACAAATACTTTTATTACTTTATAAAATTTGTATTAAAATGTAAAAAATGTCTTTTTAGAATATTTTTTCGCATAGATTTTTTTGAAACATTATGATTATGAGTATATATTAACTTGGTTTCGCTTGAACAACCTATTATACGGTTGAGCAATGTTGAATGGAGTACTAAACAATCTGGAATTTTAATTATAACTTTAAGTACATTATTGTAGTTTTTATCGGCTTATAAATTTCAAAACCTACGAATGATATAAACAATTGAGCGATGGTGTACGTATTGTGAGGCTCAAGCTCAGCTAGATTCCAATAGACTAACCTTGTTTTCCTCAAAAGAAATATTTTTTAATTAGTATTTTCTCAAGGACATGCTTTACACAGAGATTACTTTCATTTCTAAAGGACAAACTTATATTTTGTGTGTACATTTTTCTCACAGCGGAAAGAAAGAGTTTATTCATCAGTAAGGAGATAAACTAAATTAAGTTTTTTTCTTAGTTCGCTCTATAATATCCCCAAGTACGGGACTAAGTCGTAACACATTCACTCATGTGAGTGGGCTATATAAATCTATTGTCATTACAAATGCAAAAGCACATTACATTAGTTTCTAATATGTTTTTTGTGTGATAGTTATATGGTTCTTGGCTTTATTGTTATAATATGTTTACGTGTTGGGTCTTTGTTTGTCCTCAGTTTTAGCGGTTTAGAAGTCTGCCCATCCCGATTTGGATGGAACCCGTTTTGTGGTTTAGTTTATTTCTTTTTTGCAATTTTTTTTTTTTTTAGCTCTCTTGTAAAAAAGCTAAAAAATTAATTATGAAAACTTTATATATATATATATATATGTGGTTCTTGGCTCTAGTTGATGATATATTTGAGCCATATAGTTGATTTTTTTGTCTATGTATGAATTTCAGAGAAAATGATATTGGTTGGACTCTTGGAGAAAGATCTTTGACCAAATTTACACGCATTCAACATTCTATTCTTCATTCATAAAAGAAGATTATTTTCCTCTCACAAACAGTGACATCAACATTTAGATTTATTGTTCCATACATATAATCAACGTCGATGTGATCTTAACGTACATGGTCGCTGATTTATTTAATTTTCTGAATTGAATAATAACGAAAAGTTTGTAGCCATGTTTTGGTCAACAGCGAAAGGATTTGTAGTCACTAAAAGAATGTTCAACCAAACATATATAAACGGATACGGATACGTCGATACTCTTTATAATGGACTTGCTGAACTTGTGCGTCAATCTCATTTTAGTGGTCGGTGTGTGAGATAAGTCAAAGAAGCCACTAGTTCATTTCTTCGCAAACTTTTTACGACATTTTTTCCATTTCACATTGCTAATACAAATTAATCAAATGATTTAGAAAGGTTCAAAACCATGAGTTTGACTACCAGAGTTGAAAACAGAAGTGGAGACACAAACCATTCCTCACCAGTGGACCCATGAAAGTTACTACCGAAAAAGATTTTGCCAAGCTTGTTGAAACTTCTTTTGGTCTAAAAAAAAAAAAAATAGACCAAGTATTGTCTTATTTATGTTTGCTGGTGGAACCTAGATTTGCTTTCTCTCAAGTCACAAGTGAAAAGATTAAATGATTTTGTTTCAAACCCTTTCTCCACACATAGAGATCGGACATTTTTCTGTTTTCTAAGAAGTGGAATCATCGGTACTATACCTTGAGTTTTTCTTATTATTTTGATTGACAATGTAGTAATCAGAATTTCATATCTTTACCAAGAGTCCAATCTATAGATGTGGAGAAAGGGTTTAAATACTAAGAAGCTGACACATGTTTTTCCATATTCAAACTAATTTGACATGTCTATATAAGACCTTGTCCCTGAGAATGACCTGTAAAATATTCTTGTCTTATTCCTTGATCTTCGGACATGAACTTTCAGTTATGTTTCATACAGTTAATAATCAGTTTTGAGCTTCCACAAAAGTTTAAGTAACTGCTACGCTTTTCTGCTGTTTTCTATTTAGAATTTTGATTGATGATGTAGTAATCAACATTTCAAGCATAAAGTAGTTTTAAGATGAACTGTTTTCTTTCTTTAATTATTATTTTAACAGGTATATAACTTGAGGAATACAAAAAAGAATTCTCAACTTACGTTAACAAATAACAAAACAAAAATCTTTTAGTGATAATCTTGGTATGAAGCTCTCTCTGTATTTGTAAGACAAGAAGACCCACACAACAGTCCTCATCATCTTTTAGCCTAAAGAGATTTACTGAACAGAGGTAAATCAAATGCAATAATCTTAGTTCTCTAAATGAGAAGGCCAAGTTATGTTTTTTTTACCTCTTCATAGATCAATTGGGACTCTCAAACCATCATGCGCAAGTCTTACTGAAATCCCTTCCCTAATAAAACCACAAATTGCAACAAATAAGTAAGATTAGTCCTCTCTTTCTGTGTATGGTTTCTTCAGATAGATGATGATGTAACTGAGAGTTAACTACCTTCTAGACCATTCTTCAAGGAACTCGTTGTCTTTGTGGTGATCAAACTCGTGAGTCATTCCGATTAAAAGAGCCCTTTTCGGACTCAGTCTTTTGATTGTCTCTAGTGTCTAGATTAAAAAAAAAAGTAAGCATATATAAACCATTAAAAAAACAAACCTTCGAATTAAGCTAACCTGCGGGAAACATAAGTGAGTGTTGTGGGATCCTGTCTGCAGCGAAATAATAAGAAAGAATGTGAAAACATCAGCATACAATGTTTATAACAGTTTCAGAACTTTAAGCATAAGGATGATCTGTGTTACCTTATATAATGTATCCAAGATAAGGAGATCCAGTTGTCCACCACCGGATTTTGATATAACTGTATAATCCAAAAGCCAATAGAGTCTGAGATATCTTGTTTTAGAATACCAAAACACACACGCGCTTAGCAATTTGTTACACATACCATACTCAGTGCTTGGAAGAAAGCGTGACACATCGGATATATACGCCACTCTGGATTTTTCTCCAAAAAGGAAACCAAGACAGACATAGTCTTCTCCATGCATCACCTACAACATAAATAAGATTTTGAGTCTCCACATAGATCAGCAGGAAGAGATGATTCACTCTTTCTACAGAAGATTTGAGAAACTTACTGGAAGTGGCGTGAATGATAAGCCTGAAGCTACAAAAGGCTTCTCACAATCTTCCTCGATCACTCTCCAGTCCAGCTGCGTTACTCGCCTAACTTCTTGGCCTTCTTTAAGTTTCTTCTGAACCAAATACGGGAACTTCACAGCAAGGCTGTTTTCAGTATTAAAAAAAGAGCATGTGATTACTGAAACAACAGCTTCCAAGCCTCGAAAAGATCACAAAGATATCATTATTATTACCTGTCCATAGCATATTGGCTAACAAAAATAGGAGTAGGATCAATATCATTGGTAGGACTAAAAGGCTGCACGGAACGTATATCATCCAGACCAAGAACTGCATCAGCATGCTCATGGGTCAAAATAATCTGCAGTACATTAGCAAACATCAGTCCTCACATACACTGAGAGCATCGGTTCCAAATTAAAAAAAAAAGCTCGAGAATTGCTATCAAAGATTTAGACTTTGATTAGTGAAAGCTTTCTTCATACATAATCTCAGGCAGCATTCATAAAAAGGAGATCTCAAGTACACAGATTAAGCTTACAGAATCAACTTGAGGAATGTTGTGAAGAGTGAACCAACGAAGAACTTGTTCCCTGAACGTCTTGCCAACATCGATTAGAATGTACTTATGTTTGCCATCACTTGAGGAATAATCAATAAGCAGTGAAGTGTTTCCCCTGCCAATATCTCTTCCAGTGAGAAGACAAGATCCAAAGACTCTATGTGACCGGATGGATCCAGTGAAGCGCAAGGCTTCATATGATTCAACTCCAAACAAAGCTTAGACTAAATGACTTTTGCTACATCGATCTCCGATTAAACAATAGCGATGATCCAAATCTCGAATCTAAACGAAGATCGCACCAGTAATCAACGGAGAACAATGAGAGTGAATGTACCTGTAATTAGGGTTTCTCTCGGGAGGGATCGAGAGAGACTGCGAGCAAACGTGGCAGGGAGAATCGGATTTCTGGATCAGACACATTGCGTTAGGAACCGCGCTCGAGCATCCCGTTCCGAGGAATATCAGAGCCGATCCGTCGCGGTCAGAGCCGTTCTGAGTCGGAATCGAGGCGTCTTCCATCATACAAATAAGGAATATTCCGGCGAAGGAGGATAGTAAAAGAGTGTGCTAAGTAACAGAATGAAGCAAGGAGAGAGAAACACACAAATATTATATAAGTAGCTTTTTAAAGTGAAACAATTACGTCTAGGTACACTTTAAATAGTTAATTACAGAAATAGACTTTTCAATTGCAAGCACACTTTTAGTATGTCTTTTATCTATTCTTCTAACCTTCAACTAAACAAACTAAAATATACACTTATTATTAGTGATATACATACACATTCCACAAAAATTAATACTTGATATATTCTATGTACATGATGACGTGGTCTTATTTCACACGCTGATACATGGTCTTTTGGCCACCAATTTCTTTTCCAATTTCTAATTTAATTACATTTCTTCAATTATAAGCTATAGTTTTACGAATTTTTTTATTTTGTTATAATAAATTTGAAACTATACAAATTAAACTAAATATTGTATGAGCGATCAGAATTGTTTTTAATCTATTAATTATTTTGTCCTACATATTTGTAGAGAGCATGAACCAAAAAAAGTGAATTTATTTTTGATCCAAAATGTAAAAATATTAAGTATAATTTATAATATGTAAAATGTTATAAAATATATTCAAATTTAGAGTGTTAGACAAAATTTCAACGGAAAATGTAAAATTTTCATAAACTGTCTAAAATAATATCTAAATAAATATTGGAAAGTTAAATGAGAGTAATCCAAATCTAAAATAAGCATCACAAAAGAGATTTTGGCATGAGTCACAAAGTATATTTGAACCCCAAAATATTATTGACAGAATCTGATCCAGACTAGAATAATACTTGAATAGAGATTAGGAGGATCCAATAGACAATAGAAAAATACCTGAACACCCATACCCAGTCTTATGTATGCACTGATCTAATAGTAAATTAAATATAATTTTTATCTTGTAGTATGAAAGCCAGTTTAATTAAGTATTTAGGATGGTTTCTAAATACTTTTCTAACACAAAAAAAAAAACGCAAAACATAGTAATCCTATTCAAAGTCAAGACAATATCTATCTTATTAAAGTAGAAGTACTTTAGGATTTTGTTTGGAAACATGGATAGTGAGGATTGTTTGGATATATGGATAGCAGTATTAAAAATAATTTCTTTTATTTACAAACTTACCCTTTACATTTACAATAAATTAATTATTTTATTTTTATATTTTTTTTATTTACAGATTCTGCTACTGCATTTAAAATAAATTTAAATTAAATAATTATAATTCCAAAGTTTATATAACCAAATCGATATTTATATATTGATAATTAAAAAATTTAGTATGTTGTTTCATTTCAAAATAAATTAACAAAAAAAAAAGTTAATATATGAATAATACAATTACATCAAATTGCATCAAGTTATACATTTTTAATATAATATTATGTACAAATAATTTTTTTATCAACATCTATATTATAATATAATATTATACTCTATATGTAAATTACAAAACATAAAAAATATACAAAACATAAATTTTTTTTTATAAAAGCAGCGATTTATCAGTTTACATTGAATACAAGTTAAATCAAACACCCGCGCTAAATACAATAACAATCATATGATAGCAAAGAACTTTGATCATACTTTATAAAAACTCAATATTTTATAATTAAGTACAAGTTGATAATTATTATTGTCAAAGAAAACACCCGCCCAGTCGGACGGGTGAAGATCTAGTTATAATTAAGGTTTGATGCAGTGAAAACGAAGAGAAGCTACTTCATCTCATATGGTCCACGATAGGCCCTCCATGCTTGAACTGTTAACGATCAACCATCTACGCTTAAATTGCCTACGATCGACCATTCACACATTCTCATCCTCTAATAATCGTGGGATCTGGCAACCGAGATCAACTGACTAATTTCACGAGGTCCACAACAACCACATATTCCTACTATTTAACACAGTTCAGATGACCAACGGGAGTCGAGATACAAATTCACCGTATTGAGATAATCTCTAAAGTGCCACTAGCCCAATCCCGTTTTAAGTCCATTACTAGATTTTGACTCGCCCTTTTAAAGGACGGGTGTATATTTTGTTTTAATTTTTTTTGAATAAATTAATTTTTTTATTTTTTTATAATTGTATTTGTATTAATCATTTATTAATAATATAAAATATTTTATATTATTAATACAAAAGAGTAATAGATGAATAATAAATAGTTGGACCAAACATTTATCAATATGTCATAATCCTATTTTAATAGAATAGATACATTATGGATGAATTACGAGTTTTATCATTTTATTACACAACTAGTTTATTGATTATATATGATGGATATCTTAACCATAAAATCTTATCCATCAAAAGTAGTACACAATTTTTTATCCATAATGTTTGATCTAGTTTTATATAAAAATAACAAAATATATATCAAATTATACAAAAAGTTTATAACGTGCTTTTGACAGAAAAATGTGAATCTATTTTTTAAAAGGTTGTATATTAGCAAACACAATATGTATTTTATAAAAAAAAATTACAATAAGCAGGGGAATATCAAATAAATGAACTAAATAAATTTATTATTGTGTGCATCAGAAAATAAAAGAAAAAAGTAACACAAGTGATCTTTTACCTACATCAACAAATCTTAGCCGTTTGATTTTTGATATTAAATTATGTATCACATATCTCTAAACTTTAAAAAGTACGAGCCACACATCTCTAAATATCAACAACATAAATTGGTTAATATTAGGTGATTTATTTAGTTAAATGATAACTAACTATCTAACCATAAACTTAAAACAGAACGTGACAATTAAGAACAAGAACATGGATGTCATTTTATATGTTTCAATGTCAGAATACCTTTCCAGTAGAAAATGTTTTTTGTGTTATATATTTTTAAGAGTGACTTACATTATAAGGCACTTTTGTGTTTTCTTTTACAACTTAAGACACATTCTACTTGTTAGACACTTTCTTTATTTTTCAAGATCTTTATAGACATTTTTGTCTTCTGAAAATTGAAAAAACTAGTTAGACTTGTTTGTTGGAGTGTGGTTTAAATACGCTGGTGACATGAATTTATAGCTTTGGTTTTGTGAGTTTTGAAATGTTTTGTTTCCCAACATATTTCATTTAATATTATCTTATAATATTAAATACAACATCGATATATAATATATATAATAAATCATAACTTTTTTTCTTCTTTGTTTTAAGATCCATATGTGTATATTTATTTTGATGTTTTAGTTTTTATAGAATTTCAAATTGGATTATGTGGATAAAGTTCTATGGACAAATATTTGTGGATAACATATATTTTTGCACACATAACATTCCTATATTCTTCAACTCTTTATTCTCCCCCGCACATATCATTGTCTTCATAAAACAATCCAAAACAACCACACCAACCGCAAATGCATTCTAACTATCCACACTATGCATTCTACAATGTTTGCTAGATACTTACAATGCGTTGAACAAAAAATAATTCTAAGTAACGAGGAAAGTATGGACGAAAAAAAAGCGTGGATGAAAGAATTGTGGATGATGAAAGCGTAGAAAATATGTGGACAATTTAACGTGGATATGTAGTTTGCTATATAGAATCGATATGCTAATATTAAAAATTCTAACATGAGAAATATGAACACGAGAATTGAGGTTTCATTGAGTAAGTTTTGTGGATGTGTTTTCATTAATATGAAAAAGTGATTTCCTAAACTAAATGAATATCATTCAAGAATTCTCATTAAAACTATCTTGACTCAAACAATAAGCGTAACTATGTTAACTATGCTAATATCACGTCTTCTAACCAAGCTTTCTGATTTGTTTATTGCTTCTTAAACAAATAATTTTATTTATTTTCCCACAAACACAAAACAAAACTAATAATAGAACACAAGTAGTTTAGTGCCACCATGTTTTGTGAGATGGGGAATCACATCAACTTAGAGTTTTTTGAATTCTTCTCAGCTTCCAAAACAGACTTCATAATGAAGTGTTCGCTGATAAAACAACTAATAACATAACTTTCCAGCAAGAGGACTTCATGGATTTTGGAGATCAGCCTTTCTATGAGGGATGAGACCACTATCTTTAAAACACCTAAGAAAAATTTGTTCCCTGCAACAAAAGATTTATTAACAAAGGGAGAATTTGATAGAACATACTCCATAAAGGAGTAAACGTTGCAATGATTCTTCATCCATACACAAGGCAATACCACAACGACTATGTCCACCCACATCATATGTCCAAACTTCAACCATCCACGTGCCAGTTATCCACACATTACCCATCCACATCTTTTGCAGATCTGCATTTTGAAATCGAAACTTTGTAGATCTGGATTTTGAAATCCACAGCAACACTAAGAAACCAACAAAACAAAACAAAAAAAGAATCGATTAGAAAGATTTAGAAGATTAAAACATTTCAGAAGATTAAATAAAAAAAATCTCCACTGGAAAAGAGGAGTCGTAGATCTCTTGTCTCTGATGAGAGGAGGTGTCACTCAAAGGAGAAAATGAAGAGTAGCTGAGAGTGGCAGAAGTTATCCTACCGGTTCTTGATTCGCTATAGTGGTGATGGAGGTGAAAAGTTTTGTATTTTTTTGAATTAAGTGGTGGTGAAAGAGTATCTGTGTGGAAGAAGAAAAAAAAATATAATGTAGTAAGAGAATCTATGTTGGTTTGATAGAGCAAAAAGTTTATATGAAAAATAAGAAGAAAAAAAAGAGAAGGAAAAAAGATTAAAAGGTCTACGTATTTTGGAGTGTGATTTCATGTTTTTCAACAAATGAAAAGAAAAAGAAAATTGTCACAGAATTAGATAATGGGGAAAGTGATTTCAAAAATCAAAAGTAGTGATAAGACAAAGAATAAAGTGTTTGATAAATTTTTAATTGTTTATCTTTGCCTGGTTATGAGAACAATTATTTTGGGAAATAAAAATTAAAAATGTGTAGTTGTAACTTAGTTGAGGGCATAAAAGACAAATTGCATAGATAAAGTGTGTGTCATGTAGAAAGTGACTCTATGTGTAATTTCAAAGTGAGAATGTGTCCCATGAAGTAAATTTCTCTATTTTTAAAGAGTGTGTTATATTGTAACCATACCAACGGTTATTTTATCTTGAGTTCGACAAGTGGCACATTCTTAACGTCTCTGAATAGACTTGTGGGAATTGCGAATGTTGATTTTTTATTGTGATCAACAAGACAACAAGGAATATTATATGATATCGTTGAAATTTAAATGGGTTAATGGTCATTCCCTAGTTCTTAAAATGGTTTAAATTTGATGGCATGATGGACCATAACGCGTAGGCTATGTGAATGTGACCTAGTGACATTAATTGGCTAAATTGATTTATAAAAGAAAAACAAATTCGTAAAAAAAATGTGAGCTCAGGATGCGGCGATATCATCTTTAGCTTCAGATGAGTGCGAAGGACCCAACCAACGCTATACCAATTTCTTCACAGCTCTTACATGCACCAGCCGGGAATCGAACCCGGGTCTGTACCGTGGCAGGGTACTATTCTACCACTAGACCACTGGTGCTTTGTTGAACATACTTGTTTGAAACTAATTAAAACTTTTATATTTTGTCTTCTGATGAGGCTTCGAGCAAGGAGATTTTAACTGAATATAACTCGGTGCAGGTGCTGGAAATGATAAGTAGATGCTGTTGTATTTTGTTTCTTGTTAGTCACAACCTCAAGAGTCAAGATCCTAAGCGACACAAGTAGGTTCTCACTCATTTAGTGTGGTGGTGGTGGATTTGAGCAACCGGTTTGAGCAAAACCAGTTATATTCTATCTCACATTTTTCCTGGCAACGACTCATTAGTCCTTGTACTCACTTTCAACTAAGTGCTTTTGATTTAAGTGAAACCTTACACTCAAGTATTGATAACTGATATGTCTCTTCTATTTCCTCAGTGTTATTTTGATTTAAGGTAGGATACGCAAACGGAAACTGAGAAGGCGTGACTTTAAAACCAAGAGTTTATATACATTTAGGATGCTCACTTTCTCTGAAGGTATATGCAAGTTATAAATATCAATTATGAGAAGAAAAAGGTAAACATTTTGGGACAGACATGATTCAGTGGCTAGAAATAGAATAGATGAGGCTTATCTACAATAGAAATAAAAAGGTAAATATTTTGGGACAGACATGATTCAGTGGCTAGAAATACAATGTACAGTGCTCTGTGATCAATTGGCATACAATTATAGGTACTTAAAGTTTCAGCTTTACAGCAAAGAATAGTTTCTAGAAACTGAATACGGCTGTAATTAAACCATCGTCTAGTAAGTTCTGTGGCATCTTAGGGCATGATTATCCCAAAGAAACCCATTTGGGTTTCTTAGAATTTTTTTTTTCTGATTTAAAAAAAATAAAAATAAAATAAAAAGTAAACCAATCGCGGGTCGCCACGTGTCAGTGGGATCCATGAACAGTACAAGAAACCCGTTAAATCGGTTTTTATTTTAGAATTTCTGTAATCGATCCTTAACTTTTTGTAAGGTCCATTCAAATATTTAATTATTTTTTGTTAAGGACCCCATGCTAAGGATCTTGGGATAATGATGGTCTTATATTCTTATGTACCCTCAAAAGAGTTGGCTTTAGCAAACACGTTAAGTAGAAAGGATAAGCCATAGAATCCTGCAGTAATTTTGTGTAGCCCTTGAATTTGTGTTTGGTATAATTCATTTTTGTAAGCACAAACTTTTTGGTACACTGTTTATGCAACTGAGAAGGCGTCACTGTAACACCAAACGTTTCTTTACATTTAGGATGTGCTTACTTTCCGTGAAGGATGCAAACTATAATATCAATTATGAAAAGAAAAAAGGAAATCTTTTGAGACAAATAGGATTCAGTGGCTAGAAATAGAATAGATAAAAACTTGAGGCTTAAACTTGATGGGGTATATATCTTGCACATCGCTATATCATTAAAGGTATCCATTATTTGGGTATAGTGAAGTCGATAGCTTGCTTGTTGCATTATCTCTCAGTTTATTGTATATTTGTAATCTTCTTTATTATGGTTTGTTGTACTGACGCGGAATTAAGTCGATCATTATTATTTTTTTATTTGGTGTGAACCTGGTGATATTGAATCTACTAATCTCTTAATAATGCAATGCATCTTTGGCTGATTCTTATAATAAGCCAAAGTTGGAAACTGTTGCTGAGAAAGTAAACGTAAAGAGGACACCTTCCTCAACTACTGCTTTTGATGTAAGACTTTACAATATTTTGCAACCAAAAAAAGATCATGCTCTTCTTCTCTAATCAACTGTTGCTGTCTGTTGGAGCTTAGCAACTTGCTGAGCTATTCACAGTTCAGCATCTTGTTGTTTGTTTTTCCATGTAAAGGCTGATAGAACCCTTATGAAAGCTCGTTTCTTACTCTGACATCCTCTGTTTACCATATAATCTCATACACAACAATGCTAAAAGGAAAGTGATACTTTCAAGAAATCTCTTGTGAAGTAGTCTATTTGGAAAATATGCTTGGTGATGTGATTTGTTGTTTTGTCTGTAATGCTTAAATGGTATTTCCCCAGTTTTTATGAAAGCGATTATATTATGTTGTTGTCTTTTAGTGGAGGACTTTTGTCTATTGGATTCTACCTTGGATTTGTGATATTTACATCAACACTTAGCAGCAAATGCTACTGGAGATTGAGGGATGGTAAGGGCTTGCTTGTGGATGCAGAGCGAGAACTGTTCAATCTCTATGTTTTATGTGGTTAGTTGGCCTATACATGTACAACTTTACAACCAAAACAACTTTTCAAAAACTTTATGGCTCTGACTGAACTATCATTCAGTAAGTTCTGACATTGGAACAAATAACTTCAAAAAGTGAGTTTTGGCAGAAGGGTCGCTAAGGAAACCTTCAGTGGCGAATGTAGGATTATATTGTGGTGGGGGCAAATCCTATATAAACTTTAAAAATATAGCTAGAAAATGTTATTTACTAAAAGAAAATAACTAAAATTTAGGCATATTTAACAAATTTTGAAAATTGTATGGTGGCATTTGCCACCTTCTTGGTTCGCCAATTGAAACCTTTATGGCTAAACAATATAATCTTGCAGTAAACAACATTGGTGAATCATACAGCCACATAATTGGAGTCACCTACTACAAATTCATGCCATTGGACTGATGGGTTATGTACTTATGTAGTTCTTTTAGCACTCTTTATGTCAAAAACAAACGTTCTATATAATGTTTCCTTCTGCTCTTTGCAAATGTTGTGTTTTGCATAATTCAGGTTTTTCGACTCAGTTTATGGATTCATTGGCATCATTCTTCAACAGAACACCAAGAATGCTTCCTTTTGGTCCATATCCAATACTCATGGTTATGTAGTACCTCTACCAACATATATACTCATTCATTCTTTTTTTTTTTTTTTTTTTTTTCACCATCTTTGCAAATGTTTTTGTGTGGTCTAGGTTAAAATTTAACAGTGCACTATTTTTTCTGCTTATGGTTATAATTTTTACCTCGTCGGCTTATTACTTTGTTGTGCAATGTACTATACGCAGGGCCGAGTCTGAATAGAGCCTAATCAAACATGTGTTTCAGAGCTTGGAGAAGATATATATTTTTGGGGGCCAAAAATAATAAGAAATAACATGTATCTCTAGTGGTAGCATTGTTATTACTGCAGAAAATAGACCCATGTTCAAATCTTCAATAGAAAGCCCATTGGTTATGGCCATCCATTCTTTGCGTTTGACCTTGTTTGTGTGTCTTTGAGGATTTTGTGTTTGGTATATCCAAAGAAACTCAATGCTTTTGTTTGCTGAATCATCTTCCATGTTCTGTTACTTGTGTTTGTCTTCCAGTTTCCACTAAGATCATTGCCTCTGTACTGTCACATCCTTCTGAAAATTTATCAAATCTAAATTCATTTCAAAATATTGATTTCATGGCTCTACTAGTAAAATGTATTTCAGTGTTCTAGATAACTTTACATGTATATGATGAGTTTCATTAGTAGGCATTGAACTCAATTTTATCAATTATCACCATTTCAGATTTTTTAATAAAAATTGGAAATGGTAAACGACTTAGTTTTTAAAACCTTTTATAAAAGGTGATTTGATCTTTAAACTGTATCAAAGTAAAAATTTCTTATTGATAACTTAGAGGTAACATCTTTGGAACATAGCATTACAGATCATACACATGCTTTGAACAGCTAAAAATAATTGGTTGTCTTGATTTTTCTAGATCACTGAACATTCTTTAGTTTATCTCTTTTAGTTCTCTTTTTATTTATATAAAATGATCTAAGCTCGAATATTAAGGGAGAAATCTTAGAGCAATGATTAATTTTGTAATTTATTTATTATATTGTATTCATATATTGTTAGAATATGTAAAGTTGTCCCCTGTTAAGACCACCTGATCTGCATCTTTTACATGTAATGTCCCTATTACCATGGTCAGAATCTGATACGTGTTCTAAGACCATTTCTGTGTATTTTAAAATTTTAAAATAAAAATAAAATAATTCTATAATAGTGATGGAATTTTCTAATGCATTTGTTTAAAATATCATTTCCCTAAAATAGAGATTTATATGTCTTTACTATAAACAGAGAAAAATAAATTTTCTGTTTTAGAAAAAAAATAAAAATGAGATGAAAGCATAAACGAATTAGAGATAGTCTAAACTAGATTAGGACTCATTCCGGTTTCTTTTCTTTACTTAATATTATTTCTTTCCCATAAAGATACAAATTTTGATATTTCACACATATTAATTAAACACACAAGATAACTATTATAAATATGTTATTTTTATATTATTCATTTTAAATAAATTTTAACTAATAGTAATTCGATCATTTAAATTAATTTTCTTAATACAATTTTCATAAAAAAAAAAACATCTATTTTTATGAAATAGATTTTTTTTAAAAACATCTTCTTAATAAAACTCTTAATGAAACGGAAGAGTATATTTCAAGAAGCAAAAAACAATTGGTTACTGATAAAATAAAATAAGAACTGGGCACCACGTATATAAAACGATAATTTAATGATCTGTCCATTCGGGGACATCAGATGATTAAAAATATTAGCAATAGTTCTTCATAATTAACTGGTAATGATGGTAAGCATGTGTTGGAAAGTAAGAAGAGTGTGGCTTTTTGGTAGGGAAGAAAGTTTATTGACATCAAATTATAGCATGCATTGTCCCCTACAAATGGTATATGTCATTCCTGCACCCACTTCTCTTCAATATCATAATAATCACATTTTAATAAATAATCTTTTCCCTAACATATTTGAAATGTCTATAGGAAGTGAGGATTCAGGATTGTCAATTTAAAATGCTTACATTTAAAAGTTCTTGGTCATAATATTTTACTGGGAAATTTTGTTCTACAACAGATATACATGTGAAAGAACTATAAACATTTTTCAGTTGTACATTTATATGAATATAGCTACATAATACTTTCTTTATTTCTTAATGTATTTTGTGTCTGACCCATATAAAATAAACATAATAGAATTTAATTATGAATATATTATTTTATGTATTTTATTTTTTCATTATTAAATCAGTAATATTTCAATAATATAATATGTGGTTTACCATTTATTAATTTGTACCAAAAAGCGTATAACAGAATGCTTGATATAATAATCATCATCGATTAGTTAAAAAGAGTATACGTTCTTCGAAAAAATATAAAACATAAAATATATTATTAAAACGATCTTTAAGAGAACATTTATCTTTTGAAAATGAATGGAGTATATTTATATTAATATATAATAGTTGAACGTAAATGATCGAGAAACATATCGATCTATGTGAGCGTTTGGCATTGCAACAAAGAAAACACATTATACTGGATTTATAAATATCATAATTAGATATTTCAGTAGGTAGGGTCTAAATTAATGGAGTGTTTTATAATGTAAATTATTGAAACAACAATTTAAGCCTAACAGATGATATTTGTTTTTGGTTTCACACTCCACTAGGACTACTATCGTCCAAAAATAACTAAAAATTTAAATTATGAACTCAAAATTCTGAAGAATAAATAAAGATAAAATAAATTATACAGCTAAACAAAAGGCAAAACATTAAATCATGTCTTTCAGAGTAGGGACTCCAACTCCTTCAAGTGGCAATAGCTTATGTTAATTTATGACCAAAAAATCAAAAATCAATTTTTCTACATACATGATTTACATATCTACTTCTATTTATAATATAATAATATATATCACCTGTACAAGCGCGCACACACAAATATATATATATTAATGTTGAACAAAGGACTATCTCAGAATTGTTACTAAGAGAAAAAAGATAATATAATAAAACCTTCTTGAAATATAACCACACTAAAACCTTTTCTTTCTTTACCTATTACGCATATATGTGCAAGTGTGTTGAGTAATCCCTTTTCATATAAAGAAGAGAAAAGTATTTAAACAAGATATATTACTTTAACACGTAATTTGGATTGTATGTTAGTTTTTTTCTTGACAAAAGTCATCCAATGATGTAAAACTAGTTTTTACGAAGGTTTACAAATGATGGGGTTTACAAATAGTTTTACATGGACACTTAAAAATTGTTAAATTAAGCATTTGCGATGTCTTATTTATTAAATAAAAATAAAATATTTTTTATTAAGTTTGATCTCAACTTTATTCTATGTTATAGTAAAAATAGAATAACAAATATACTATAAAACATAAAATAAAATAGAATAAGAAGAGAATTTACATTGAACTCTATTTAAAACATAAAATAAAATAGAGTAAGGAAAGAATTTACATTGAACTCTATTTAAAATAAAATTGAAAATAATCTTATATTTGACAAATGAGAAAACGAATAGATTCTAGAACAGCAATTAAAAATAGTGACATCTATCATACGTATATAGAATATAATTAAAATATTTTTTTTGCCGTTGCCTACTATATATATGTTTACGTTAGTGTACATACACAACACAACACACATTCATTCTCTCTTTACTTCGCTGTCTCTTAAGTAAGTTCGAGTGACCGGAGAAAGAAAAATATTTCGCCGGCAAAATGGACGAATCGTGGCGTATGAAGATGGGTTTGAACGTTGATCCCTTCTTCTCCATTGCTCGACGATCCATGGACGCTCGAATCGACACGGAAGACTTCGCCGATGTCTTCGGCGGTCCGCCGCGAAGCTTCCTCACCAGGAAATTCTCCGGCGACTTTTCCCGTTCCGACAGTTTCTACGACGAGGTTTTCCTGCCCCCGGGAATTTCTTCCGGCGGCGTACTTCCGTCTTCTAAATCTCACGGCAGAAACTTAACGGCGTTTAGAATTCCTTCCGGCGGAGATGGGTTTTACGACGGCGTGTTCGGCGGTCGCGGTGGGACGGCTAAGAAGCATAGCCCGACGGAGAAACCGAGATCAAGATCGAACTCCTCGTCGGTGCTCACTTCCGAGGAGGTCAGTCCTCATTATCCACCCCCGGCGGCGACGTCCGGCGATGACGTGGGGTTTTCTTCTTTTACATCTAGACTCAGGTGAATTAAATTTACCATTCTACCCTCCAATTCTGTTAATTTCCGAGGACAGTTTCGTAATTCCGATATGCTCTGTTTTTTTTTTGTAGACCGTTAAACGTCCCGTCGAGAAGTCATAAGCGGGAATCTAAGAAACAGAGTTTCCCGGCGTTTCCAACACCCCGAGATTCATTTTCCGGCCACGAAAGATCCGATTTTTACTACAGAAAACCACACTTCAGCGGATCAAGAAGATCCTCGCCGGAGACCATGAGCTTGGATCCTACTTCCTTCATGAGAGTTGATGAGTACGGACCGAGCTCTCCAGCATCTTCCCCTGTTTCTTCCTACGTCTACGCAGAAGAAGACACTGATGAAAAACAGAGGACGGCAAGAGACTGTAAAGCCGAGGAGATAGAAGAGGAGGAAGAAGAAGAGATGAGCTCTTACGTGATTGAAATAAACTCAGATCGTTTTGATCGAGGGAACTCGGATTCTAACGACATGGATGAAGCAATAGCTTGGGCTAAAGAGAGATCTCAACGACCAGAAGCAAAGCAAACACAAGAAGAAGACTTAATGGATTCAAGAAGAAGTGAAGAAGAAGATCAAGAAGAAGCCAAATCAGAAGAAGAGGTTTGTGTAAATTAACATCTTCCCGACAAAACCAGTTACTAATGTTCTCAGTTAAAACAAGAATCTGATGTGACAGTTGAATGATTTCAGATGGAGATGGTGATGAAAGATGAGGAGATAAGAATCTGGTTAACCGGAAAAGAAACCAACATTAGACTCCTCCTCTCAACTCTACATCATGTAAGTCAGAGTTTTAAATTGGTTAATCTGTATCAGATCAAGTAAATCGATTACAGATTCTTACCGAACCGGGTTTTTTTATTCAGGTTCTATGGTCAAATAGCAACTGGCACGCAATTCCTTTGGCAAATCTTAGGGATGGGTCACAAGTGAAGAAAGCTTACCAAAAAGCTCGGCTTTGTTTACATCCAGATAAACTTCAACAGAGAGGTGGAACTTCACCGGTTCAGAAGTCTGTCGCTAGCAGAGTATTCTCCATTCTTCAGGTACTTAGACCGAGCAAGAACCGATAATGGTTCAACTTGTAAGCTTTGGTTCTTGTTATGGTCACTAACTCTTAGCTGACATTTTGGAATTGTAGGAAGCATGGGCTGTCTACGTAACAAATGAAGGACTCTCGAGCTAAACCGGAATTCGTAAATCATTTTCTGGTTTCTATTAAACCGGTTTTAAAATGTAAGAAGAATAAGAAGAGGAAAGCAGAGTTTGTATATTTTATGATTGTAAAAGTCAGGAAACATTCCCATGTGTTGCATATGTGGCTTCTATTGTCAGTGTTCTTATATATACAGAAAATAACAAAATGCTTGAAAACTACATTAACCGCACAAGGGTCGTCGAGTGGTACCGTGGACTTGTAAACGTGTTAGGCACTTCGGATTCAAAATTTATCATCTCAGATGGTGAGACAATATAGATATCTTATTTTCAATGCAAATAACCTATCTAGTATCGGTGGAGCACTAGCGGCCATGAGTATAAGCCATGGAAGCATGTGTTTCCGACCCTATTTAAAATATCAAAAATTTCGATATTCTTTTTAATAAAATCTTCAGTGGAGTAGTTGGTGTATAGTGTTGGTTCCGAATGTAGTCAATTTTCTTTTCCATTTTTATATGTAAACGACAGAAATTTTTATTTGCTTTCGACCCATAATTGTTCAGGGCCGGACCTGGATGGAGAAACCCTCAAATGATTATCGGTTGGATCTCAACCCACCAAAGCACTCATATGTTATCCAAAAAAAAACTACATTAAAAACGAATTAATGCACAAAACGAATAAAACATGGATAAAAAATAAATGTTGAACTGTAATTGTTTTTTTTTAATAATAAACAAGGGTTTAATGCGAGAATAATTTTTCTTACATAGTTTATTATATCAAATTAATAAAAAGACTGCATATTCTTATTTTATGTTAAAATTATTTTAGAAATCTAATTGAATCAAATCTCAGGTTATTAATGTATTATGGTTTGATTGAATTAGATGATAATATGTAAATATTGATCATGTATTAATCCAAAAAAAAAGTTACTATTGGTTTGTTTACATTTAATTTTTATATTTAATTTAATTGATTTGTTTCTATTATGATGTCCAGTTGGTTAAAGTAATTGAATTATTATTATTGTTATAATCAATTTTAGTAAGACTATTTAAAATTTAAATAACAACATTTACAAGTTAGATAACTTTAAAATTCTAATTTAATAGATTAGATACAAAGTGTACAATGTCTACTGGTTCATTTTATTGAAAACTAAAAACACACATAAAATCACTGAAACTATTATATGTCGAATATATCCAAAACTTTTGTTCTCAGTATCCAAATATATATTCATCCACAAAAATCTTTGTGTTTTATATTTTTATTTGGTATTGGATAAGAGTATAAAAATATAGAACTTACATATATTATGTACAAAAGCTAGAAAACATTAGTTAGGTAACCATTAGGATCACTCTTCCAGCCTATTGTCAGACTGTGTTCAACATATTAGTTTTTTTTTTGAACAAAGTCTACAATATATAGCTTAAAATATCATTTTAATTAGATATTTGAATATATCAACTATATATAACTATTGTTGTATTGTATTGCTTTCTAAATTGTTGTGCATTTGCATCATATATTATTCAAATGGTAAATATAACATTCTTCTTTTTCACTTGTATCTAACTCGAACCTCACTGTCAAAATTAAAAACTCATAGAAATAGCGAAAACAATTTTTAAACCATCCAAATATGTAAACCTTTTACTTCATGGTTTATCACACGCGTACGTATTCACAACATTCAGTGGAATCAAAGAAATATTAACAATTATTTTTTAAAAAATCCCCCAATGTAGTTTCCAATTTGGTGCTTTGCACCTGTTCTTGACGCTTCCTTTGTATAACTTCAAAATGCAAATCCAAAGCAATTTAGACAGAATAAAAAATCTATATTAAAAGCATACATAGACAGTTGTATCAAGAAGCAACCATGGCACCATTAGTACCAGTACCTGAAACTAAAAGAAACAAAACATGATTTGTATTGTTGTTGTTGTTGTTGTTGTTTCATCTCTTCATTACTTTATTTTACTTACTAGGCTCTATCTAACAGATTCTTCAAAGAAAAAAATGCGTACCTTGGGTTCCTTCCTTTTTCTCTTCGTCGATTGTTTTCCAAACAATGTCCTTAAGACCTGCGGTGAGGTTCTTGTAAAACTAAAACAGAAAAGGAAGCAAAAGAGATTATCAAGTTGTTCAGAACCATATCCACAAAACCCCATGCATACCTTGTGAAATTCCAAGGTATCACCCCCTGATTTTCGCATTTCCACCATATAAAGCGAGGGAGCAACTTGAAAAACCTGAGGGTCGATGTCAATTATTAAGATATAACAATAGTTATATATAGACTAAAATTGTAAATATTTCTTAATAGTTTTAGGGTTTTGTATATATAGTACACAGATGAATTTGTCACTAAGAAAACTAACCTCAGTTGTGACTGCTAACTGACCCTTGCGGCCTGATTTCTCTCCTAGAAGCTTTATCTGGATAGGTCAAGATATGGTAGAAGGGTGTAATCAGAAGAACCAGATGAATAAATACAATTTTCACAGCACTTGAGTGAATATGTAAACTAAAAAACCAACCTTGTAGTTATTTTTCTTGACATCAAAACCCATAGGTGTTGCTGCAGCCTCAATTTTTGTGACTATCTCATTAGCCGGACATCTTGAAGTAAATTGAGTTTTCCGTTTAACAAGCCCCTGTTATTAAAAGATGCTCATCTGTAAGAATGACTACTTCCATTTATAGTAATCCCAAAAAGAAAGCTGTACCATTTGCTTTTCGAAAAGTGAGCCGAGATTGAGCCCCTTGGATGTTGAGATGAGCTCAAAAGCATTCATAGTTACTGGTGTTATAAGTCCTTCTTCTCGCCTCTCCACAACAAGGTTTTTAGACTCCTCTTACCCAACAAAAAACAATCTAAGCAATCATCCAAGATCAAGTCCATAAAAAAAATCGATTAACCGAAAAAAAAGAAACATAAGTCTTACCCCTGATTCATCAAAAATTGCATCAACATCATCAAGGCTGACATTTGCATTTTCATACTTGGGTGCTTTATATCCTTTATTAAACCACTCATTTTCAATGACTTCAGCAAATGTAATCCTCTGTCCAATAACAAAAAAGACTCAGTGTGAAGACTTCACATATCTAACGGCATAGAACAAAGGAAACCTCGTCAACAACAAAAGGGCAAGAAAAATATACCGTTGCTGGATTTGGATCAAGAATCCTTTTAATTAGTTTCTTAGCATTTGTAGAGAACCATCGAGGGCATGTAAATACAACTCACAGACACTCCCATGCATCGAAACAAAGCCAATGAAGCATATAACACCTTTTTATATAATGACGCCAAGTTAGAATCTTGGAAAGGCAAATATCCAGCCATTAAGACATAGAGAATCACACCACAAGACCACAAGTCAGCCTTGGCTCCATCGTAACCTTTGTTATTGATTACCTATAGAGGCAAGAATAGATTGCTACTGAGACCAAAGAAGAATAGGCTCAAGCTTTAAGAGTAGAAGTAAATAAAAATACCTCTGGAGCAACATAATTGGGTGTTCCACATGTTGTGTGAAGTAACCCATCCTCCTAAAGAAGAAGAAGGGTCACAAAATTAGCTTTGATGATTTTCTCCTTAGAGGCCAAAGTAATAATATAACAAGAATGACATCAAAATATGGATGCTCACTCGGACTTGCTGAGGTAGAGCACTCAATCCAAAATCAGACACTTTCAGCGCACCATTTGCATCTAACAGCAAATTTTCAGGCTGTAACAAGAAGGCGAAACTTTTAAGACAAATATTGATTCAATCACAAGACAACAAAGTGAGATGCCTAAAAACCTTAAGGTCTCTATGATAAACTCCTCTGCTATGGCAATAGTCCACAGCGTTAATAAGCTGTTGGAAGTACTTCCTCGCCCCATCTTCCTTCAACCTCCCATTGCTTGCCTAAATAATTTCAGTGAATCACAAGTCCTTATAATTTCTTCAAAACCATCTTCGATGATAAAACAGAAATAAAAGCTTACAATTTTATTGAAAAGCTCTCCACCTGTAACGAATTCCAAAACAAAGTAGATTTTAGTTTTGCTAGCCATCACCTGAAAAAGAAGGGAAAAAAAAAACAGTAACTAGCAAAAGAATACATTATTATATATGTGAACTGGCCAAGGACCTCTACAAAAGAATCTCAGATTATTAGTATGAAAGTAGAACAACAAAGCTTATAGATTCTAAGCATTCAAGCAAAACCTCAAACATATGGATCACTTATGTTCCCATAACTTCAAAGAATCTCAGATTATTTGTATGAATCTAGAGCAAGAATGTACACCAGTGTTCTAAAAGTCAGTTTACTCGCTGCCTAGGAGGCAAATCATACCTAAACAAATGATATTTCCTGATCGTTTTCTCAAAAAATTGGTCTATGCACTTAAAAAGTTGATCTAGATGCATATTATAATTAATAATCCCCTATAAAACGTCTAACTGTTCCATGCTAACTTCTTAAACATTGATGTGCACAAAAGCTGAGGAGTAAAAGGAAGAAGGAAAGTTAGATATTCAGAACCTCCAACATACGGATCACATTGGGATGCTTGATGAGTTTCATCGTCGAGATCTCACGCTTGATCGAACATTAGGAGACAAAAACTCAAAATCAAAAGGTTAGAAAACATTTTCATTAAATCTTGATTCCATAAACTATCTAATTATACCTGAGCGATCATCTTGTTTCTCAAAACTTTCTCTTTATGGATAATTTTAATGGCTACACTCTCACCGTTGACAACGTTCCTAGCGAACTTGACTTTCGCGAAGGTACCTTCACCCAAAGTTCTACCAAGATCGTACTTACCCACTCGTGTCCTACTAATACCCGAACTACTACTACTACTACCTGTATATGACCCAGACGGCGCCGACCGCGACGGTGTTGCTCGAGAAGCCATCTCTCGATTAAGTTTCTTATTGGTCCGAGGAAGGTGTTTGTTTAAGTTTAAATTTACTTTGATTAATCTTTGTATCAGCTGTGTTTTTTTCTTTTCTCCTGTATTGGAGAGTAACTTTAGTAACTAATTTTTAATATTAGATTTTTTGCGCCCACAAAAAAATACTAAGATTCGTTTGTCCAATCATACTACAAGATTCGAAATAACTTGTAAGAGGAATCTTATATATTAAAGCTAACGTAGTTCTTTGAGAAAGAGAAGAAGAAGACGCTAAGCAGACCGGGTGATTGTGGTCGAGTGGTAAGGAGACGGGACTGGGACGCCAATACGTTTCAGGTTCGATCCACCTGCTGCGCGAAACTAAGTCACAATTATCCTGGTCACCTTACACGGATATGGGCCCATGCTTTAGGGCCCATTTGAATACCCGGAGAGAGAGTCTATCCGTGGGCTGCACCTCCCCTTGGAGATTAGTTTGGGCCTTTCCATGGGCCTGGGATACCCCCATGTTAATAAATAAAAAAAAAAAAAAAAAAAAAAAAGACGCTAAGCATAGTCAATATAAAACGTCCATTTTTGGCTTTTGGTGTTATGGAGAAGACGTTGGAAGTATCAAAGGAGGCACGAGCCTTATCCGAACCGACACTAATGGTACGCAAGACGGCCAGTTGTATAAAAAAATCTAAATAGGTTGTACTGTATAGCATCACTGGCGATAACAATATGAAGTTTAAAGAAAAAAAACTGCCCAATTATTTTACTTTTGTCAAATTAAGCTAAAAATAGCTTTCACATAATTACTCTAAAATAGTTTAAAAATAGAGTAATATATTATTCCACCTCAGTTAAATCTTAAACGTAAAAGCATACTCTTGTTTCCACTTTCTTTTTTTTCACTCTTTTACTCTATTAGTTACCAGTTAAAGCCTTAATTCAGGATGATGGCTTGAAAATGTGAACATAAATCATTAGGTTATAACTTATAAGCTTTAATTGTACATGTTTAAAGTGTTTTGTCCGCAACTAAATATTAAATTATGATTAGATACAACAATTTATTAGAAGTTGTTTATTTAGATAGCACGTCTGAATTCATTAATAGTATGGCAAACCTAATGGGTTGAATAGAGCGTACAGATTTCAACTTTCAAGGTAGAAAATAACTGATAAGATTACGTTTCACCCAATCCATAAAAGAGGTTATAAAGTTTTTCCCTGAAATTTAAAAAAAAAACAATATTTAGAACTTAAAAATTATGGAGAATCTGGCTCTGAAAGTAAAGGTTGATTGCTACACACAAAAAAAAAGAGCCGAGCCGGGTTGGGACTCGAATGAATCGGATCTCGACTGGGATTAAACTAGGCATAGGTATTTCACCCGGATCCCAAGATCTCACCCGAAACTAACCTGATCTTTTTTTTGTTTTGGATAGGAACCAACCCGATCTTTTTATTTTGTTGGATCTTATTGTGGAGAACCCGTAGTCTTGGATTCGACCTGATCCGAATTCGAAACCCTATGGGGTACCAAAATACCCGAAACTTCTAGTATATACTCCTTTTGTTTCATGAAGATATTTTTTGTGTTTTCACACATATTAAGAAAAAACATTAAATCAATATAATTTTTAGTTTTTAATAAATTTTAACCAATAATAACTTAATAAAATCAATTAATTTATTAAAGTTTACAAAATTGTCATAGAAAACATAAAAAAGTATATTTTTGTGAAACGTATTTTTTTTCTAAAATATCTATCTTACTGAAACGGAGGGAGTACTACATACATATAGGTGTTTCAGCTATTTTTATTATTATGTGTATTTTTTAAGTTTTAAATTTGAATTTTTGGGTATAGTTTTGAGTTTCGGGTAAAATTGTAGATTTTTAAACATATAATTCGGATAATCAGATAAAATTTTGAGTATTTTAATGTTTTCGAGTCATATTTTACAAAAAAAAATTATTGGGGTATTTAAACATTTTCAGGTATTTTTGTTTGTTTTTTGGGTCAGACGAAAACATGACTCAAACATAACCCGATGCAGAACTAAACCGAACCTGATCCGATAAATTCTAATTATCTTATTGGGTCTAACTTTATATGACCTGGATTCGACATGACCGAAGCGTACATGTATCCGATAAATTCTAATTATCCTATTGAATTTAAATATGTAAAATCTGAAAGATTTTGATCGGACAAGACCCGATCCGAACCTGACTCAACGATCTAAATGCCCAGACATAGCTTAAACTATCTGTTTAGGAAGCCGATATCCACCAAGAGCATAAAACTTACCACGCAAGAAGCATCCCGAACATAACTTCCTCCGCTTATGCATTGCACATATGCCTTTTTTGCCGGCGGAGTTAAGAACGGTGTTGAGGTTGTTTCGGCATTGTACTTTTCTACTATGCTTACAACCTAAACACCGTTGTTAACTCCGCCGGCAAAAAAAGGCATATGTCCTGTGGCTTGCGGAACCAAACATGATTCTCGGTGAAGGACCTTTGAACTATGTGTGCAATAGTAGCTCGTAACGCCACACCGTAATGCCCTCTACGTCCTTCCCAATGACGATTAGTTGTATACCCACACAAGTAATTTACTTATCACCACTGAAAAAATGAATGTCAGAATAGGGCTTTGGAAGTCTCTGAAATTTTTTGAAGTCTTTCACTGGAAATGACATGTTTAGCTGGGAACTCAACCTTTTTGAGCCACTTCACCAAAATTCATGTTAATCTTATGATGCATATTATTACCATATCTATCATGCAGATGCTCATATATGTAACTTAAATATTGGAAAGACTACAAACAGAGAAATATGATACGATAAGAGATTGTGGGTATCATATATCCACGAGTAACACCCTATAAATTATGGCCTTCATTGCCTTATTGAGATAAGGCTCACACAAAGTTAAAGTTAAACTCAAGCATATATCAGATGGCTATGGCGTGGTCCTTAGATTGCAGTCACTGTTATTGACGAACCACGCTCATGACATGTTTGCCGTCAGAGACACGGCACAACATCCACCGCAAAATAAAAAAGAGTTTTAAAAGCTTTTTGCCATCAATTTTTTTGCCCTAATGAAAACAAAGGTTTTGCAGAACCCAACAAAACTTTTCTTTGTGTTTTCTAAATTTGGAGGGTCCCTTACCCACAACATATAATTCCAGAACTGAAACAACATTTAAAAGCGTAAAAGTGTAAACACTCTAAAAAAAAAAAAAAAAAAAAAGTGTAAACACTCTAACATAGCCTTCGGCCTCTTCTTCCATAATTAGAGCGTAATTAAGCATGACGAGTATAACAAATAATTTCAACACCTTTTCTTTTCTTACCAATATTAAGACTGCTATTTTCTCATACAGGAGAACGTGGTAGGATCTCTAAGTGGGTTAATCCTCTTCCTTACTACTCTAAGAACTCGAAACACTAATATGAGCATTGACTTGGATGATCTAGTTCTGGAGAATGACAGTGTCTCTTACAACATATTGTTCCAAACTAGTGAAGTGGAGATACATCCCTATAGATAATTAAGTTTGTGAGGATCAAGCAAAACTTTTCTTCATTCTGCCTTTCTTACTTTCCACGTAATTTGAACACCAAAATCGATTGTTTAGCATATAGTGCTATGTTATATTCTTTTATGATTTCTAGACTATGCACCGCTAGTTTGGGATTATGAACCATTTTAATTTATTTTTATGTATATTGACAAAAGACCTTGTTTTGGAATAGAAAGATATATTAACGTATTTATATTGAATCTAGGAATACTTTTTTTTTTTTATGACCGTGAGACCCACCAACCTAGATTGATAGCCAACCCACGAGGCCCGCGTGCACATTATTTTCGGACGGTAGCCAACGGGGATCGAACCAGGGACGCCGAACTGAAGTTCTCTAGGACCGTCCACAGCCAGAACCACTGGCCCAACCCCGTTGGTTTAGGAATACTTCTTTTCACATTTTTTTTTGTAACAGGTCAATGAGCATACATGAGCAATAATTCTGCCAATTTACTAGATAGGTTCTGGTTCGGTTTATCAGTAAGTACAAATTCACTTTAGGGGACAATAATCTTTAATTTGTGTGGGAGCAGGTTAGTTCTTAGACTTTATCCGGTTTAATATATAATAGGTCAATGTGGAATTAGGACCACGCCATATCGATCTGATATATACTTGAGCTTAATTCTATTTTGGGTTTCAAATTTTCATATGCATGTATCTGGATATATACGTATGTGTAGCCTTATCTCATAAAGGAAGAGAAAGCCCCAAAACCCTTCAATGTTAGAGAGACGCCATTCTTCACATTTGCCGTCAGAGCCACGGCACAATCCACCGGCAAACAAAAAGAGACAGTTTAAACGCCTTTTCCCATTAAATTTAGCACACATCGATACAGAAATTTTGCAGAAACCACCAAAATTCTGCTTTTCTTTCATATATTTGTAGGGTCACTTGCCCACAAAATATAATCTGAAAATGAGACCACATTAAAAGCGTAAACAGACCATATACTTCATCCCTTTCATAATAAGTGTCTAACAATTATTTCTTATTACATAAAAAAATATCATTTTAAAATATCAATCAAATTATATTTACTTTTACCTTTAAATAATTGCAAACTGTATTAATTTATAAATAATTATATTTATTTCGAATACTATTGGGTAAAATTACAAGAAACACAACTAAAAGTATTTCCTTTCAGATATCTCGAGTGGGTTTCATATAGTTTTTAAAAAAGTTATTAATAATCAATATATACATACACATATGTATTTTGAGATCTCAAATTGTTTAATTTCACATTAGAAATGCTCTTATTATGACATATACCTACACAAAAAAATTAGGTATATAAATGAACTCAAAAGTTGTATATATACAAATTACATGCTCATAAATTTATACTTTTCTAAGTATATTAGAAAAAGAGAATCAGGTTAATGCTGACTAATGAATTAAAAATAAATTATTTTTAATCACAAATGCTACACAAAAGCGAATAAAAAGAACAAATGTAAACACGTTGCAGCAAGAATAACATCTTATCTCATAAATGATAAGAGTGTCGCTATTTAGTTTTTGGAATTTGGAAGAAAGAAGAATGAAGAAGCTTGAGTTTTGAGAACTCTTTAATTATGTCCAAAATTTGCATTTAATTCATAAAGTTGTTCCTGCTGTCCCTTTTTCTTGTCCTTTGCATTGGACGTGTATGTATATTAAATTCAATCGTATTGAAAACAAATACATTCTTTATCCAAGTATTTCATGACATTTACAAAGTAGAATATTAGCATCCATCAAATATACCATTTTTAAAAGAACAATTGAGGATAATATGGTCCATGCAACTCCTATATAAACATAGAGCAATCAATCTTCCAATTCAACAATACAACACCCCAAAACAAAACAAAAAACTTCCACTTCTAAGCCCTAAAACTCTTTAGTTCAGCACAAAGAACACAAAACCCATTGACAAAAATGGCTGATACCCAAAATACCATTTCCGTCTTCCGACCACACCAGCAGAATCTTGCACCTCAACCTTTGACTCCATTCTCTGCCGTGACCCCTCACCGTGCTACGGCCTCACGACCACGCCGCCTCATCTCTGCCACAACCCTAGAAATGATTCTTGAGGAAGATACGGCACTTGAAGAAGATCGTCTTAGCACTGTCCATGCGATGGATACTCTTGAGGTATTTCCGGCGACCTCTTGTTTCTTGATGGGCAATAAACAAGTCTCTTTCATGTTATACGGAAGCTGCAAGTGCCCTTGATGATTTTCACTACAAAGCGACTGAAGAATGGTGTTTTTTATTTTCTTGTACTAGTCAAGTTAGTAATATCTGATGTCAGTTATGGGTCGATGCTTTGTTTTTACAGAAGTTTCGTTTCTGTTATACGGAAGCTGCAAGTGCATGCCCTTGATGTTTTTTCACCACAAAGCGATTATGGTGTTTTTTAGTTTTCTTGTAATAATCAAGTTAGTTATGTGATGTCCGATATTGGTTGGTGCTTTGTTTTAATAGAAGTTGATTCAACTTTCGCAGCTTTTAAGTTTCCCACTGGAATATAATCATGCCAACCATTAATTCGAAAATTATTCCAAACATGTCCAACGGGATATCTCACACAATGAAAGCCGATTATTTTTTCTAAAAACTTTTTATCAAAAACACTAATGCCATTTCTACATTCATGTTTGGTTCAGTTTTATTACATAAGAATACATCTAGTGCAAGTATGTAGAGGAGGAAAACAAGTATGTAGAGGAGTTATTTTTGCAAGAGTTTATCAACTTTGTGATATTCATACAATTTGTATATTATTATTTTTATTTATAAATTTCAAATTATAATTTTAAATATTTTCATAAGAAGTTTTTAATGTAATTAAATTTAAATATTATTACTATATTTCTGAGTACTTTTTCGGATATCTTACTATCAAAAGTATATTTATTGGTTTTAATTTCACAACCAAATAAAAAAAATTGGGTGAATTAAGACTTTCCCGGACTACAATTTTTTTATAGGTTGCCAGTTGCATGCTTATGTTATGCAGGAAAAAAAATTGAGAATTCTTTTTTTTTTTTTTTAATTTTTGCACTATTACAAATAATAAAAATATTAAATAATGATATTTTTCTATGAGTATTTACATCTGAGTGTGTCACCTTGAACAATCGACGATTCTATTTGTTAATCCTGAAAAGTCTGATATATTTTTTTTTCTATTAATTTGCCTAAATATAAATAAAATTAAAAATGTATTTATGAATTTGATATATCAAAAGTTTATAAACTTGGATAAATAATATATAGTTCTTACATTGAATCTCTTAAGAGTAGCTTTTGAACTTTTTAAATTTTATTTGTTGCGAGTTTTCTAGTTCTATTAATTTCAGTATTTTGTTATTTAGCAATACTGCTATTCAAATGGGATACCAATCAAACTTACACAGTACATACGGTCGTGACTGTGTGGTTGCGTACGAAGGGCAAAATTAAGGTTTTAACGGGTAACCACCAAATCTTCTAACATTAAAAGAGAAGTACAATTTTTTATCTACCAATCAAACTCACACAGTACATACGGTCGTGACTGTGTGGTTGCGTACGAAGGGCAAAATTAAGGTTTTAACGGGTAACCACCAAATCTTCTAACATTAAAAGAGAAGTACATTTTTTTATCTTCCATAAAAAATGATATATTAGGTCCATTTCAAAAATTACATATATTTGATTATTACATTAATTTATTAAATATAAAACATTTGTAATATTTTTAATAATTATTAAGATATTAATAATAAATCAGTTATAACAAAATCTATTGTAAAATATCTAATAAGATCTTATTAAGATTTTTAAATGTATGTATTTTAATCTATATTATATTAAATTAGAAGTAATATATGAATTAAATATGAAAAATTATTGAATTGGTATATTAACATATTTTTCAAAATTACAATTAACAAAATGAAAAATTAGCCGCACGGATGTGCGGATCAAATCTAGTGTGATATACAACAAAAAAAACGTTGTAACTTGGGCTTCATCCCTTTTCATGCAGCCCATCAGCTATTTCCCTTAGGCTGTAATAGAAGAAGGCCTATTCTCTTGGCACAAATAATGTTTTTGACTCAAAATCATAGAATCCATAAAACCCTTAATGTTGTTCTCTAATCAGTTCCAAAAGAGACAAAGACTGTATCCTAATGTTTCATACGTATGTCCTCAGGACCCGACTTTTAGTTTCTCTTTACATAACAACGTTTATGGGCCTAGTGAGCCTGTTTAGTTATAGTTAGGAGCTGTTTTGTATTTTTAATAATATTCGGTTTTATTTTGCAAATTTGTTAGAGTTTAGGGTACCGAACTGCGAACTTAAGCTGAGTTTCTAAAACCCTAAATCTCTCTCTCTCTCTCTCTCTCTCTCTCTCTCTCTCTCTCTTCTGAGAGCTTCAATGGCGTCTTTTGACCGTTTCGACATGTGCGACTCAAGACTAAAGCCCAAGATTCTCAGAAGCCTTCTCTCCGACTACATTCCAAACGAGAAGCAGCCTCTCGTCAACTTTCAATCACTCTCCAAAGTTGTATCAACCATCTCCACCCACAAGCTGTTAACCGAGTCTCCATCGACTTCAATTGACCAGAAGAAGCTTCAAGTTAAGCCTTCGAAATCAGCCGTTGATGAATGGGTTGAGAGGTTGTTGGCTCTGGTTACTTCAGACATGGTACAAAAGCTCTGTCTTAAATAGTAATTGAAAGAGAAAGGTATTGTCTTTGTTGTTTAAAATGAGTTTTGACTTTGGTTTATTGATGTAGCCAGATAAATGCTGGGTGGGTATTGTTTTGATGGGAGTAACTTGCCAAGAATGCAGCTCAGATCGTTTCTACAGTTCTTACTCTGTTTGGTTTAACAGTTTACTATCACATATTAAGGTATGTGTATATGGCTTGCTCTCTTGTGTTGAGATTTTAGGAGCTTGAAACATTTCTCAAGAATTTTAGTAATTTTTTTGTTTCGCAATTTGGAGGTCTATGCCAAAAATTTAAAAGTTTTGCGGAGTAATGCCAATGTTTCATTGGATTGTACCTAGATCCGGCCCTGACCAGTTATTTCGAGAGAATGAATGGTTTTGTATTTGTTTGAAAGCAGAACCCAGCAAGTTCTAGAATTGTTCGAGTAGCTTCATGTACTTCAATCTCTGATCTCCTTACAAGGTCTGTAGAAAAGCTATGTACATCAGATTGGTTATACCAGTTTTATATATTGTTTGTTTGTGTTCTGCATAAAACATTATGTTGCTCTTTTAATTGGAATCAGGCTGTCTAGATTCACGAATACGAAGAAAGATGCAGTTTCACACGCTTCGAAAGTAATCCTACCAATCATTAAGCTATTGGAGGAAGATTCTTCAGAAGCACTAATGGTAAGTGTCATATTTAAGAAGGCCTTGCAGTTTTTCTTTTAACAAAAGTTAGTTCTGATCATGTCATTGGTAGAATCCTCAGTTTTGAGTCTTTTGATTGGTATTGGATATGCAGGAAAGCATTGTGAATCTGCTGAGTACAATTGTTATCTTGTTTCCTGCTGCCTTCCACAATAGTTATGACATGGTCAGCTCTCTTCGCTTTTCAAATCTATTTTCTATCTATCTAATTTCCTGTTTTTTTTTGGTATCAGTAATATTTTGATAGCTACATGACAACATGTATACACAAACGTATGCCTAGGTGTTAACATCATTATCTGTAAAATCTCGGGTGATTATGATATATATACAAGCACATATTATGACTAGTTGGTAACATAATTATTTGTAAAATCTCTGGTGGTTTGATATTGTTATCATTGTTTTATTGCGTCTACTTGAAATGATATTCCTTGCAGGTTGAAGTGGTTATTGCCTCCAAAATATTTTCTGCGAAAACCAGTTCTAATATGTTGAAGGTACTCATGGTTTTATACAATCTCTAGTTCATGTTTTCCATCAACAAAGGAAATATTCATGTTGTCCACTTCTTTCTTTCTTTCTCAACCTTCAGAAATTTGCCCACTTTCTAGCATTGCTCCCCAAAGCTAATAAAGGCGACGCAGGCAGCTGGTCCTTGATGATGCAGAAGGTGTTGTTATCTATAAACGTACATTTAAATAACTTTTTCCAAGGTTTAGAAGATGGTAATTTGTTACTTTCCTTGTTCCTTTTACTGTTTCTTTGTGTGGGGATATAGTTTCTCTGATAGAACACTGTGACATGTATTGCAGAAACAATAGGAAAAAAAGCAATCCAGCGATTGGCTCCTCCTGGAAAAGACTCTCCTTTGCCTTTGGGAGGTCAAGATGGGGCTTTGGATGATGCATCGTGGAACTCTGAGCAGTTGATTGTGTCCAGAGTTTCTGCACTTATGTTCTGCAGCTCAACGATGCTAAGTAGCTCGTACAAATTCAAGGTGGTGTGAGCTTACAAGTTTCAACTCCTTACTTCTCTCTTAATGTGTGTTACTACAAACATGCAACTAGCTTCTGAAAGATGCTGATGTTCTTTCTCTCAACCCTCAGCTTAATATTCCAGTTGCCTCATTATTATCCCTCGTTGAGCGAGTGCTGGCGGTGAATGGCTCTCTACCACGAGCCAATGCACCTTTCATGACAGGGATCCAACAAGAATTGGTTTGTGCAGAACTTCCTACTTTGCATTCTTCGGCTCTGGAACTCTTGCGCGCTACTATTAAGTGCATACGCAGGTAATCCGATCTCTTTTTCATTCTCTGTAACCTGGTTAGTAGTTTATGTCTTGGTTGAAAGCAGTTTCACGCTGACTTTTGTTTGCAAATAATGGGTTGTTACTACACGTTTCTATGCGGTCGGAACTAAACAACATCCTTTTGTTGATTCATATTGCAGCCAACTTTTACCATATGCTGCATCTGTGGTGAGACTTGTTAGTAGTTACTTCTCGAAATGTTCATTGCCAGAATTGAAGATAAAGCTCTACTCAATCACTAAAACCTTGCTCAAATCCATGGGTTTAGGTAACTTTTCGCAAGATCTTCCCTTTGCTTTGCATTTTTATTTCTCAGCTTGAGGTAATGAACATAGTTCTCTGACCAGGAATGGCAATGCAACTGGCAAAGGAAGTTGTCTCTAATGCCTCTGTGGATCTAAACCCGACTAGTTTAGAAGGATTTGATGCGGTATCTAGCAAAACCCCATCGCTTACAAACGGTGCACTTCTTAAGGGTTGCAGTAAAAAAAGGAAGCATTCATCTAGTTCCAGAGTTGAGGCAGAGAACTCTGCTGTTGAAGTGGGAGTCCCTCACAGTCACTCGTTGAAGATAGCAGCTCTTGAGGCACTAGAAACTCTCCTCACCATCGTAAGCTCTTTTAACTTATTACTGTTGACAGTTAAGTATGAAGTCAGACTCTGTGGTTTAGTTACCTGAATCAAATATTCTTCTTTTCTTTTGGTTTTCAGGGTGGTGCATTGGGATCGGATGGCTGGAGAGAACGTGTTGACAATCTTCTAATGACCACAGCAACAAATGCTTGTGAAGGGACATGTGCCAATGCTGAAACCTACCACTATTTACCCAATAAGTCGTCTACAGATCTTGTTGAGTTTAAGCTTGCAGCACTCCGTGCCTTTTTGGCATCTCTCGTTTCTCCATCACGAGTACGCCCTGCATTTTTAGCTGAAGGACTTGAGCTTTTCCAAAGAGGTAACTAAACTTGTTGGCATGAATTAAACTAAAGCTTTAAAAGCCAGAGACTGTTGAAGTATTTGATGCATATACTGGACTTTGAACAGGTACGTTTCAGGCAGAGATGAAAGTTGCTGAGTTCTGTGCTCACGCTCTAGTGTCTCTTGAAGTTGTCATACATCCAAGGGCACTTCCACTTGACGGTCTCCCATCATTGAGCAGCCAATTCCCTCAAAGCAATTCTCTGGCCAGCCAAAAACACAACACACCTAGTCTGAATAAGTTGGACCGTATTGCTAACGATGGCAATGCTCTATCCAACAGTTGGTTGGCAAACGTGGATGTTCCCTTTAACAGCGAGATTCAGAGAAGTATAGACACGACATTACCTCTCCCAGAGACCAAAAGATTGAAACTTGGGAACGTGGTATCTCTGAGTGTCCAAGATCATACTGATATTGTTGGATCAGAGAATGTTCAACAAGCTGATGTGCCTATGAAGGTTCCTGAATCAACTAAGGAATCTCTAGGACATGTTTCAGACAGAGATGATGATATGGTTCCCAAAAGAAAGTTATAGAGAAGTAGTGAGTGAGATTCAAGAGGGAGAGGGTTTAGCGGCTAAGGATAGTTTGATGGAGGAAGCAGCAATTAGTAAGAAGCAAGAGTCGTTAGGTGAATCTGATGATGATTCTGTTCCAAGTCTTAAGGCAGATGATTATCTCTCTTCTGATTCTGATATTGAATCTTAATGCAAAGACAAAAAGAATTCATAAATCTGTCTTTAACAGTATCTTTTTGTTTAAGTTATAGTTTTATCATCTTGATGTTGTTAACATGTATGTTTTAAAAAACCTTTACTATTTTCATAAAACAAATTTATATTTTCTAGTCTAGTTAATTGGATTTATAAATGAGATTTAATGGAAAGTTAAATTTAAGCAAATACTTAGTTGTGGTTTTTCATTTAAAAATCAAAACTAAAGTAAAAGCCATAGAATGAAACACAACTTTGAGAAACTCGAACCTTGTTGAAGGCAACAATGTCACAACTATGGACATATCAATGTCAGTCTCATTATCCCACGGCTTTGATAACAATCAAAAACTGATTGTCTTTCCAGCTGATTAAAGAAAAAACGTAGCCACATCAGAAAATCCATGACAGCTTCATATTGTAAACTATACAACTCTAAAAACCAAACTTACACCCCTTCTTCTGTGTAGATAATGCCTTTGACAGAACTAGCTCACTGGTGAAATCTCAGCCTCTCTTTGGTTGGTTATGGAGTCTTCCTGGTTTGGTTTCCATCTTCCAGGATTTCTCACGAATTGCTCCCACCATATTTCTAAATTTGGATCACCACAATGAACTAAATTTTCATGTGGCTAGGCATTGCCAAATTTTGAAAGTCCGTACTATCCGTTCAACAGGTTCCATCCTCTTATATCTCAAGCTGATGGTCATGGTTGTCCTCTCCTGTTTGATTGCTCTCAACTTATCAAACAAGTGAGCAACTCATCCACAGGACATGTCTTTCGCTCATATTTGAAGTATAAAGAGTAAGTGGAAATTTAAAGAGAACACTGTATGAAGTATCAAATATTATTCAGATATCGGAATCAAAAGAACAGGTCAGGAAACATAGGAAACTCAAAAATAATGAAAACATAGAGAAACACACAAAGGCCATCCTTGATCTCTTTTCTCCATCCTCCTGCATTACGGTTCAACCAGACAAAAAGAGTCAGTTACGTACAAAACTCAATAGTATCAAAAAAAGTTGGAGAATAGATTAATGAAAACTCACAGATTTTGTTGAAGGCAACAATATCACAGCTCTGGACAAACTCATTGATGGGTTCGACGGTGAGCTGCTCTTCAATCATGGTGTCAACAGACACAAGGTCATCAACAATAGTGCACATAATCTGCAACTTCTTGATACCGTAACCAACAGGGACAAGCTTTGACGCTCCCCAAAATAACCCTTCCATCTGGATGGATCTCACAGCTTCCTCTAGCTTCTTCATGTCAGTCTCATCATCCCATGGCTTGATATCAATCAAAACTGATGACTTTCCAGCTAACAATACGAAAAAAACAGAAGCCAATTAGAATCCAAGACATCATCTTCTTATGTAAATAACAAGTGTAACGACAAAACCCCAAACTTACATTCCTTCTTCTTTGTAGATGCCTTCACGGAAGCAGCTCTCTCTTCAGCAGCTTTCTTCTCCTCTTCGGTCTCTTCTCCAAAAAGGTCAACATCATCATCATCTTCCTCATCAGCAGCATCCTACACATATTCCATGAGTCTCACTGATATACAACCACAAGAGACGTTACAAGATAGACAATAGAAAAAAAAAGATGAGAGCACCTTGGAATCAGCTGCAGGGGGAGTAGCAACAGCCTCTACAACCACTGGGGCTGAACCCTCAACAATAACACCGCTTCCTTCAGCTGAGACACCACTGCAAAACATAGACGCAAACATTAAATGAATCCAAACAACAAAAACCTTGATAATCCATGGGAATCAGTGATGAAGCTTACGAGATCCTCAAGAGGGCATCGATGTGGTGGTACCAACGAGAAGCGTTGACATACTGTGAAGTTGGTGGCTTTGCAAGAGCAGCAAAGACAGTGATATCATCCTTAGAAGCCTGGTACCTGTAAAACAAACGAAACTACTTTTTACACTTCGAGTTTTGAAAAAAAGGCAGAGATTTTAAGATCTAATCTTATATAGAATCTTACCCAGTAATGTAACTGCGAGTGAGAAGATGCTCATCGAGCTTCTTCAATCCAGAATCAGAGTTAAGGTTTGGGAAAGCAGCCATTGTTCTCTAAAGCTCGAGCCTTTTTCACTGAATATAAAGCAGATCGGAACAGATCAGAACATCAAACTAAATGTTGGTAAAAAACACGAAACGGAGATTCATTACAACATCAGTTCAGAACAGGAAGAATACAGTACATGGCAGATTCATGTAGGATTCAACAAGGTTATGTTTGATAGATACGTAAAGTTTGAATCAGATACTATTAGAAAGATACATACTTTGAGATCAAAACAAACCTACCAGAGATTGTAAGAAAGAGTATAACGAGGGAAGTGGAAGAAGAAGAAGATACCTGAGCTGCAAGGGCGGACTTGAAGATGAACGAGTGAGTGAGGCAGACGTGGATGCTGGAATGTATATAACGCGCCTCTAGGTTTTCCTTTAATGGGCTTATATTGGGCCCAATTAATACCTCTTAGTTAGGCCTCTTAAAATACTAATGTGTTTTCTTGAATGTTTTCATGTCACCAGTTTTGGTCCCGATCGTATTTTGTCATCTTATGTGTAGATGGACAGACACTACATAAGAGGATTCCCATCTATGATAACTCCAAAGAGTTTCTCAAACCGAAAATGATATTTTAACAGAAATTAAATTTTAAAAAGAATCAAAACAATGTATGATTGACAAATGTCTCGAAAAGTTCCATAAATTTTCTTAGCCTTTCATTTAATAATTTTTTTTGTCTCCCACTTCTTTTTTTTTTTTTTTTTTATTTTAATCATGAAATTTGGTTCCTAAGTATACCACTGTTCTAACACATTTGACAAAGAAAAGTATGAATACAATATAGACTCATATATTGTTCTAGGATATATATGCTTATATTTCTTCCAAGTAAACACGAAGAAAATATTAGCAAATATATATATTGCATTAGCTATTCACGGAGTGAAAATAATGTATCAACTTTTTATTAGAAAAATAATTATAGAGGTTTTTTTGTTTATTAGAATAATTTCACACTTCAAAATATAATTTCCATTCTCTTTTAATAAAACCCTTTCATCCCTTTATCAATAAAAGGTAAATAAAAGAAAATTTAAACTATACATTCATGATAGAAACTCTATGATTTGAATAATGATTCATTAAAAATTTTACACTCGAAAATTTAAATTTTAAATCCAATAAATAAATAAATTATGCAGAATATTTAAAAATATATTTACAAAAAAATCAGAATGATGAAATGAATACCGATACAAATAAATTTTTATATAAAGACTCAAGACAATTAATAAAAAGTAAATTTTCATAAATAGAAGTAAAATTATTATTTGTAGATTGTTTATATAATATTTTTTTATAGTTTATACTATCATAATTAAACAACAATTAATTAAAAATATATGCATTCATGGAATATATTCCAATGCTGAAAATTCTTACGTGGTGTAGACGACTAGTAGTCTCGTATGGCATTTTTCATGACCTATAAACAAGTAAGCAAAGAAAAGTCTGGTAGCGAGGCTATAATATTCGGGAACTCATATGATGTCATTTGTCAAATTACGCAACTATTTAGTAGACTCATATCATAATATTCCCCTATTTTTTCATGTCTTGACTAGATGGTAGTAATAATACATCATGGTAGACACTAGACTAGACGAGCATGTGATCATAGTTTGTCTTCCAAATCGGCCAGTCACATCACTCAATTGATTTAAATGATCATTATAACTTACTTTTAAAATTCGAAGCAGGCATGATTAAGCTAAGATAATCCTAATTTTCAAATTACTAAAATATTTATATAAATGACTAATCATGTACACTCTTCAATTCGGTCCAGCATATCCCTTTCCGTTTTATTTTTTGTTTAATCAAGATGACAATGAGCTTTGACCAAAGGTTGCTTACTCACAACAAACTGATCAAAACATATAACTCAATAATATGTATGCCCAACCATTGTTACTTGAATCTCTCATATGTATTGTTAGAAACGTTCTATTAATTTAAAGAGTTGATAAATATAGTTATATTGTTTTATAATAAGTGTATAAAATATATACTAATAAGATAGTGTGGGCAATCAAAGTTAATTAAACATCATAAAACTTGTAATTATGGTTTTGTATGTTTTTAAAAATATACATGTGTTTTCTTAGAAAGTAAAAATTTAGCAAAAAAGTTATATGGTAAATAAATAAAACATAATATATTTAATTAAATACAGTGGAAATAAAGAAATCAAGAAAATTTTGACAAGTAAACTGCAATTTTCTAGCACGAGAGTTTTGGACCATATACTTAATTGAATAATAACCACTTATCATCTTCTCACTTTCTCAGTACAAAGAAAAATACAAAACAGACCACAACAGAGAAACTCGCTCTTTATATCTGTTGTTCAGTCTCATTCAACAAACACTTTAAACTAAAACTTAGACACACAAAATAAAATTGAAAAAAAAAAGAATGGAAGGAGGAATACATGGAGGAGCAGATGAATCAGCTTTCAGAGAATGTTTTTCTCTAACATGGAAGAACCCTTATGTTCTTCGTCTTGCTTTCTCAGCTGGAATCGGTGGTCTTCTCTTTGGCTACGATACAGGCAAGTTTCTTAATCTCTTATCTGCAGATTCACTCATCTATATATATACATGTGGCTCGAGTTTGATGAGCTTTAATTTATATACATGCAGGAGTTATATCAGGAGCTCTGCTTTATATCAGAGAGGATTTTAAGACTGTTGACCGAGAAACTTGGTTACAGGTTCTTATATGTTTGTTTGTTTTATTAGAATTCACATTAAAAAAAAGTGTTGAGTTATGATTATTTTCTAGGAACTATTTTAACAAGATTGGTGTGGTAATTAAATTGTATTTGTACATGCCAAAGCAACACAGAGACCATAGTATCAGTTTAAAGAAACCTTAATAACTTCAGGTCTAATCAGTGGAGAATCTAGAAATAACAGGGGCATTACTAAAATTCAATACAGAAATACACTAGTTTTAAAAATGCATGGTGGGCAGCTGCCCCTCTCTTACCTAACGTAATGTTTCCCCTGGGTATAATCATTATGGAATAATTTGCAAAAGTTTAAAGAAAAATTTTCAGAAAATTTGGACAAGCATAAATGAAAGCAGATCATAAAGATTTTTTTTTTTGATAAGTGATCATAAAGAATTTTGATTCTGTTATTTTACGCATGCTGTTGCATGTCGTTTTGTATTTTTTTACCGTTAAGAATCACCTAACTAACTACCCAAACGTTACAAACAAACACTAAGCTCCAAGTTAAAAATTTTTGAAAAACAGGAGATGATAGTGAGCATGGCGGTTGCTGGAGCCATCGTTGGAGCCGCCATTGGAGGTTGGGCCAATGACAAATTCGGGAGGAGAAGCGCCATTCTCATGGCGGATTTCCTCTTCCTAGTAGGAGCTATCATTATGGCTGCTGCTCCTAACCCGTCCCTCATTGTCATTGGCCGTGTTTTTGTGGGACTTGGTGTCGGTATGGCCTCGATGACCGCACCTCTCTACATCTCAGAAGCTTCTCCAGCTAAGATCAGAGGTGCTTTGGTCAGTACCAATGGGTTTCTTATCACCGGAGGACAGTTCTTGTCTTACCTCATTAACTTAGCCTTCACAGATGTAAGTCATAGCTAAACAATCTATCAATTTGGCTTATTTTGAAGGTGTTAATGTTTTGTTTCTCTCATTGTTATAGGTGAAGGGAACATGGAGGTGGATGCTCGGAATCGCGGGAGTTCCAGCTCTTTTGCAGTTCATCTTAATGTTTACACTCCCTGAATCGCCTCGTTGGTTATATCGCAAGGTATATATGAATGTGTCCAATATGAAACTCAATTTAAGAGAAAAGATAGTTACTAATTAATATGGCAATATCCAAATGACAAATCTCTAAAATAACAATTAAAGTTTATTTAAAAAATAACATTCAATGATAAAAATTCGCACAATAACATTCATTTGACAAGGAAAAAAAAAACAAATTTACTTCAACTCCTAAACCATAATTTCACTCTCAGCCCTTAAATAATAACCATAAAATCAAATCACTAAACTCTGATTTTAAATAGTAAATAAATATTTGCTTCTATCTTTAATAAACTGAGAATTTTCACATAATACACTAATTCTATTATAAAACATGATTTAGTGTTACTTGAAGATATTTCTCAATCTTACTATGGACTGGTTTGGTTTCATTTCTCTAAAATATTTTAACCGTTTTAGGCTTGTTTTCAGTTTACAATTTTTGGTTCGGTTCGGTCTGGTTTATATGAAAAGAATCTATTCATAAACATTTTTATTTTCTTCATCCTAATATAAACAGGGAAGAGAAGACGAGGCAAAAGCAATCATGAGAAGAATATACTCAGCAGAAGATGTAGAAAAAGAGATTGGAGCACTAAAAGACTCAGTTGAATCAGAGATAATAGAAGAAGGATCTTCAGAGAAAATCAACATGATCAAACTATGCAAAACCAAAACCGTTAGACGAGGACTAATAGCTGGTGTTGGTCTCCAAGTGTTTCAACAGTTCGTTGGTATCAACACGGTTATGTACTATAGTCCAACCATTTTCCAGCTGGCCGGTTTCGCTTCGAACAGAACAGCTATTCTCTTGTCTCTAGTTACCGCAGGACTCAACGCATTTGGTTCCATCATTAGCATTTACTTCATCGACAGAACCGGAAGGAAAAAGCTTTTGATCATTAGTCTTTTAGGAGTCATTGTCTCTCTTGGATTGCTAACTGGTGTTTTCTATGAAGCGACTACTCATGCTCCTGCAGTTAGCTCCCTCGAGACACAAAGGTTCAGTAATGCTACTTGTCCGGATTACAAATCATCTATGAAAGCACAAACTTGGGATTGTATGACTTGTCTGAAAGCTTCTTCTTCTTCTTGTGGGTTTTGTTCATCTCCCAGTGGAAAGGTAAAGACTCCGAAAACCCGAAAATGAACTGAACTGAACTTCCATATTAATTTTTATATGATGAATGCAGGAACATCCTGGGGCTTGTTGGGTCTCTAATGATTCGGTTAAGGACCTATGTCTTGATGAAAACCGGCTTTGGTACACAAGAGGATGTCCTAGTAATTTTGGTTGGTTTGCCCTTCTTGGATTGGGACTTTATATCATTTTCTTCTCTCCCGGGATGGGGACTGTTCCATGGATAGTTAACTCAGAGATTTATCCATTGAGATTCAGAGGAATCTGTGGAGGAATAGCTGCAACTGCAAACTGGATATCGAATTTGATCGTGGCTCAATCTTTCTTGTCTTTGACTGAAGCTATAGGGACTTCTTGGACTTTTCTCATGTTTGGAGTGATCTCAGTCATTGCTCTTCTCTTTGTTGTGGTGTGTGTTCCGGAGACAAAAGGGATGCCAATGGAGGAGATTGAGAAGATGCTTGAAGGAAGATCTCTTCATTTCATGTTCTGGAAGAAAAGATCACAGCCTATTGAGAAACGAAACCAGAGTGCATGAGAGAAAACTCTTTACAGATTTTATTAGCAATATCAATAAGAAACCACATTAGACTTGCAACTTTGTATTGAAACTTGATAGTGACAATTTCATGATCCTCTTTTTTAAGAACCAGTAAAAATACTATGTTATTAGTCAAATTACTGGAGCAAGATCCTATGAGCTATATCTTACCATGTAACATTGAAATCTCACCAAAATCATTTTGATAAAACCATTTAAATTATGAATATATATATATATATATATATATATATGGACAATAAAGATATACTAATAAAAATATACTAATGTAAAATCTATCTTTGGTATTAATATGTGTATTGGGTGGGAGTACATCACTAATCAAATACCAAACACATGAGAAACATAAATACAAATACAAAACTGCTAAAGTATGTCAATTAAAACTTGATTAACAAAATTAAAAAAAAAAAACACTATCATCATCGTGAATGTTGATAGTAAGGTGAAGTGGCTTGAATTCGAATCCTCCGTTTTTGAAGAAAACTCTGGAGGGATCTTTTCATCGAAGCCTTTGGATTTGGAAGCTGATGATGATGTAATCGGGTCAACCTGTCCCGAGTATCCGACCCGTTTAAGGATGACCTCTCTTCCATTTCTCTACTCGCGATCGATATTATAGATTTAGCCTGCATTCATTTATAAAAAAAATATTAATGGTTAATAAAAATCCATTAACTGCTTATAAAATATAATCATATTGATGAATGTACATACCTGAAGATGGGTAACATTAGAAGAAACACACATTTTTCCATCGTAGAAAATTGTTATCCTCTGAGATTCTTCTTCCTTTGGTAGTGAGTTTCCAGAGCTTCTTGATTCTACCACACTTCAAATCAGTTCAATGTAAACTTTATTAGATTCATGTATATTAGTTAAATTCCATAGATAAGGATAGAGACTTACGAGGTATCTGACTCATCGTAAGAAGACGTTGGAAAGAGACGAAGTTCTAAGTCGCAGTTTTTTTCCATCTTCTGAGTTGTAAGAACAAGAATTGATGATGATGCTGATGATGATGATGGTGGTGATATTGTGTCTGAATAGATATATATATAAGTTTGGTTTATGAGGAGGGAGGGAGAGGACACGAGAGAGCTAGTGGAGACAGAACACGGTATCTTAAGACAGAGACAGACAGATCACAGCTTCTTTTTAATTATCTCACGTGGATCATGTTTTTTCTATTTTTTTATTTGTGCAGTATTAAGGTTTTGGATTTTTTTATTGATTGACCTAAAATAAAAAAGACAAAAGTCACAAAACTTTTTTTGTATTTTAATATTTATACTACTGGCGGTTTCTACGCATTTTACACACTTTTTCTCAAATAATACTCATATTTCATTCTTTTTGATTGAAATAATTATTTGTTAAATATTTCCGTATCATTGGTATCTTAAATTGACTCCTATCTTAAATTGGCGATCAAGAAGAAGGGAGGAGAAAAAGGAAAAAACGAGCTTATATCGAAAGAAATCGTGAAGAAGGTCATGTTCGTTTATGGAATGATTATTTCAGTGAAATTCCAACGTATCCGGAAAATTTATTCCGACGACGTTTTAGAATGAACAAGACATTGTTCATGCACATTGTTGATCGACTCTCCAACGAAGTTAACTTCTTTCGCCAAAAGAAAGATGGACTTGGAAGGCTTGGTCTCTCAGCCCTCCAAAAGTGTACAGCAGCCATTCGTGTCTTGGCATATGGTAGTGCGGCTGATACAGTCGACGAATACCTCCGTCTCGGTGAAACTACAACTCGGTCATGTTTGGAGAATTTTGTGGAAGGAATAATTTATTTGTTCGGTGATGAATACCTAAGAAGACCAACACCGGCTGATCTTCAACGTCTACTTGATATTGGAGAGCATCGCGGATTTCCAGGGATGATAGGAAGCATCGATTGTATGCATTGGGAGTGGAAGAATTGTCCTACCGCTTGGAAAGGGCAATATTCTCGTGGTTCGGGTAAACCTACAATCGTTTTAGAGGCGGTTGCTTCATATGATCTTTGGATATGGCATGCGTTTTTTGGACCTCCAGGTACCTTAAATGATATCAATGTTCTTGATCGCTCACCTGTTTTTGATGACATAATAAATGGTCAAGCTCCACAAGTCACTTACTCTGTCAATGGAAGAGAGTATAATTTGGCTTACTACCTCACCGATGGTATTTATCCAAAATGGGCAACTTTTATCCAATCTATTCCAATACCACAAGGGCCGAAAGCAGTTTTATTTGCTCAACGTCAAGAAGCTGTTCGAAAAGATGTCGAGCGTGCTTTTGGAGTCTTGCAATCTCGCTTTGCCATTGTTAAAAATCCAGCACTTTTTTGGGATAAAGTCAAAATTGGGAAGATTATGAGAGCATGTATCATACTCCATAATATGATAGTAGAAGACGAACGCGATGGATACACTCAATTTGATGTTTCAGAGTTCGAACAAGGAGAAGACACCAGAAGTTCACATGTGGATCTCACGTATTCTACAGATATCCCTACAAATATCGCCAATATGATGGGTGTCCGAACAAGAATTCGTGATAGACAAATGCATCAACAACTAAAAAATGATTTGGTTGAACATATCTGGGATAAATTTGGACGTGATGAAGACAACAACTGAACTCGGATGCTTTTTCAAAAAATCTTTGTTTTCATGTTTTTATTTAATAATCTTTGTATTCATGTTTTTATTTAAAAATATATGTTTAAAATATTATGTTTAATCATTTAATCAATAAATTTGAAATTCATAATTTTTTTTAAGAACCTTTAAATAAGAGACTTGCAATGGACCATACAAATATACCCATCTCTTAACTAAGTTTCTTAATCTACTTTTCCAACTACAAATTATTAAAAAAATGATTAAGAGCCTTAAAATGGGTATGTGGGATAATGGTGCTCTTAGTTCACCGGTATACTAAATAAAGTCTTTTGATGCCTACCTTCTTTTTAATTGTCAAAGTATCGACTGCTGAATAGTTTACTATAATTCACAGGCGGCGTATCTTCTTAAGTCAATTCTATAATCACTGCACACGCAACTATTATCAATCTTGGCGGTGTTTGACAAAACTTCTCTGCTGTGTTAAGTGTTTTACGAAATTTTATTAAATGATTTACCTAAAATTAGGATAACTGATAATATTTGATTAAGGCACGTGTTTGCATCGCCCCCATAAGCTGCTCCTCTTGATATTTTCTTGTTTTCTTATAAATTCGTCTACAAGATTTTATTTGTATTCTATTTAGTTTGCGGCTATGAAACAAGTGGTAATGATTCATGGAGAAAAAAACGTGGTAGGAACTTTGTGTCACGATGCATTTATAACTGATGCCTATTAATGTTCTAAGCATGTAATGTTTGAACGAAATTTTTGATTAGTGATTGGGTTTAGTTATCAAGCCATCCACTATATTGTTATCATTGTCATTTACATTCAGGTTTTGGTTATTTATTGTTTAAACTGAGATATGTTGATCAATCTTGGTTTATGCATACGCATCCGTCTAAAATAATTGTTTTACCTTAAAAGTTTGGTTCAAATCATTATGAATCGGTGGCATGGAAAGCATGGGCTAATCCAATTGTTAATTGAGTTCTCATTGCCAATATAATTAGTTACTTTAATCATTGAGCCAATGGCTTTTTGTTTTTCATAAAAAGAAAGAAATTTAACAAACATATTTTTTGTTATTTTGTTTAGTTTAGATAAGAAACTAAGAGAATAGTAAAACACGTGAGTAGAAATACTAGTAACCAACGACCGTACGTAAGATTGTTGGCTTCCCATGCACCACTCAATTGATTCATCGTTTTTATTTCACAAAATAATTTGATTACGTGCCTAAATGTGGTCGACTTATTAATGATTTATCCTATTAATCAAATAAATAAAATGTGAAGACGTAGTCGAACGAATCTCTTTTTAGTTTGTTTCTAAGTCGTCGACGACTCCTTATGAGTGCCCATATACCGACAATATAGAAAACAAAAGCACGTTGAAAATAATAATAAAAAAAAATCACTCGATATTCCAAAACAATTAAGTCAAATTTGGGACCGAGATTAACATGTGGTTAGTGTTGCAGTTGGTACAGTTTGACAACGAACGAATCCGCACTGATTATTGTATCTAATATTACATTTCATTTGTTCGGATAAGTTTTACTCGATAAAATATGTTTTAAGAATGTTTTAAAAAATCTAAAACTGGTAGAACGATATAAACTATGGTAAGAGTGAGGGTTGGTCATGAGATTTAAGGAATAAATAGACTATTTATTAGTATTTTTTATATAGAAATTTGAAGTTCTATGTATATATAATTTATTTAAAAACAAATAGAAATCTAAAACTAATGTTTCATTCAGTGTTACCTATGACTGACTCTGATAACTGTATAATTAATATTTACAAAATAAAAAGTTCAAGTTTCTTAAAAAAGTTGTGTTATTTCAGATTGTAGAAGCTTAATCACATCAATTAATTTGAAACTTCTTCTAGTTGAACTCTGCAGAATCACCAAGCAATTTCTACCATTTTTCTTCTCTTTTGTAGTTTTTATTTTGTTCCAAAGCGATTTAAAAGTATTTTTCATGGATATCATTTAATAGGTTTCTCACCAATAAATAAATTAATTAGAAAAATAAGAAAGATGGAAAAGAATGGAAAGAACTTTTGCGGAAATTAAGGAAACCCAAATAACAACTTACACTATTTTATAATAAAAAATTATTTTTTAAGAAATTTAGTGGGTCTCTTATCACTACGGATACTATATATGATAGCAGATGCTATCGTAAAAGATGTCCCCTGTAATTCTAACCCTTTTTATTTTACTTGGATATGTGGTATTTGCGTTTCATTTATAAAAAGAAGGTCTTGTAAATAGTTTAAAGACTAGGACAAAAAGTCGACAAATATGAAAATGGATTGATTAAACCAATAACAAGGAATTGATTAGAGAGGTTCAGAGCCACAAATTTAGAAAAAAAAAACTATAAGAGCATCTCCATCGGTAAATTTTAAAAACAGCTCTCACAATTAAAAAATAATAACTAATAAAAATATGAGAAAAAGTGCAAAAAAGTTCTCAAAATAGATTTTGTAACGTTTAGAAACTCAAATAACAAATGTCATTTAAATGTTTTCTCAACTGATTTAAGAAAATAAATTTTAATTTTGTAATTATAGTATTGATATTTTTTATTGAAACAATACAATTTCTTACTTTTAAAATAATCTTAAAGCATCCCACTGAAAAGTTTTAGTTTAGATAGTTCTCAAATTACATACATATATATATATATATATATTAATATTAATAATTAATTGTAATTTTTTCAGTGTAAAGTTAACAAATCCTAAGTTAACATTATAAAGTTATTTTTGACTAAAGAAATTTTAGAGGACAACAACTAGTATAATAAACAAAAATAACAAAAACTTTATTTGGAATACTAAAAAGATATTCTAAATTGAATTCCTGACTTGTGTTCTATGTTCTAGATAGATAGTCACCATTTAAGTTATGTGATGGACAAATAAAACTATTTGAATTACCATCACAAGTTCACAATGTAGTTAGTAACACAGCATTTTTGGAGCAAATGGTACGAATATCAATATCGATAATGCAGGTTGTTCTCTTAACTTACAACAAGTCAAGTTACATGGAAGGATTATCATCAAACAACGTTCATTTTTGTAGTAGTGGTTTTGATGAATGCTTTCTGATTGTGAATTTCACACTCTTACGATCTGCTATCCCAAGTGTGTGTGTATGATCATGACCAAGGCCAATTAGCATCTCGCCACGCAAAGCGACATCCTCCAAAACCACTACTACAGCCATCAAAGCTAATGGTTTCACCAGAGTTTGATCCCTCTAAACCAACACAATGTAGTTCTTGATCGCGTTTGGCTGCTTCGTCTCTGTATGATGGGTTTGAGTATCTGGGGTGTTGGATGAAAGGTACATTCTTCCACCATAGTTTAAATGCCTAAAAAAACGAAAACAAAACATATGTACTTGTGTAATGGAGGCTACAAGTTGATGATCCATATGTAAATTTGCAAAGTGGTATCAAACTTGTGGTAGAATTGTAATTTTCCCTAAAGATTTTGAGTATATATGATGTGACTTACATGCCAATAGATCCATATCGCAACCTTATGAGGCATCAACCAGAAGAAGACTGCTGGATCTGAAACCTGTGCTTGGTCTATTCTTTTCGCCCTCAATGTGGCAGAGAAGTAGTTACCGTGATGAGGATGCTGTGATTCAATGGAGACAGATAACTCATCTCCAGGTTCATTTGCTCTGATCTTCCAATTCCCAAGCATATCCTGAAAGAAAGCTATTAAGTACTTGCTGAATTACACAAGTAAAAAAAGATCAATCGATAGATGATGAACATCATCATCAGAGAACATACCATGAAAGGACTGACTTGTAAGGATTTAGCAACCAAGTCAGATTCAGGGTCGAAAACAAATGTCACTCGTTCCCCCCATGGCGTATTTGTAACCTACAAAAAAAAAATCCTCTAATCATCATCAAACAGAAACACTAATACCACAAGGCCAATTCAACAGCTTCACCATCAAAGGTTTCAACTAAAAAACTGCACAAGTCATCCACACTATCAACTATATCAAAATATCTTCCCAGGTTATAACAAGTTTACACACTTATAAGAGTAGCTATTACTGAACCAAGTGATGTCTGAGAGACAAATCAAGAGACAGAGTAGGGAGAAAACATTTATTTATACCTGTGCAATGCATTTACTTAAACGCTTACTCGACCCTTCTAAGTTGTAGCAATAATACAAACTCAATGGGTTTTGTTCATATCCAACGCTTGGAGGTATTGTCAATAGAAAACTGCAACCAAAAACAACAGATTCATTAGACTTCTTCTGTCACACAATTAGCATCCAGACAATATCTTGATCATTACATAGCCATGGAACTTTCTGAAACTAAAAGATTCGATCTACACGGTTTCAGATCATAAACATAACCTTACACAAGCAGAATCTTAACCCAGTTTAGGGTTTAACTCAACGTAATCTATTACAGCAAAACACTGAGATTTGTCGTTTGTGCTAAGGTTTTGTAAGAAAACATATAAACGTTATAAGTATCATTTGAGAATCTCTGATTTCGAAGACGGTGAGAAGAAGAAAGCTTACATCTTCCCGGTGGTACGAGCAAGAAGGCGAGCTTCGTCGGCGGAGAGATGATCCGGCGGCGCGTCAACGGCTTTGTCGAGGTCGTAGAGCGCGTAACGGACGGAGTAACGGAACGAGTGCCGTACGGGACGGAGACGGTCGTGCCAGACGGTGCCTTCGTAGTAAGAGACGGTGGAGTCGACGGCGGGGGATGAAGGGAAGAGACGGTGGATAAGGAGGCGAAAGGGGAGGAGGAGAGAGAGGAAGAAGGTTGTGGTTGAAGTGTAGACGATTGAGCAGAGGAGATAAAGCAGTTCCATAAAGCTTCTCTTCTCTCTCAGCCTCTGATCCTTTCAAGATAGACACTGGTGATGATGATGATGATGATGATGATGATGATGATGATTCTTATATTGCACTTTGGTCCTTGCGTTATTTATAATTTAGTAACAATCACTAAGATATAATTTCACTTTGAACCAGTATTGTTTGTTTGTTTGTTTATTAGACAACCTATCACAGTGTGGGTAGTCTTGATTGCTGCCTGGACGTTAATGAACCACCTATTCTATTGCATCTGCGTAATTTTATTTTAATTTAATTTAGGTATGTCGCGGAGAGTTTTGGACTGCATGTTTCATTTTTTTTAGTATGGTAAATCTGTTAATTTCACGGTTCACCTAGTATTAAATAGTCTAAAAACTTGTAGTGGATCCAGAGAAAAATCCTTCAAGTCTCACTATTTTTTTTTTTTGAATAACCTGATTTATCCTAATTTTCACCAAAGTGAATCGAGACTAGCGGCGAGTATGTTATCAGCCGGAATACGGTTCGATCACCGGAACAAATTTAGATGTTAAATTTTATTTCCAATAATCATTAAATTTGAATCCAAATCTGTATTGGGGCCGAATTCTACAAAACCACTAGGCCGTCGTGATTAACAAAAACAAAAATATAATTGTTGGACAATAGAAAATTCAATAGTTAACGACCCACCAAAAAATAAGGTTCGAAATAAAGAAATAAGGTCTAGCCGACTTACAGTTCGAATGAAGAGATGACGTCTAGCCATCTTAAAGAAATAAAGTCAGAAAGAAAACGGCTCAACCAGCATAAGGTCCAAGAAAAAAGAGAAACAATGTTCAACCACCTCAAGATCTAAAGAAAAAATGATCCAAGTCCAACTAGGGTAACGTAAGTTCTGAAAAAAAAATTCAATTAGTCTAAGGTCTCGAAAAGTTAAAAAAATCCAACTTGATAAGAATATTTCTAATGCATTATTATATTTTTTATTTTAAAATTAAACAGTTCTGTGAATATACTCCAACTTACTCTATTTTTGAATGGAAAATATAGTACTGAGCAAAATAAAACTATTACTCTATTTATAGAATACTTTTATTTTTTACTCCAGTAAAAAATAAAGTAAGACTGAAATATATCTTACTGAAAGCACTTAAAGAAGAGAATGCTTGGTTGAAAACATTTGAAGCCTAAAATGTACACATGCAAGCAGAGCATAGTTCTTTGGCTATAAGTGATAGAAGTAGAGACGTTCAGGGTCGTGCTAGCTTTCAGACACACGTCCATCACTAGACGGTATCACCTACACACGGTAACAGCTCAACGCAACCAATGGCGGATCTAGAAGTAAATTTTATGTGGCGCAAAATTATGAAACACTATTTTTATACCTTTATAGAACTGAATATTTAACAGATGCATTATCAAAAATCTGTACAAAATTACACTGATTTACAAAATTTATAAGGGGCAACTGCCCCACCCAAACCTAAGCTAGATTCGCCATTGAACGCAACAGCATAGAAGCAGAATGCGATAAACATGTGCAGAAAGAACACCTATCCACAAGACCTCCACTTTTCGGTCCAGCACATGATTAATCAAGCTATAGACAAAAAAAATATAACGTAATGATACTGGGCCGATACATTTGAGGCCCATCTGTCACCCAAAATTAGTGAAAGGTCATAAGCGTAGTTAAATGTAGTTGGGTTGGTCCGGGGTGGTTAAGCGAACCAATCCTAACTCCTCTACAAGCTTGTTCATTGAGTAACTTATACTCCACCAATTTAGATACACACTATTCTCATAAACTCACACGTGTCATATTTATATTGGTTTGTTACGAAATAAGGGGGCCACAGGAGATGAGAAGTGGTGCATGGCGAAGAAAACAATGTACACATATAAGATGTGGATTTAGAAGAATTCGATTTCACAGCTTTTTTCAAGTCCTTCGATAACTCCGCTTCGTCACTCTCTCCTGGAAACAAAAAAAAATGTCTGCGAGAATCCATGGAGGAGCTGGAGCTGCTACGGCCTTGTCGACTTTTAATCCGAAGAAACTCGTTGCTCCTTCTCGCACCAATCTCCCAGGTTTGGATTTCGATTTCGATTTCGAATTTGGAATCTGTATTTCTGATTTGCGAGATCTTAGGAGTTTCGTTGTTTTGATGCAGCGAGTAGGAGCAAGAGATACATTGTGGCTGGATCTGATGCGAGTAAGAGCCTCAGAGTTCGTCGCTCTCAGAAATTGATTGCTAATGCTGCTGTTGCGGTATGCGTTTTGTCTCTGATTGTTGTTCATATGGTTTCCTCCTTTGAATCTGAAATGATTTCGTTTTGTTTTGTAGACGAAGGCGGAGACATCTGCGACCACTGGGTATGTTTTGCAAATTGGATTTTGATTTCACTATAAGCATGGCATGTTGATTGAACATATTCTGCGATTAGATCTTTCATGTATTTGTTGTTTTGCATATGCCTTTGTTTGCATGTCAATGGGATTTTTCAAAAGTAGGTAGCTTTTTCACTCCTGTGCTATTGGTTTTGTGCAATAGGTTTTGTCAAACTCTCTCTTGAAAAGGGTGAGCGTTAAGTCTCCAGAGACTAAATGAATAAATTGGTAGTGACTGTAAAAGCTTAATGTGTTGCACTTCTTTACATCCAACCATTTTGTTATACACATGCTAATGTGTCATAGATCCCATGAAAATTTCAGCTCTGCTGTAATGGCATACCAAGTGACTTTTTGCATGTTCTGCAATTGATTAGGCTTGTGTTACAAACTTACAAATACAATTCATGCGGCTTTCCATCAATTATGTGCTCTTTTATGCTACCCTTTTTGTTTAAGCCATTGGTTTCACCTATGCATTTTTCTTTGACTTCTATTGTCACAATTAACACGTTCTCCTGCTCCTTCTCTCAATCTCAATGTTTCAATGCTCATATTCTAAAATGTAATGTTGATGCCTTTTCCATCGCAACATATCAGAGTATAACCAGTTCTAAATCTTATTAACTTGCAGACATGAACTACTGCTTTTCGAGGCTCTTCAGGAAGGTCTTGAAGAAGAGATGGACAGAGATCCACATGTTTGTGTTATGGGCGAAGACGTAGGCCATTACGGGGGCTCCTACAAAGTAACCAAAGGCCTTGCTGATAAATTCGGCGACCTCAGGGTTCTCGACACTCCTATTTGTGAAAATGCATTCACCGGTATGGGCATTGGAGCCGCCATGACTGGTCTAAGACCCGTCATCGAAGGTATGAACATGGGTTTCCTCCTCCTGGCCTTCAACCAAATCTCCAACAACTGTGGAATGCTTCACTACACATCTGGTGGTCAGTTCACAATCCCAGTTGTCATCCGTGGTCCCGGTGGAGTGGGACGCCAGCTTGGTGCTGAGCATTCACAGCGGCTAGAATCTTACTTCCAGTCCATTCCTGGGATCCAGATGGTTGCTTGTTCGACTCCTTACAACGCCAAAGGCTTGATGAAAGCTGCGATCAGAAGCGAGAACCCTGTGATTCTGTTTGAACACGTTCTGCTTTACAATCTCAAGGAGAAAATCCCGGACGAAGAATACATCTGTAATCTTGAAGAAGCTGAGATGGTCAGACCTGGAGAGCACATCACCATCCTCACTTACTCGCGGATGAGGTACCATGTGATGCAGGCAGCTAAAACTCTGGTGAACAAAGGGTATGACCCTGAGGTTATCGACATCAGGTCGCTGAAACCGTTTGATCTTTACACCATCGGAAACTCGGTTAAGAAAACGCACCGGGTTTTGATCGTGGAGGAGTGTATGAGAACCGGTGGGATTGGAGCTAGTCTAACGGCTGCCATTAATGAGAACTTTCATGACTATTTAGATGCTCCGGTGATGTGTTTGTCTTCTCAGGACGTTCCTACACCATACGCTGGTACACTGGAGGAGTGGACCGTTGTTCAACCGGCTCAGATCGTGACCGCCGTCGAGCAGCTTTGCCAGTGAAATTCATAGTTTTATCCGGTGAGCCATTATTTACCATTTACCTCTCTATTTACCTTCTCTTGAGATTAATCAGTTCGTAAGAATTTGTCTAAGTTGTTTGGGTTTTGTTAACGTTTGTTGCCCTTTTAGTTGTGTGTTTGGAATATGATTTTGAAACTCATAATGTTTCGTTTGTTAATCTATCTCCCACTTTTTTATTTTTATCCTAAGTTTTCATTACCTTTAGCTATAAACACATACACAAGTCATTCTGTTTTTAGTATTCTTTTCTTTACACTTAAGTTACTAAACACATACACGGGTCATTTGTTTTTCAATCCAAACAAAAAGAAAGAGAACATTGATTTGAGGTTTTCATATTACCACTTGGAAGATTTACATTTAGCAGCTCTTCCTGTATCATTCAAGTAAGAACCAAAAGACTTGATGACTTGTTCGTATGTTGGCCTTTTGTAATCAACTGCTTGCACTATCACTTCTTCAGGTTTTGCCCATTTCCACTCCGCAAACTCTGTATCCGCTTCATTGTTCGCTAGATTGATCTCTCTTTCGTCCTCATCGTTCATCAGTCTCACTAGAAACCTGTGTGTATTCATTTGCGTTTTCAGAAACAGTGATCCATTCTTTCTCTCTTCTTGTAAACACTAACTAGATTGTATCGAAGACTCACCATTTCTGCGCCTGACCATGCCATTCACCTCCCCAGAGACGGTTAACCTTTGCTTTTACTGCCGGTGGGAAATCATAAGTTAACCAATGTGGAACCTGACATTGAAGAACACAGAAAGAAAAAAACATTTGGTAAATGCTCTGATTCGTAATCTCATATGTATTCTCTTTAGTAAAAAAGAGTAGAGACCTCAGCGATGATTGCAGCTGAAACGACGCCAGTTTCTTCTTGTAACTCTCTCATGGCTGCTGACTTTGGATCCTCTCCATCCTCAATGCCTCCCTGTAACATCCACCGGTTTACTTAGCTTTTAAAACTCGTATCATTGAAGGTTTCAAGATCATCGTTAATACAAAGACTCTTCCCAAAATTATTTATCAACAATTTTACTTGACCATCTTAATTCCACTAGGAGTGGTGTTAAGAATCAGTAATATGCGTAAACACACCTGTGGCATCTGCCATGCTCCAGGAACATTCAATCTTGAAGCTACGAATACCTGTGAATCAATAATTAACTCATAGTACCTACTATTATTTACCAGTGGTTAAAACAGTAATTTAACCAGAGAGATGAATTAGATGGTTGAAAAGTTACCAGATTATCAGAATTGATTAGACAAACACCAACATTGGGACGATAACCAGGAGGTAGATTCTCCATTCTCTGCTGAAAGCAAAAGTTACCACTTAATACATTACTACTGTTATTACATTTGGTTATAGCATAATATTTAGAAGATTTTTTTCAGCTTTATCTACTTTTTGTTTGGTCTAAAAGCTTTTTCTACTTGATAATAATTATAGTTAGTTTTACAGTTTTTTTTTCTTATATTTTCTATTTTGCTAATTCAGAAAATGTTACAAATAACGAAGGCGAGAAAGAATTTGATTTTCTGATATCAGATAATAGAATTTCGACGTGTTATTAGTCTATTTGTTCTACAAGAGATCAAACTAGAAGCAATCCTTCTTTTAACTTATCAAAAGTGAACAAACCAAGAAATGTTTACAGAATCCAAAAATATGAAAAATATATAAAGAATTATAATCAGAGTTGGTCAATTTCCAGGTACCAGAACACATTTGAACACATAGAACAAATCTAAAACGTACAGATCTGGAACTGGAAGAGAAAATCATGCATCAAACAAAGGACCAAACCTTGGGTTCTTGTTTCTTTGAGCTTTGACTTCTTTAAAGGTTTTAACCCAAGGAAGCTACAACCAAGAACATGTGGTTGTGTTTATGTGCTTTTTTTTCTTTCAAACTAAAGCATACATATATGTTTTTACATTATATATAGAATTGGATTCGGCATTAAACGATGACATTTTAATATACCTACCAGCTTCTTCCTTTTCTGTGTTCTGACTCCTGAGTCTTCTGACTATTTGGCATCTTCTTCTAACTGGCTATATTGGGCCGGGCCCACCGACGACTTGTTATCATAATTTTAGTTGCCATGTGTATTATGTCAAGACAAGATAATAAAAGAGGTATTTTTGGTTTTGGTGTGATAAATTGATAAACGTTTAATTATTGTTTTTTTCTTTCTACGTTTTTTTTTGTTTATATACAACCTGGTTGTAATTTCTAAATTTATTTTTAAAATAAATATTCTTTAAATTTGTTTAATTCTAATGCAAAATTAGTTGAGTCTGCTTTGAAAAAAAACATATTTAAAACGTAATATGAGTATTTTGAAAAAAGAATTTATATTTTGACAGAGTAAAAAGTGTGATTTCATTGACATCTTGTGATATGGACAACCAAAAAAATACATTAGCAAGTTGGCATGAGAAATAAGCTTTGAAATGATTTGGAAAATAATAAGGTAATGATAATAAAGGAGTAGGTTAGCGAGCTGATATGGAAAGTAAGTTAGGACAAAGGAATGTGACAGATAACGGCGCAAGATAGCAGAGAAGAAGGTAGAGATAGAGTCAATGAGTGGACAGAGAGACGAACGTAGTGGGGGAGGCTAGGGAGTTGACTTAATAGTGAATTCATGATTTTTGTTAAGTTGTATTTTTGTCATTATTAAGTACGACAAATAATTATAAATTGCCTCTGCACTCAATCACGGATCATAAATAAAGTTGCCACCATCTTCTTTTTTTGGATAATTAAACCATATACAAAAATAGAATGATAGTAGTGAATTAGGTAATTAGAGATGGGTAAAAAAAAAGATTTATTAAGTGGTTCTTCTTCAACCTTTCTGTCCTGGAAGAATTTTTAGAGACCCTTCTCTTGATACATCACCCAAAACACTGCTTCATCTTTTTACTCAAAAAAACACTGCTTCATCTTCGGCCTTTGATCTTCATGGATTCATCATTATAGATTATATACTGTTAATGATTTTTATATTTCAATCATATATTAATATTATAAATTATGTAGGATTATCATTACTATATCTATAATCAGTCAGCCATAGATAAAAAAAAATCCGACATAACATCTATATTATAATCTTTTATTATTAATATATAAACACGTCCGTTTTCAACCATTATATCAGTTATATAAACTGCTTATTAGTATTTAGAGTTGTAGCCATCTCAAACTTCTATATTTTCATATGCTACCATTATGTTTAAGTGAATAGGGCTTTAAGTTACTATTGTCCACAAGAAATTCTATACGAAATACTATTATACACTGTCGCATTTTTCATTTTTATTTTATTGTTCAGCTTTTGATAATTATGATATCACAAACTATAAAAATAATATATAAAAATAATTATATAATCAATAAATTTATCTATTTTATAAAAATTCATGTATAATTATACCATTTTAAGCCCTACATCTAATGGTACTCATTGCATTATACTGAAAATTTACTTTATTTTTTTTCTTAAAATAAACATTCAGATCTTTTGATATAAAAATATTTGTAAATTAAAATTTAGAATCTGATTGGGATTTTTATCTTTTGACCAAAATGACTAGTTTGTTTTAACTGGGCTTCATGAGTTTTTGATTAAAAAACTCGTCACAAAGATCTTACATTTGTTACACCAATTGTAACAAAACCCCGATAAATTGGGCCTTCAATAATGCGGAGGCCCATTAAAAACCGTTTACTACCAACCGTATTAAGTATGGTCGTTCTTTTTCATTGGCTTTATTGGTGATTAATTTCTAAAATACTACTGTGCTCCTCCTTAAGTGCAGCTACTCACTAATTAGACCTTTAAAATATGTTCCAAAACTTGTCTGTATGATTTCCACAACCAATGGCATTCTAGTTCGACAATTACTTCCAACTATATTATGTGTATTCAAATATAACTGTATAATAAAGGTTAAGAATACGTAAATCATGACTCTAGATAAATCATTTTGATACTATGTATAGGTAATCAAGTTGGACCAATCATGTTCTCGAAATGGATAGCAGCCTAAAAGAAACTTAAAACAATTAAAAAGCGTCAAATGTGGTAGACACTTTTTTTTTTCTTTCTCATATGAAATCTTATCGAGCATCTAATCAAACCAATTAGCATTCTTGCTTTTCATTCCTATCATTAGCTTATCTTATCATTTCATAGCCTCGATCACAATATAAAGTACAAATACAAATATTTTGGCCCGTTAACCAGTTAATTTATTACAAAAACTGTATAATCTAACTAATTAGTTTTAAACTTGCCAACTAAATAAGATGATATTGTATTATTCCTTACCAATAAAACTAAAAACGTTTGTTTATATATTATTTTGACATCTAAAATACATAAAATAGTGAAAACTAGAAACACATACCTTATATGTTTGTCGTTAAAACCGGCTCTGTATAATAGATAACCTAGCCCACATGACCTTTATCGCTCACATGTACGTATTGGAGTGGATGCAAATTAATAAGGTTTAAAACTCAGCTCAACTGAAGACAAAATTAAATTTACCACATAGCAATTTTTTCGTTAAATAATGAAAGCAAATTCTAAGTTATACAACTAATCTACTCATAATGTTTATACGTATTTTTGTTCAAGTTATTTCAAACAAAATCTCTCAGACTTGCTACTGAATCTGATGATGATGTGACAAATTATCACACAAATCATTGAGAATTATATTGTATTATTCTTGACAGATTTAGTTTCTTGTTTTATATCTATAGAGATAATCTCATAATCATCTTCTAAGTACTTTAATGGTTAAAGTGTAATTGGAGACTAAATCATAAATAACAACAGTATATAGTTTGTTATATTTAACAAATTGGTTAAGCATGGTACAAATGTAACCACATTAAAACGATATGAACGAAGAATGTATGTACATATTACGGTGTTATACTGATTTTATGTACACTATTTTTTTGTTTCTTCATAAAATATTTCTATTCACAAGTAGAAATGATTTCTACACCCACCCTTGTAAATATATTTATATTGTAATTCGTAAGATATATACTTCGAACTTTCGAATGTTTTTTTTTGATAAATTCTAAGAAATGCACTTAATGCTACAAAGTGGATTGGTTACTACACTGTTTGATCTGAATTTGAAATATTTTCTGACTAATGTTAGGAAGTAAACCGATTATCTGCTACAATCTACTGTAAACTATTTGGATCGAATCCAAATCTCAGACCGGCCAAGTAACGTTCAAATTAACGTTCAAATGTTTAGGACATTGGAATATATTTTTTTCTTTTCACTGGAATATAATTAAATTGTTCCACCTTCTTGTTACGTTCAAAGTTGTTAAAGAAACGAATGAGATTAAAAAGAGCCAAATGGAAAAAGAAACATGTCTTTACGAAAACACTACACACACATGCACATGCTATTCTCTAACTTCTCCCCCCAACTTAGCCATTCATCTATTGTATTTAGACATTTCAATTAAAAAAATTCCTTATCTTTGCTATCTCGCCTTTTTGCTATAGTCTTGTACTTTCACTAAAGTATGTTCTTAATGGTAAACTTCCGCACTAAGTTATTATTATTTTTTAAATGAATGTATAATTCATTCAACCAAAAGCATATATTACATCAAGTGTACCTTTTAGAATAGTTTTAAAGAATAAAGTAATGAAAGTAAAAAAAATAAACGATATCTCTTATGTTGCTTTAAGCTTGAGATCTTGTTCTGAACAAGCTTTTGAAGACCTTCAACAAGTGTGTAGTCGCCCATGTCTCTAATAAAAAGCAATCTCTTTAGAAATATACACGATCTAAGTTGAACATTGCCATTCCATTCCGTAGTGTGTATAGGCTTCCTTAGCTTTCGCATTACATTAATTTAAACAACATATACATAAATTCTAAACCACGTATGTATCTAGCATCTATTTTTGGTTTAGTCGAATGTTCAGTATAGTGTCTTCATTTGGATTACATGTTAATATAAGTCCTTCACACCAAATGTTTTCATTTTTAGTTATATTTATTCGTAAATATACTGAATACATATTCTCTTCCAGCATACAAAAACTATATTATTTGCTGCAACAATTGTACCTGATTATATTGTGGAAAGAAAAGAAATTAAGAAAGTGTTCACGTAGTCAACGGTTATATACGATTACATTTACATACATAGTATATATATATCCATCAAGTTGAATGGTTGTGGTCTTTATCAACATGCAAACTTGATTCGAACATGGGAAAGAGGGAACACGACGGATTGACCAATTAGTCTTCACTCTTTACATGTTGTAGATTCATTGCTGGAAATTAATAAAGCAATGGAAGATACACAAGCATATGCTTTCTTCTCCTTTTTGCTTACAAAAGCATATGCATATATTGGTTATTGCATGACTTTGGCGTTGTTATTTTTTGGATGTCGCTGTGATAGCAGTAATTATTATTTCCGGAGTGTGTAGTTAAGAAACAACAATAAGAAAAATAAAATAGTTCGATAAAAAATTATGTTAGATGTAAACGTATGTGATCTTCACTAACTTTCTAGTTTAAAAATTGAGAGTAACAGAATATACGATTAACTTTATTTATATATATGTCTTTGATTTTATATTTCTTGTATGCATTATGGTCAATTTACCTAATAGATTTATATATGTATTTTATTAGGTTTAAGCACAGTATATAAGCATGGTTTGGCTGTCTCAATTAAACAACATAAAACTTTTATACAAGTTGGTTTCCGAGAGATGGGATGTAACAGTTTTTTAAATGAAAGATCAGTTAAATGGAAAGGCACTCAGAGATTGATTCCTAACCATATTACTTAACTCGAAAGATTGAATTAGTGGACTGTTAATTAGTGACATTATTACCAATTATTTTGCTGAGTAATCAAGCATGTGCCCAATCTTTGCTTTCTCATGGAAGGACCAATCCTTTTTGCATCCTTCTCTATCTCTTTACCAAGAATTTTCGGTTAGGCTGATTTTATAAATGTCATAAGTCATAACCACCAACCTCACTAATTCATTAGTCATCCATCACATCTATCCCTCATAAATAGCAATATTTTTGTTTTTTTTTCTAACAAAATATTAATGTCTAACTTCACTTTCTCACCAGACTATTGGATAAAGTTTGGAAGAAAATGGTAAGAATACACAATAATATTTCAATCAGTCATGGCTTATAAATTAAAATGGATTAGCTGTAGCTCTCCTCGGATATAACTATTGATAATGGTTAACTGAGCGTATACTTTCACTGTACACAGAAAATACAAAATAAAGTATAAGCATCGTGACTCAAAAGTACCTACCAGATTGCTGAATTCATATATAAATATTCAACTAACTACAAGATTAACTATCTCTGTTACTTATATTTTAGAACCAGGAAAACCGACATTGATTTTTTTGACAATAAAAAACAACAACATTGGTGGTATAACCAGAACGGTGGAATCAAATATGTCATAAAGCGCACTACTTCATCAGCTTATTTGTCCTATTACAAAACAAGTATATATAAATATTCACATCTTGTATATAGATAAAATCAATGTATATTTTTGTGTAACAATAAGGGCATCCACATCAATGAACCCCCTCTTGGAGTTCAGCTTTTCATTTTTTAATTATTAATTTATTTTGTTTTTTCTATTTGTTTTTTTTTTAAAAAAAAAAAATATAGACCAATCGCGGGCCGCCACGTGTCGTGAACAGTGATGATACGGGTTCACCAGAGTGAACCCCAAAGGCACGGATTCATCACTGTTCATCTAGAAAACTGTGTGAACCCCCCTTATGAACCCTCAATGTGCATGTTCTAAGGTTAGTGGAATTCATCTCCCAAAAGTTACTAGATTCCTGGGGTTACATAAAGATAAACTTTGGGTCACTTTGTTGCATCATTCCATAAAGCTACTTTAAAGTACATGTTTTCAGATCCTTAATCCATTTAATAAATATTTAAACTTCAGTAGTTGATCAAAATCGTATATAGTAGTCGTTCCATAAAAAAACATCAACCCAAACTTCCAAAAAAAAAATCGTCAAAATGTAACTTGCGATCTGTAATTATATGACTAATAAGAAGTTGGATTACAAATTTATAATCGCCACCTTATCTGATGCATAGCTGTAGTTATCGTTGTCAATGTTTTAATGTCAAACTGAAAAGTAAATTGCATTAGCATTTTATATTTACATCAATATTTAACGATATTTTAACTTTTCTAATTCTATCATTCAGAACAATTGAGTTTTAACTTTTGCAGCATTTGAAAACATGGTGAACAGTTTTACATATGACTTTACAACAAACGGTCTTATTATAACACCTTAAATTTTTTTATAAACAGTTTTACTTGCATTACTTAAGGTAAATTATTTTACTTATAGTGTGTTAGAAACTTTAATAATCTTATTTTAATTATAGTAATTCTTTAATCCTTTCCTAAAAGGGATTTGCCACACTTGTTGAAATGTGTCTTTGTATTTGAATATTGATATGTATTTTTTAGAGAGTTGAATGTGTTTTTTTTGTCATCAATATAAATAAACGCAACTAAAATTCTGTTAACCATAAAGAAATTCTATAAAAAAAAAAGACGTTTGAGTCCGAGTACCGCGTGTAAAATTATCCGTTCTTGTGTTTTGAGTCTGAGGTTTGTGATGGCAAAAGTCACATGAAATTGTTAGAAATTTTTTCATACCTTCCAACGCCTAATACAATATTAATGAAGATGATATTGTAGTTTCATGAATTCTCGGGAAATTGCGTATGTTAAAAATTGAAATCCAGCCTAAACTAAATTAATGAGGATGATGGCGGCCAGCATCATCATGATGATGCTGTAATTTCAAGAAAAATACAATTCGAACAATATAATAAAATAATTTATATTGTATTTCACTAGATTCAAAATGTTAATTATAAACCGATGTTAAGATCACTATCCCTCTTATCATTGTGATGGTGTGATTTCTATTCTTTTATTTCCAATTTCCCGTGCACCAGTACCCTCCCAAATTTGGAATTGGGATCCTCCAAATTATATTGCCAAAGGCAAAATAATTTTTTTATGATTAACAACCCACTATACTGGGCAATTAAATCTTTCCCACATTTGCTTTTGTCTGAAGAAAGTGTCTTCGTTAAGCCACTTTTTCCAAATTTATTTTATTTTGGACTGACATAGTTGGCAATGTGTTGGAAAGAGACAATCTAAGATGTCAGTTTCTTGCTTAGGTCCAACAATTTTTGATGAAACCCATGTTGCCTCACGAAAAAATGTTTTTGACAAACACTCCAGTAGAATTCCACAGAGAAAACATATTGATTGTCAAACCTACTCACGTTACTACAATATCTATTTTATTTTTGAACACAACTACAATATCTAATAAAACTTAAATTAATGAATATTATTACAATGGATCAGAATAATCACCTTTTTTTGCTAAATGACTTTTTATTCGAGAAGACCCTATATCTAACAAATATATAAAATCAGGCAGGCAAAGTAAAGTATACTTATCTCTACATTATAGCATGTTATTATTTTCCCTACTTGGTTCCATATTCTCAGTTCTTCTCCTCTATATCTATCCCCACACTTCATTGCATTGATTCTCTTACAAAACACCCTCTCTCAGTCTTTATCTCTCTCTCCCAGCCATGTCTAAAATGTTTAGCAGAATTGCAGTGACCAACTATGTTGTTGTTCTTGTATTTTCCTTAACATTCTTAGGTATCTTCTTTTGTGTGTATATATATATATATAGCTTATTTCTGTCTAACAAAAAAAACCATTATCTTAATGTAGACTTGACATTACATTTAGTCTAATTTATGTTCCATTTTTCCACAGAACATGGATTACTATTCCAAAGGGTGTCTTCTCTTGGCATAAACTACGGTCAAGTCGGTGACAACCTTCCTCCACCAGGCAAAGTTCTACAACTCTTGGGCTCACTCCATATTAACAAAACAAGAATCTACGACACAAACCCTCAAGTCTTAACCTCATTCGCCAATTCCAACATCGAGCTCTTCGTCACCGTTGAAAACCAGATGCTTCCCAGCTTAGTCGACCCTCAACAAGCTCTCCAATGGGTCACGTCCCGTATCAAACCCTACTTTCCGGCCACCAAGATCGGCGGTATCGCTGTCGGCAACGAACTATACACTGACGACGACTCGAGCCTCATAGGGTTTGTTACACTCATCACCACATTCCTAAAACATATTAACCTTTTCATATCTTCATGTATACACATTGTTATTGCTATGCAGGTATCTTGTACCCGCAATGATGAGCATTCATGCTGCTCTCGTCCAGACCGGTCTAGACAAGTACATTCAAGTATCTACTCCTAATTCACTATCAGTCCTTCAAGAATCTTACCCTCCCTCCGCCGGCTGTTTCAGGCCCCAAGTCGCCGGCGTTATGACGCAGCTTCTAAGTTTCTTGCATAGCACGAAATCCACTTTTTGGATCAATGCTTACCCTTATTTCGCTTACAAGGATTCCCCAACAAAGATCCCATTAGATTATGTTCTCTTCAACCCTAACCCTGGAATGGTTGACCCCTACACCAAGTATCACTACGACAACATGCTCTATGCTCAAGTAGACGCTGTGATCTTCGCCATGGCAAGGCTTGGGTTCAAAGATATCGAGGTTGGGGTCTCAGAGACTGGTTGGCCGTCTAAAGGCGACGGAGATGAGGTTGGAGCCACCGTGGCCAACGCGGCAGTTTATAACAAGAATCTTTTGAAGAGACAACTTCAGAGTGAAGGAACGCCATTGAGAAAAAACATGAGACTTGATGTTTATCTCTTTGCTCTATTTAATGAAGATCTTAAACCAGGACCAACCTCTGAGAGAAACTATGGATTGTATCAGCCTGATGAGACCATGGCTTATAATGTAGGTTTACTATCATCATCACAGTCATCTACTTCTACAACTAATTCCATTGTTTCCCTCACTTCCTCTGCCTCTACGGTATGTATCAACAACACTTGACTTTAGTTACTCTGTCTCTACTATATCCCTATTAATATTTATTATTATTTGGTTTGTATCACATTAAAGAGTTTCCACATTAAATCCCCTATAAAGTTCTTGATCGAGAAAGACTACAAATACCAATTGTGACGTGCAATTTAAAAAAAGAAGAGCAATGTGACGTTTTTCTCTCATAATTGTGACGTTTAATAACTTGGAAAGTTAGGCTTTTCTAGAATTTATTCTTGATAAACAAAATTTTAGATATTAATAATGATAAAGTTTCATTTTTAACGATATGAATGTTTTAAATCATGTGATATTTATTATTATCTTCACTATTTGGTTTCTTCCTCACACTGATCAAATGAATATTTGTGGGCTTCATTATTACTTATTCATTGTTATTTATTTAAACAGGATATAAAGAGGGGAAGGCGACGGTTGGTATATTTTATAGGCGTTTACTTTCTGGCCATTCATATGCTAATAAGAAGACAGTACTAGAAGCAGAAACAAAACCGAGAGAAGTTCTACGTGTATATAGAGAGAGTCCACTAATGCAGTTCATTTTTTCAACTAGAAGAATTATATTATTCCAAAGTGTCTCAGATGATTATTTAAATAAAAAAGAACAATCGGAAAATTTGTTTGGAATGATAAATTAATTAACTTGAGAAGGGGATGCAGTACTGCAAAGCAAATCCAGTGTATAAAAAGAAAGTGACCCTTCACAGACCATTAATATTCTTTCCATGTAACATAAGAAAGTATAAAATTAGTACAGTTATATCATGTTTTTTTCATCAATATATATATATATATTATTGGTTGGTTATAGTGAAGGAGGTGAAAGCTCTTTATCTTTTCGACGTGGAATCCATCACCCTTAGACTTTACGATTCCTTCCTTTTTCATCTCGGTATCTCACCGTTAGCATCCAGAGGACACATGCATGCATTATATATGCACATTTACGTTTCCATGACATTACATGAGACACGTAAGACGTAACATGAAGATGTGAAAATTGTGTTTGGAATATTCATCATCAGTTACCATTTAATTACCTATTTTTATTGGTGGTAAAAGAGGAATGCTCGCTACACACAACGGGATGAACCAAAACTTGTTTTATTTAAGAAGCATATAAATAGATATCGACGGTCCCAACTTTATTCCATGGCCATGTTTTTAGTCGTCAGCATTTTGACAATAGTCATTGGCCGTCCCCTTTCGAAGGAGCTTTCTCTCTTTTACTTTTTTGTGTTATTTTATTCGCCAACATGTTTATTGGAGTATATTAGAATATCTTCATCGATTTTCCTATTCCTTTCTGTGTTGTATATTCCACGGTTTCACTTGACCGGTTACATTGAGTTTCCATTTGAAAATTACAATAACAAATTATTTAAAGAGGTCCACTAAGTTTAGTGACATTTTGTGAAAAAACAAACATTTACTGTACATATTTTAATAGCTTTTACATATTTTAATGGTTATAAATATTAGTGTCATAATTTTAGTTGGCACCAGATTATTATCCAAATGATGATTTGACTTATGTTAATGTAACAATCCGCTTGGTAGTACCGAGCTGGCGCTGCAGTACATCGGCTCTAACTCTTTACCGTGAAAATATCCACATCCATCGATAAATTATTGGTAAGATTCGAACCTAAGACCTTAATTCCCAGAGGAAAAATTGTCACTAATTGACATGCAAATTAGTTGGTGACAACTTGTCACGTAAGAGAATTGTTAAAAGGTGATGTTTTGGGTTCGAGTAACGCCAAACACGCTAGTAACCTACTGGTGGATGTGGATATTTTCACGGTGAAGAGTTAGGGTCGATGCGCACGCTGGATCACACGGGGCGGGTTGTTACCGTTAAACCCCAAAGAATTGTGTAATAATTGTTAACTAGCTAGCTAGAAACTTTTTGATCCATCTTGTAAATGAGAGAGAGAGAGAGAGAGAGAGAGAGAGAGAGAGAGAGAGAGAGAGAGAGAGAGAGAGAGAGAGAGAGAGAGAGAGAGAGAGAGAGAGAGAGAGAGAGAGAGAGAGAGAGAGAGAGAGAGAGAGAGAGAGAGAGAGAGAGAGAGAGAGAGAGAGAGAGAGAGAGAGAGAGAGAGAGAGAGAGAGAGAGAGAGAGAGAGAGAGAGAGAGAGCATCGTATTTGGTTTAAACATACTTAAATTATTAAAATCCCGCTTGTCAGAGAGATCATCTTATTGCGTACACATGGTTGAATGAATTATTCGCCAGAGAGACAAGTTAAGCTCACATTAGATATATAAAGATGAAAACTCCATGTTGGCACATGTATCAAATATGATATCAATTATCGTATCCTTTATTTCTTTGATCATATATTTATAATGAAACTGAATAAAATCGTTTGTTCTTAGTTCATGAATATGTATGTAGCACCGAATCTAATGTATGGGTTTATATTTGAAGCCCGTACTGATTTTCTAGTCTGGCAATATATTGCTTTTCTCCTATGTCAGGCTTAGTATTTTACCAAGCGATATAAAATGATGTGAATTGTCTTCTCCTTTTTAGGGACTCGAAAGATAAAGAGACGAAAAATGTTGATTATCATCATTTCCATTTATTAGATTTTATCCTGATAGTTAAAAAGATAAGGAAAAATTCAATTATTTTAACTCAGGCATGGTACAATTGTATATGAATTTTTAAGGATAAAAAATTTGACATACTATTTTATGATATATTCAGTATATGATGTGAATATGAATATACTATTCTATATACAATTTCTATATACTATTTTGTGATTTATCTTCTGAACACCAAGAGACGTTATATTATAGGTTATGTTTTCCATCTATTTTGCTGGTACATGTCTATATTACATAGAATTGTGCATTTGAGAAAGACTTGTTCGTCAAAAAGAAACACAATTGATTAACTTTCTATTTTCTTATATTTGACGTCTTAGGATAATGAACATAGATTAAAAATTTTTTTTTTTACTTTTTTTCATTTTTTAAATAAAAACATTATTAATTATTTATTTAACTACAATTCAACTAATGATAAAATAGAATCTATAATATCATGGCTATCTAACATTAATTACTAATAAATTTTATATAGAAAACTAAAAACGTCAAATAATTTGGAACAAAAAAATTCCTTTAAAACATCAAATATAAAAAAAAACGGAGGGAGTATTATGTTATTTGATAGTTATCAGCTTAAACACAATGTTAACATGATCAGTTGCCTAGTTGACCATATCAATAAAATTAGTCTGGCAAAAAAAAAACAGTTCTATGATGTATAATTTTTAGTTTGTAATCACTAAATAGTCGTTAGAGTTATATGGTTGTATATTGACCAATCTGACACCTATTTTATAACCATATGCTTTTCCAGATTTTAAAAATACTTACAGACGTGGTTGCATGTTACTTGATACTAAAGAGTCGGTTACGCTTTGAATCTCGAACATTTACACCTCATTATTTTGTTTAGATATTTCGCAAAGGGGAAAAAAAAATCAATAAACTTCCCATGAAGATTGTAGAGGCCAAAACTGTTCACCAGTCAAGATGTAACTATTACAATAGAACCAAAACTGAAAACCAAGTCATGAAAAAAAGACCACAACACAACTCTAAGAACAACAAAACATTTCGAAAACAAGACACGACTCAGAATGGTAATAAATAATCAACTCTTGGACGATGATCTCTTACCATCATCTGCATATCCCAAAGAAGGTGGTCGAACCGGTTTAGGACTCTCAACATCACTAGCCGAACTCTGGTGAACCAAAACCGGATAAACATCGGTAGAAACCGAAAGCCGAGAAGGCGAACCGGGTGACGAAGGAGAAGGAGAGGTAGGCAACTCAGAAGCACCAGAAAACGAAGCCATGGAGAGTGTTCTAGTGATCGAAGGATTCACTTCAGCGACCTCTTCGATACCTTCATCGATGTAAACAACATCTTGCATCGTTAACTGATGATACTCAACGATCTCTCTCAAGAACCTGTTCTCTCTCGCGTAGATAGAGTTCTCGTGTGCTAATCTTGCTTTCTCCGCAAGTAACGTCTCAAGCTGAAGCCTGATTAGGTCATCGTCTGCTGGGTTGGTGTTACCCTTTTCCCGGTTATCTCTTAACCGTTTGTTTTCTTCTTCAAGCTGCGAGCAACGTTGTTTAGCGAAAGCTAGGTCGGCTTTGACCGTTTTTAGTTCGCGTAAGAGGAGCTTGGCCTTGGCTGCAGTAGCCATGGCTACGTCACGAGAGGCTTTGAGTTGAGACTCGTGTGGGGTTGGTTGAGTTAATGGTTGCCATGGAGTGTTGTTCTCTGTTGAATCCAATGGATCTGATCCTTTCTTCCTCATCTGTGAGGCTACGATGGTACGGCCTTTCTCGAAACTGTCACCGATCTGATTCATTGTCGTCGTGATCTTCTCTATGCTTTTGTGTATGGTAGGGTTATTATTTTTATTATTATTCGAGGGCTCTGAAACGACGACGTTTCGTTGTTGTTGTTGTTGTTGTTGGTCTTGTTCTTCGTCGTCGAGGATTGATTTGGCTTTTTGAGCGAGGATTCCCCAGAAGCCGCGACTCTCGTTCCTCGTTGTTGCATCGTTGGAAGCGCGGATTGCTTGAGCCGCAAGGGAGGGATGAGAAGAGAAAGATTGAGAAGATCTGAAGGATGATCCTCCGACATTGGAGTGACCTTTCAGATCATCATGGTCGTGGTCGTGGTCGTGATCAGGTGGCTGGTTATAGATATCATCTGTGAATGTGGAAGCTCTTGTGATCCCTTGTCTTCTCCTATAAGCCATTTCTTTTGTTTGATTCTTTCTTCTCTCTCTCTCTCTTTTGTGTATCACAATTACAATGTTTTGATCCTCTGGTATTACGTAATTCACGTTCTTAGATATTATATTTTATCAATTAGTCAAAAACAAGTTAAACCACCATCGAACGTGGCTTCTAAGTGTAATTGGGTCTATTAATGGGGTATAATACTGTTGGGCCTTTAGCTCATGAAGGAACATCGTTTCGAAAGACGCTAAAAACCATATAGTAAAGCCCACTTGCGAAATAATTAACGGAACAAAGTGGTACAATTTATTCTACTCAATAAATTGTGTCAACGTTGCTTTCTTAGAAGGGAAATAATAAATAACATCTTCTATGTATCTAGTCTCTCCAATTTATCAACGGCCTTTGTACAATATCTATTCGGCAGCCTTGAAGATGAGATACCTATTATGTTCTTAGGAAACACTTCTTCAGCCTTAGCACTTGATCAAAATACTCTTTTCTTTTTGCTTTTAACGTGGAAACTATGAAAGTTTAAAGATGATTCTTATTTAACGCATGGATTCCTTTAATACAGTTAGGAAAGCAAATAACCATTTAATGAAATGGATAAATACATTTGTTACACACATAGCCGGTCATAGACATATCGCGATGAAACATTAGTCCCGCATCCTCAAAATTTTTAGTGGCTAATATATAGACAGTTCCATCCCCAAATTGACTACAGAATATATATATATATATATATAGCATTATTTTCTTCCTAAAATGAAATAATATTTTCGTATCTCCTTTTTTCTACCCTTCTAATTCCGTGAAGTTCATATCAGAAAATAGTTTGATTTTTATTAGTCAAAGGTTTGAGTGGGAAAAGTACCTTTTAAACTTGGTGAAGTGAGATTATTTTAGTTAAGTCTGTCTTCATAGTTAACTCATTATGGGTTACAAAGTCAAAATATGACTTGGAACCCACAAAAAGACTGATTGTAGGAGAAGTTTCAACTCAAAAGTTCTCAACTTTCTATGCAAAGAATGTGAAAAGGTTTCGATAAAAGGGAAGAACACTAAGCAAGAATGTCAAAAAGCTTACTCTTCCCTGTCCCATGAGTTTCAAAGAAGACTGAGTGGTTAAACATTGGGTGGCTGGTTTATAGTTTTTGGATTTTAGACTTTTCGTATAAAATAATTTCTTTTGATCAGTTTTAATATATTTTTTTATGACCATTTTTAAAGTAGTCACAGTTTAATATATACAAAGTTAAAAGATGTTTCCCTATAAAGTATTAATATTGTTATCAAGTATTTATATAGTATACGGAATATAAAGGCTCAAATCACAAGTACATATTTTCATTATTGTAACTTTGACCACTAAAGATATTATTCTATCAGCATTTCTAATGGTGATTCATTTTATACATTTTTTTGTTTTCCATTTTTCAAATTTTGAAAAAATATTGTTCAGTCTTCATTTGATTTTCTTTTAGAAAATTTTCTTTTACAGACTAATATTTTAACTTATTATTATTTATACTTAAATAAATTATAAATATTGATGTCGTCTAATTAATTTCAAAATATATATTATTATTTTCATCAAATTAAAATTAATAACTAATAATATGAAAATATTAATTTCTAGAAAATATGTGTTCAGTTTGGAAGAATAGAATAAAATATGCTTAATTTTTGTTTTGGAAAACTTCTTTTAAAATTTGATATTATTTATTTATTATTTATTTATTATTTTATATGTAATAATTATATAGTAATGTTTTAACTTATAATATATATAGTAATTGTATCGTATTACTATAAAAAAATTAGTAAATTTGGAAAATATAAATAATTATTAATAATTATATAATGTGGTAATAGAATATATATATATATATATATATATATATATATATGTTTTAAAAAATGCATATTATTAAAGTTCATATTTATTTTTTGAAAAATAACTATTGGAAATGATCTAATATCTTACAAATCGACTTCTTGATATCAATGCTATTGTAGATTTTTACTTAGAAGTGTGTGATTTAACGTTATAAAATTGTTGGAAAAATTTAAATATTCTTCACTATCGAGCAATATATACCAGCTTGAGTTTGACCAAAAAATATTATATACATATACCAGCTTGTGTAAACCTTTCACAGTTGTCCAAAAAAAAAGTGTAAACCTACCTGTCACCATCAGTTGTGCAATGACAATCACACTTCATATATATAAACATTTTCGTACAAATTTTATATGGAATGTCCCTCTTTCCATTTTCTCAGTTAAACTTTTTCGCAGTAGTTATTTTCTTTTTTGTTTTTTTTTTTGGACAAACGCAGTAGTTATTTTCTAGGTCTTCTTTTACTAAATTATTTTCTATTCCTCTACTGAAGACGTGCATCTACAGACAAAAGGGCCCAACATGAGCTGGCTTTGGACCCATAGATGCACTAACAAAAGCTGCAGTCAATCACATCTTGCTCTTTTTCATTTAATGAAAATATTTCATTCACATGGAATATTTGGGGGAATTTTTTTATAGATTTTTTGTTTTGTTTATAAAATAAAAATTGCACCAAATAACTAAGAAAAAAACAAAATTCACAAACAAACCAAAATCTCCCCCTCTCTCTTACTTTCTCTTCCTATCTTTCTCTACTCTTTCTCCCAAAATCTAATTTCTTTTTATTTTTTGGTTATTTGACAAATAAGCCCTTTATAAAAACACTTCAAAGAAGAGTAGAGTTTTTTTTTCTTTTGAGAAAGGGATAGAAGAGGAGAATTCACTCTCATGGAATATTATGATTTACGCGTCGCATTTGTATGCATCATCTACGATTCCTAGAAAATGATACGTTCTGTGACTTAGAATCAGAAGTAATTGTGTCATATGATTTCATGCACTCAGCGGATTCTTATACTTAATTGAAGGGTATGTATGGAGTTAGAATAATAGAAGCGGTACGTACGATGATGTTGTTTCAAAATTGTATTAATGTTAATTAACCATAACTAAATTATCAGATATTCTTGGTTTTGGATGATAATATACTGGTTACATAGAAGAACTGCCGAACAACAACTCATTTGCCAATGCCAGCGCCTACCGGCACTGTGAGTTAAAAGCATCATTGTCACAAAAAAATTGTTTGAGATTTACCAAATTTGTCAGATATGTGAATGGAGGAAAATGAATGTGTACAACCCCTTCTATATTAGTTAAAAAAAAGTTTAGTAAAAAAAATTATATTCAGTATTACTACCTTGTTACTTTCTCTCCCTCTTTTTGGATAAAGAATTATATTATGATCTTGCTTAAAAGACTGTATACAAACGTGAAAATTAATTTATGAAAAAAAAAACACAAAAATATTTTCGTCATTCACATACAAGTATTCATGATGTATTATAAAAGATACACTGATTAAATCACAGTTACTTCTAAGAAATTATAACTCATTCGGACTATGTAACTTTTTAGTTTTTAACTATAGGTTTTCATTATTCTTTGGATATATGGATATCATAGGCACTTTGAGGTTTTATTGTTTGGGATACACATGTGTTGGTTATTGATAAACGCCTCTAGTATTAATGTAGTCTAAAATTACCATATTTTTGTTTTAGTAGGTTCTACCATAAATATGATATTATTTTTTAGATTTTATCATTAGTAAATAATTATTTTTAAAAATACTCTAAATTTATGATGAAAATAAATTAAATTATTTTTTAAAATATTTAGCAAACATTTATAAACTCAAACCAACATTTTTAACATTAAACCCTAAACAATAATCAATAAAATGTAAACCCAAATGTTTTAATTTTTTTGATTGAAATTACTTTTAAAAAGTAATATTTAACTTGTGATATGCTTAGTAATTTCTTCTCAATTTATGATAAAATTTCAAATACTTTATAAATCATCCGTGAGCATGATTTTTTAATAATAAAAAATACTTTATGCAAACAATTGGTTGTAATTTTGGAACACATTTATTTGTATTTGAATTATTTATCTTCCGTGACATATTATCGCTTTTAATATTTTACTAGGCTACATGAAAGTCTGACCAGAGACAAGCAGAACCGTATTCTTAATTAATTCACAGCACCATGTAAATTAGTTAAACTGATCGTATAGGTTTGTCTGTAATATTTTAGTGCGTATTTAACAAATTATCTATTCAACGGTTTTCCAGAACTTGTTAAAAGTTCCTTAAAAACATAACACTAAATTTAAAAAATAAACTACGAAAATTCTAAATTTATGTGTGTGAATTATAACATGACTAACTATTTTATAAAATTAAAATATATTTTGGTATAATGAATAGAAATGGGTATTGGTGCCCAAATTATAATCGTAACTCGTAACCAACGACATTACGACAGCAACTGTACACTTCTGTTATAGTACTTGGTACAGTTCTAAAAGCTGTGAGAATCCGAGCACCTGTCTCTCCTTTTTCTATGTGGTTACCACTTAACTTTCCCCAATTAAGCACAGAAAAAAACTAATAACTTTTCAAATAAAATTTAATGGGAAGACTGAAATTCTACCTTAAGATTTACGTTTAATAAATGATAATTTTATAAAATAATTTATTTTTAAAATATTTATAAAAAAATTAAAAATTCAACTTCACCTCTTTAACATTAAACTCTAAACAATAATCAATAAATTGTAAATTCAACTGTTAATATTTTTTTGATAGTGTGTATTTTTGTAAAATGATATTTAACTTATGTTATTTTTAACAATTTTTCAATTTTAATCATCTTACTAAAGATTAATAAGATTTCCCTATATAAAGATTCTCCTCACTTATAAATTTTTATAGCACCATTATAATTAAATATAATACTGTACATCTAATTTTTGCTATAGGCCTTGATTGGTATCTTAAAAAATATGGGCATTTTCTTTTTCCCTCTATATAATCAAATTAAAAACTTGTTAAACCAAATACAAAACAAAAAACAAATGAGTACCTTCTATTTTAGTTTTAAATCCATAAAAAATTCAAGTCCGTAAAGTTAGACTTCCATCTTTAATTAAATTATAACACATTTTTAATAGAACTATTTGCTTTGGCGTCATCATAAGTTCAGAGCTCTATTTTATAAAACATGCTCAACACAAAGCTCAATTCATTATGTTTACGCCGACAAGTCCATAAAAATAGAAAAGCAAAGAGAAATATCATAATATCATTGCATGAGGACACAGTGAGAACATATACATATCGTTGAAAATTTTTACTGTTTGCTTTTCTTGAAATGAACACCAAAGTGAAAAAGTGGAAGAAAGAATTAAACGTCAAAGGAACCATAAAGAGAAAAAACACCAATTGTTATTTCCAAGAAAGGCAAACAAATAAGAAGAGAGGATACAAAAGGTAGGTTTGGTCGGGTCAAACTCTAAGCAAAGCCTAATGCTTTTGTGCCTAACGAAAACATACCAGAAATAAAAAGCTATCCCAAAACACTATCTATTCTACTTTTGCAATTATGATTTTTTTATCATACAACGCATCATGAGTTCATGACTAATCTCATACATTAGACCTATGGGTGAGAAGAGGTTGTTTCTCAAAGAGACCGAGCCTATAATCACCAAGTTTAGACTTGTATGCAGAAGATTTGTATTGAGACCAAGTGAATTCTTTGTAAAGCCAATCCTCTTGCTTAGGTACAAGACACGGTAGTGGAGCAATCTTTTGGCTCAATGGGGGTCCTCCAAAATATATCATCGAAACTCTCGATCTCCTTGTATTAATTAAGACTCTGTGTTTTACACTCTTGAACCTCCCGTTTGTCATAACCTGCATTCACCGGGTATTTATATGAGTCTTGTCTGGGAATTAGACTTTTGAAAGTGTTGTATAGGAATCAAGATTAGGATAAAAGAATACACACATGGCACTTCTAAGAGAATATATTGCATACATACACTGATACACATGTAAATAGTAATTGTCACGTGAGGCTCAGTGTATACAAAGATTTTCTAGACGTACACACAAGAAAAAGAAACTCGATTTTCTTTTCTTTTTTTATCATAAAAACTCGATTTTCTTATTCTATTTTTTTCACTCAAAAAGAATTTTTTTAAAAAAGACAAGAAGAAATCGCATGTGAGAATTTTTGTCTACCCATCACACTGATCTCAATCACTCCCCTCCCATCCCAATGTAGGCAAAAAAAAAACACAACTTATATACGAAAATACACTTAATTTAATAAAAATAATTGTGTCTTAGGATAAAACTGAAAATATTTGAGTTTTGACCAGGCAGTTAAACTGCAGGTATGTCTCAAACACAACCATCAAAATCTTCTCCCTATAAAGTCCATAGTAATTTCTCTTTTTATAATAGAAGAGAGATGATAAAAAGGGTACCTGAAGAGCATCTCCAACATTAATGAAGAAAGAAGAGTGATCAGGAGGGACAGCGACCCAACTTCCATCTTTCATACAGATTTGAAGACCCGCTGTGTTATTGGACCTTAGCAATGAAATGATTTGTGGGTCTGTGTGTTCCCCAAACCCTACTTTCACCATCTTCTCAGCCTCTTCCTCCTCCGTTGGATAATGGTTCAGTCTAAAGCAAGAGTCACTCTTCTCATCTCTCACCATCTTACTCAGTGTGTTCCTTGGCTCTATCCCTAATCCTTCCGCCACCATCTCCAACACTTTGCACGTCACTTCCTTCACCTCTTTCATGTACTCCTCCACCACCTCTCTGTTTTTGTTTCCACTCACAATGGTCAGAGTAGTATTAAAAGATAACAAAAAACAGAGTTTCTGTTTCTACTCATAAGTTAGTAGAATATGTGACTTTTTTTTTTTTTTTATAGAATATGTGACTTATTTTCATACTATTTTCTAAGGGTTTTTAGTGAACATGAATGTAATGTTTCTGAGATTCTTTTACCTGAAAATTTGTGGGGTTTGACGGAAAATGGAGGAGGTTTTGGGGGACAAGAGCTGAGGGTTAGCATTGAGGAGGATATACTCTATCCATCCCACGTCCCCGTTTGGTCCAATCCGCTTACTACCATAACCGTACGGTTCAGGCGGACCGGCCTGGTTTTTAAGAGACTGTGGCAAAGCAAAGAAGCTGGCAGCCTCCTGCTCTAACCGGGCCATGAGGTCGTGTCGGACGCCGTGGTTTACAACCTTGAAGAAACCAAACTCTTCACAGGCTTTCACGATTAGGGTTTTGGCTTCTGGGTCGGTTAGGTCCACAACCGGGACCGGAACCGGAACCGGTTTGTATGTTGGGATGACGGATATCTGGTTATCTAAAGGGACGGGATGTGATAAGACCACCATGTTTGGTTTAGTGTTGGTGAGTTTGTTGAAGATTTACAAATCTTAAACAGGAGAAAAAGTTGTTGAATGGTTGAAGAAAGGAGTTGTTATGATAACTCTGAGGAAGCTATTTTTCTTGGTATTTATAGAGAGTGGATCGTGGGCGACTTGAGTAACGGTGGGTTTACTAATACTTTTTATTACAAATATCCGGGTTTCTAAAACTATTTGTGATTCATTTTATTTGAATATAAATTATTCGATTCAAGTTAATATATAGCTATTCAGATATTTGGTATCTCGAATATTTTAATTTTTTTAGATTTTAATCGGATATCTGATTGGATATGTATAAATAAAAATATAAATAAATAAATAATCTAAAACTAATATTAAATAATACTTTTTATTACAAACATAAAAAAAAATATTTATATTTTAATTTTTAGTAACTAGTATAATAACTCTGAAAAATATTGTATATATAAAATATAATATTAATATCAATTATATATATAATTCATTATATATATAATAAATTAGATTCGTAATTTAGTTTTAAAATATTATTATTTATAATTTATTCTATTTTTACGAATATTATATATTAGTATTTTTTATTTTGTGGAATTACGTGTATTCAAAAAATTTCTGTTCAAATTGAAAAGAATAACCAGTTTGCGTCGTTTTAAATGGAAGAATTATGATTTTTTTTATTCCTGTATATTATGTGATTATCCAGTTTTTTTGCATGTCGAGTCTATTCTTCTAACTCCACACATGGAAATACAGCGTGGAATTTTTGTTTTTATTTTCTAATTTGGGTTTATGAAATCGAAGTTGGCGTAGTGAAAAATTGGTATGGTCCTGTTTTATGTTTTTCTTTTTCCATTGTACTTTGTCTAATCACGCGTTGGAATGTTGACAAATAAGGAAAAGAATCACGGGTCATAGTTTCTTAATTAATTATTGACTCTAAAAGTTTCAGCTATTTCACGATTTCAAAAGGTAGTATAAAGTAAAGGTTTATGCAAGAAAAAGCTGTAGTTTTATGTTTTCCTCAACAAATCACTGCGACCAACCACAGCAAAAAGAGCATGACCAGAAGCATTTACCAAAAAATAAAAAAAAATAATATATATCTATATCTAATGAGATATTAGTTAAGATAAAAAATCCAAAACCAAAATATCGTATAAATACTTTTTTTTCAATAAGTATAATTTCTTAGATATTGCTAAAGATAAACCCAAACGCAGTCCTTAGTAACTTTTGGGTTTTATCTCCTTATGTTTTATTTTACAGGAACGATTGTCACTGATTTTATTTTATTTTATTTGGTCGAAAGATTGTCATTGATATGTTCATTGAATAGTAGCTTTTCGAAGATTCATATCACACAGTTGCAAGGTGGGGAAGTCGTCGACATATTTTCGGTGGCCAAGGCTTTATATCCGACGTGGAATATTAGCTTCTTTTCTTTTTTGACTAAATGTTTTTTGTGTGTATATCTAATGAGTTTGGAAATTTAGAGAATTTCCAACTCATTTCTATATTTGGTTAATTTAGTTTAATATTTTCCTATTTTCTTTAGGCATTTTTGTTTGTTTTGTATTTTAGGAGAAAAGATAAGTTTGTTTCTGTTTAATTTATATTTAGAGAAATATTATTATTTTTAGATAGTGAAATAGATTCTACCTCTATTATAAAGTTATTTTATTTTATACAGAAGGTAACAAAATAAACTGGAGATGATAATAATAGTGTTACCATTTTAGGGATTTAAGTTTTAAAAGTATAAGCATTTAAATCAATAGGTTTAAATCATAGTATCGTAGGAATTCTTATAGTTCTTTTTCTGCAGTTAAAAATAACAAAATTTTCCACATTTGTAAATTTTACACTCAAAATAAATTTGATTTGCACTTCTCATTAAAGATTATTCCAGACAATTCCATAGAATTTGAATATCTCAGATTAATTAAATAAATAAATTGTTTTGCCTCTTCGGCCTATGGTTTCTTTCTTTATGGACGGTAACGTGATTGCGACGTAAGTTAAGAAGGCCTCTGAAAGTTATTGTTATTGCTATTCCTATACTTAATATTTATTTTTTTGGTAAAATGTTCTTAATTTTTTTTCCTGGACCTCTACATAAGCTATCACTAATTTAGCTTTTGATAGGCACATAATGACCCTATTAAAGTTTCATTTGGCCCTATTAAAGCTATATAGACTTTTGAGTAAAAAGTCAAGTTATTGGGATTTTGGATAGAGAGTGCAAAAGTTATATGAGTGAAAATCTATCTCTTTATCTTCCCAAATCACAATGAGTTCAAAAACTAACAGTAGAGACATATGGATGAAAATGTTGGCATCTCTAGTCCAAACCGAGCAGTATATATAATCTTTCACCACTTTATTTTTACATGTTTTAAGGAATATGTAAGAAACCGAAGAGATAATATCCTCTACGTGTAGGTTGGCTATAAGATCTAAAATACTAGAAGTCGTAGGAGTCAGAATAGTGAAGTTGAAGAACAAAGCATACCCATCAAAGAGGCCCGAGGCCAACTTTTTTACACGTTTATTTTATTTTGTCATAAAACATACTAAAATACATAAATATTAGACCTCGCCCCCGCCCCCACCCCTCATTGTGCATAAAGTAACCATCCTTATCCTTACCCTTACTCTGTTCAATTCCACGTTCTCATAGCATCGCAAATAATTGGTGCACCCATCTCTTACAAACATTAGGACATAATTAATTGCTTACCAGTCTCCTTTCTATAAAAATCCGAGAAAATATTTCTTAAAATCTTACATCTACTTTGAATCTCCAATGCAGGCAGGGTCTACTCCTAACTTAGCTATAATATTGACTAGATTTATAATTGACGTACGTTTTTCAAGTGAAAAAAAAAAAGAGAGTGGAATTTTATAATACAATAAAATCAGTAATGAAGCACACGCCTGCTCAGAAGCAGAAGTGTATTATGTTGAATCTACTAGAGAGGTCTGGTTAAGAATGCCTGAAAGATGAAGCTCTGTTACGGAATTTCTTCTCCACATAACGGCTCGGCACATTACATGTAATAGGGATGCCAACATATTGATATGGACTAATCTTTACCATATCTGAAAAGGTTATGTCATATCATTTGGTGGTATTTAAGGTTATTTATGACGGCATTTAATCTTTGTTATGTATCCATTTTTGTTTTTTTAAAAGGAATCCATTTGTTTGAGTGGTGCAAGATTAAGTCGGCTGTGATCACAAAAAGAAAAATATTAAAGTTGGCTGTAATTGAACCCGAGTCACATATCAATATGGTGATGAGCATGACCTCTAATCAAGTCTGTCATTGCTGAGATTTAGCAGTAAGATGATTAACTTGAGGAAGATAACCTACACAATATTAATTTTGATTTTCAACTCAAACTTAATCTATAATGATCCAACTTTTTATATATAATGTATATGTCTCCTCAGAATATTTTGATGTAAAATTTACATTATAGACACTGTAAAACATTAAGTTCTTTGGTCTATTAACCTTTACCTAATCCCAACACCTTAGTTATCTAACCATTAATCTCACTTATCATTATTTTCGGTTTGGGAGCACAAACCATTTCCAGGCCAGTTACAATAATGTGTAGATCGATTAACTAAATCTTAATTAGGTTAGAGATTCAGATATCATAATAAATTTTTTGAATTTCTAACTCAAAATCAACTAACCGTTAGTAGATTATTCCAAGCTTTTATGTAGGAGTATTATTTATGTACCATATTACTATCTAGTATTTTTTTGCTAAATACTTCATTTCTTTCATAAAGATGTATGTTTTAAAAAATTTACGCATATTAATAAAACATATGAAGTTTAAATTACCAATGCATAAAATTTTGTAACTTATTATTTCCCATAACTTTTAACCAATATAATTTTAGGAATTTTATAAAAATTTACAATTTATCATTAATTACTGCATTGAAAATGTAAAAATTAAAACATTTTGAAACAATATTTTTTATTAGAATATGAATCTTTTGGAAATGGAGAGAGTATATTACTATCTTGTTCACTAATTGTCAGTTCATAAAAGGAAAAATTGTTGTCGTCCAATCTAATTTGCTTTTGACTTCAGAGTCTGTGAAGAAACAATCGAAATCCAAACAATCTCATGTAAAATTTTACCCACAGTTATATCTATGTATATAAGTCATAACTGTGTAAAGTTCTTTAGGAAACAAATAAATATATAAACACAACTGCATTAAATAAAATAATAATTATCAATATAGTGATTTAAGCAAAAGCTAGATGATCATTTTATTTGATGGTAATTGTGTCTCAATCATTTGAATAGAAGTGGAAAATCAGCAGACACATGGGGATTTTAAAATAGTTACTAAATATATAAAGAGGAATTTTCTTAAGATATATTTAAAAATTTATCACCAAAATAGATTTTAAATAGAAAATGATCTAAATAGACTTTACTAAAATATGTAAATATACATTTATACTTAGTTTAACTAATATATATTTAAATTTTAGAATTATGGATGAGATTTTAGAGGTAAAATTTAAAATAAATAAAAAATATTAAAATTTTCAAATAAAAGTTATCTATTTTAATTTTTTTTGAAGTTTATTTTATGACAAAAATTTAGAAGGCATTTGAGAAATTTAACTAAATTAAATCGGTGGAATATCTTAAAATACGATTTATTCAAGTTTCTAAAACCACACAAATATTAGTAAGTACAAATGGGAATTTTTGGTCAACTAGTGGCACAAATGAATGCAACAGCTCTAGAGCTTCGCTTGACATTAACATCCATTTGCTAAAAAGTAATTTAACATACTAAATTATAAGCTAATAAAACAATTATTAATATTTTGCCTCAAATAGGAAAATAATATATAATATTTATAAAAAATAGTATATAATATATAAGTGAAATAGCGGTTAAACTATCGAGGGAGTGAGCCCCAACAGATCTGTTAAGATTTTCTCAAACATATAATTCCATAGTTTAGCGTCCTTTTTCTTAGTGACAACTCGGATTATGACATTATATGTTTTAAAGGGGTAGAGTATAAAGCCGAATATGATTAAATTATTTCTTTTTTTTCATGACTAAACTATTTCTTATTAGAGATTTTGTGTAGAGATACCATTACACTTTTCTTTTTATCCAATAAATAGGATAGGGGGTGATAACAAGGATGAGCATTTTAAATATCGGTTTGGTTTGAATATTTTGAATATTGGCTAGTTTGGGTAAGGAGATAACTATATATTTATTTTCGATTTAGATAGTTTCAAATTCGGTTTGGTTTGGATAATAAAACTAAAAACAAAAAATACTCAAAAAATTGATTTCTATTTGGTTCCAATTCCGATACGGTTACTTAGAGAAATTCAGATAATTATAAGATATTTTGAATAAATTACCGAATAATTAGGTTATTTCTGATAAAAATATCAGATTCATATACTTTTAGATACTAGTAGATAAAAATATTCGTATATTCTCACATACTTTTGAATAATTTTGATAGTTCGTATACTTTTAATTTATTTTTTTATTCATAACTTTTGAATAATTATATATATAAAGATACTTATTCAATTCAACTTTTTGGATATAAAAATAGAAGAATTGTTCGGATATTTGAAAGTTTCAGTTCACTTCTGATTTTATGTATTTTTTTGTTTCGGTTCATGCCTGGATCTTTGGTTCTGGTTTATTTGCTAATGCCTAATCAGAAAAATAAAAAAATACAGAAGAGAATATTAAAAGGAATTTTGATAGATATTGGCACTCAATGAAGAATCAAACAGATCTCTAGATCACTAGTGGCATATGATAAAGTTTAATTGATGTCGACTTATTATTCTCCTTCGTTCTTTGTGATTGTCTTTCTCATATTGTCGTCATCACATTTCTTCAAATGCGTAAAAGACTAAAAAGTTGCATAAATTAAAAGTGAAAAGAAAACAACTATTCTGTGTAACAAAATTATCCCATTTATGCAATCATATAATGCATTGGTAGGTCCCAAAAAAAATTCTGATGACGTAATTGCACATCTAACTAACACATGTTTTTTTTTTTGAAGAAAATCTAACAAACACATTTTTATAAAAGTATTTTGGATAATCCATTTTCCTAAACGTATTCAGTTTCTAGATAATACTAGGTATGTAATCAGTTAACAACTTCAATCAACGTGACACAATTAGATGATTTGTTTTTGGTATAAATTTTCGTGACACAATTAGATGATTTGTTTTTGGTATAAATGTTAAAAAATTTATACCATTTTTTTAGAACAGAGTTTACACTTAACTATTATCAGATGAATGAACACAAGTCTAAAAAACAAAAGAGAGACAGAAAAAGCAAATTCCAAATAGGTTTTGAGCACAACAAACAATGAAAACCAACAAAAAATAACTAAGGAAGTGAAGGCTAAACTTGACCGAGAGAAACATTGCCACATGGAATTAAGTCTTTGATAAACCGTGAGATCATGCTCGGTAGATATTGGTTTGCTAAAAACGCAACTCCAAAATAATCGACAACTTTTACTCCACCAATGCCGTCCAAGTGAACCAACAGTGATGCTAGGAGATCAATTCGGACACGAGCCTCCCTTGACGCATCGGTACACCGTTGACTCAACGATGACCAAAGGCGCCGCCTCGTGCGGGCTAGCTCCAATAAACCTAGCCAGAACAACATCGATGGAGGAGAGCCACCGACAAGGAGAGAGAAGAAAGAGAGGGTAAGCCTAGCACTAACGAAGCCCAACAACACCAAAAACGGCAAACCTGAAAAGACACATGAGAAGCGGCTGTCAGAAAAATACCAAAGCACCGTCCTAGACGGTTCGCTTGAAATCGAAAGCCTTAAGCTGAACACGAAGAACACCACCGCTACAGCTACCACACGGTAACTCTCGTTGTCCCACACACGCCCACCACTTCCTTGAAGCCCAACTTGACGAAGAGAAAAGGTGTAGCCTCCACTAGATACTGAGGAAAGACTTTAGCCTAAGGGGCAGATCTAGGAGAAGTATTAGTCGGGGGCATCAAGATAAGATTTGAGTTAGTCAGGGACACTTTCATAGAAATTGAACTAATTTTAACACAATTGCTTAAAGAAAATCAAAATCTAGTAGAGATCCCGTTGGTCGTAACGTACGTCCGCCACTGTCTAGCCTCCACGATGGCCCACAACACCTCCAAAAAAACACCACACGCCAAACATCGCATGACTAAATTAAGGAGGTCCTAACAATTTAGCAAGTCGTGTTAAAAAAATTATCTTTACAAATTTTGGGCATTTTTCTAATATATTTTTTTACAGAAAAAATTTGGGAGCCATACACTAATGTTTTATTTGGTTATGCCAAGAACCACCCTTTCCCACCGTCGGTTAAGGAGTAGATAAAAAAACAGAAAATCTTAGCCACTTGTTGTCGCTGCAATCTTAAAAATCGATTTAGTTCACCCACAACCCTCACTGTCTCGTCGAGACTCTAGAAAGGAGACCACTAACCACTGATTTAAATCTCATAAAAACAAATCTAGAGGAACCGCGACACACCATTTACCACATAATCGAGCATGAATCGATTCCACTTACTAGAAGAATCAAACAATTTAAACTTAAGTATTGCTTTGTAAAGAATCAATTAAAAATTCTTAATAATATAAATGTCATGGATGATTGGTGGAATGAAAAAAATAATTGGTGCATCCAAAATAAATAAATAATGACATTCATACTATCTTTGATTATTAGTATCTATTTACTGAAAATTAATTGTGAGCATGACAACTTCCTAACCTCTAATTATTTACAATCTAAAAAGCATTCCAGGTATATGGCATATATACAACTATAATTATCTCATAGAGAAAAGGAAACCATAGTTTTCTTTTGGATTAAAAGCATCATCTCTAAGGGCAAGAGTGTATTTTGTTAGTTATGACTTGGTTATGATGCTTAGAGTGATAATTTTTTTTAACTGCATTTTAGATTTTTTGGTATGGATTTGATTGAATTGCTTTGGGATTCTTCTAAGGGGTCGCAAATAAATTTTCAAAGCAAATGGAGCAAATTAGTTATTTCCAAAGCATCACCTTGCACAACTTAGCTAGTTATTGGCTGAGGTATGGGACTGTTTATAAATTTATAATGATAACAAAGTAGGAAAGAGCGCCAAAGGAGGTACTCCCTCTTTTTATAAAGAATTTCATTCTATTTTTTTTTCAAAAAATGTCAGTTTATTTTCAATGCAGATTTTCATTTTTTTTACCCTTTTAAATAACCAATAGATGTTTAATTAAATCAATTTTATTTAAATAATTATATAATAAATAAAAGTATATTAATATATTTTAATATGTGTGAAATGTGTCTAAGTGACATTTTTTACGAAATAGATAGAATATAAAATTAATGCTAATAAGTGTCTTGTTGTTCAAAGTAATGACAATTGTCTTAAAGTTTAGTTTGGTTAGCCGTTTCAGAAATTTCTGAAGTAAAGATATCCATTATAACAAATAGAGATTTGGAGATGTACAACTTAAACAAGATCAGCTGACTCAGTAGGAAGAGAAAAGGTTTTGATGGTGTGTGATATTAAACAGAGCTCTCAAAACGGTGCTGTTTCTGTGATGGACTGGAAAGGAAAAACCAAAGTGGGCCAAGAGGAACAAAAGCCCAAGGATGAGACGAGACTATCACGAGCCTGCAAACTTGGCGCGCAACGGTTACATTCAAAAGTTGAAGAAGAAGACAACAAAATAAAAGGACAGCTGACGCAAGAAAACAGAGGAGTTAATGGACTGAGATTGTACAATCGATTCTCAGCCCTAGATGTTATGAAGGATTAGGATCTTTACATCTGTCTAAGAGCTTTAGGGTTTCACTCTCACTCTATAAATAATCAGTGTCTGTAATTGTTAAAACTTAAGAAGAAAGAAAGAAATGAAATTTCAGTAAAACATAATCTTCTCTCCTTCACTTCTGTCTTGATTCAAACTTCTTTATGGTATCAGAGCCATGGCGATGGAACCCTACACGCCTCCTTCTCTGAATATTGTAAACTCAGTTACAGTAAAGCTCACCGACAAGAATTACATCCTATGGAAGCGGCAGTTTGAAACCTTTCTCAACGGTCAAGGGCTTCTAGGGTTTGTTACTGGCTCTGTGCCTCAGCCGGTAGCCACCATCTCCGTTCCCAACATCAATGGAACAGCGACTCCTGTGCCTAATCCAGACTCTGCTCTCTGGTTTCAGACGGATCAAGTCATACAGTCATGGCTTCTCGGGTCTTTCACTGAAGACATTCAAAGCGTGGTACTTCACTGTACTACTTCTCAGGAGATCTGGATTACTCTGGCTGGGCACTTCAACAGGGCCTCCTCGTCTCGTCTCTTTGAACTGCAGCGCAAGCTTCAAACCATTTCTAAGCAGAACAAAACGATGTCTGAGTATCTTCGTGAAATAAAGTCCATATGCGACCAACTCTCGTCAATCGGAAGTCCTGTCCCAGAGCGTATGAAAATATTCGCAGCTTTGCTGGGTCTAGGAAAAGACTACGAGCCCATCAAAACGAGCATTGAAGGATCTATGGATTCAACTCATGCTCCGAGTTTCGATGACATAGCTCCGCGACTCACTGCTTTTGACGATCGTCTGCAGAGCTACAGTGTAGACACAGGGGTAACTCCTCATCTTGCTTTCAACACCACCAGAGGAAAACCTTTCTTCTCACGAAACAGAGGAAGAGGAAGAGGTGGACGAGACTTCTTCTCAACTAGAGGACGGGGATTTCCTCAACACATCTCTTCTTCGTCTTCATCAAGATCATCTGTCTCCTCTGATGGCGATACGAGACCAGTGTGCCAAATCTGTGGAAAATCAGGTCACGTAGCAATAAAGTGTTGGCGTAGGTTTGACAACTCATATCAGCTTGAAGATATGCACAATGCTCTCGCGGCCTTACGTATATCAGAAATCTCAGACGGTGCAGGTCACGAATGGTTCCCAGACACTGGAGCATCAGCACACGTCACGAACTCCCCAATGCACTTACAACATGCCCAACCTTACAGTGGATCAGATTCAGTAATGGTTGGAAATGGCGAGTTCCTGCCCATCACACACACCGGATCATCAAGCATCGCATCTTCCTCAGGTAAACTACCTTTGAAAGATGTACTTGTATGTCCAAACATTTCTAAATCTTTGCTGTCAGTGTCAAAATTCACCAAGGACTTTCCATGTGGTTTTGATTTTGATTGTGACAACGTGCGTGTGTATGATAAGGGAACCAAGAGGGTTCTTCTGCAGGGAAGAAGCATTAACGGGTTGTACAATTTGAAAGGTCCGACTGTTCACGCCTTCTTCACGACCAGACATGCTGCTGCTAGCGACGAGGTGTGGCACCAAAGACTCGGACATCCCAACCCACTTATCCTACAAAACTTATCTTCAACTAGGACGATTATGATAAATAAGGGCTCCAAGTCTCAGTGTATCGCTTGCAAACTTGGCAAGAGTGCAAGGCTTCCGTTTGCTGCGTCTTCTTACACTGCTACACGGCCTCTGGAAAGAATACACTGCGATCTATGGGGACCAGCACCAGTAGCATCGGTTCAAGGGTTTCTCTACTATGTAATCCTTGTAGACAACTTCTCTAGACATAGTTGGTTGTTTCCTTTAAAGAAGAAATCAGATTTCATGTCAGTCTTTGTAGCTTTTCAAGCTCTTGTTCAGAATCAATACTGTTCTAAGATTGGCTCTTTTCAATGTGATGGTGGAGGAGAATTTGTGAGTACACAATTCCTACAACATTTGGAACAAAATGGCATCAAACAGCTCATCTCTTGTCCATATACCCCACAACAAAATGGGTTGGCAGAGAGAAAACACAGACAAATCACAGAAGTGGGTCTTTCACTCATGTTTCAAAGCTGTGTTCCTCATAAGTACTGGGTAGAAGCATTCTTTACCGCAAATTTCCTGAGTAACTTGCTGCCTCACAGTGCGTTGAAAGAAGAACAGAGCCCTTACGAGATACTTCACAAGAGACCTCCTCAGTACTCTCGTCTTAAGGTCTTTGGGTGTGCATGTTTTCCAACACTAAGGGACTACGCAAAGAACAAATTTGACCCTCGTTCTCTCAAGTGTGTGTTCATGGGATACAGTGACAAATTCAAAGGATACAGATGCTTGCTGCCTTCAACGGGAAGAGTGTACATCAGCAGGCACGTTACTTTTGATGAACAGAGTTTTCCTTTCTCAAAGGAATATCGACATCTACATCCTCCTGCGTCTACCACGCTTATGTCTGCGTGGTATAAGAGTTTCTCAGCTCCTACGTCTGATGGAACCAGTTCGTTGGAATCGGACAAATCATCTAAGCTCGACGAGTCCAATGGAACGAATTCTTCTACACTCCAACTACCTATTAGGTTTCCAAACAAGAGCCAGTCTAAGGAGGATAGGCAAGTCAGAGACATCATTTTGACTGAAGGTTCTGATAACTCATCACCAAACAGAGACAGGCCTGCTTCTCCGGTGGAATCAGAAAGCATGAAAATCATCAGTCCAGAGAAAGAGAAGGTTCCAGCGACACATAGAATGGTTACTCGTTCCAAATCCGGAATAGTCAAGCCCAATCCGAAATATGTGCTCCTAACAGAGAATGTCACTCTCAAGGAGCCTCAAACTGTTGCTGAGGCTCTGCAACACCCCGGTTGGAACGCCTCTATGCACGAAGAATATGACAACTGCATCATCACCAAGACTTGGTCTCTCATCCCAAAAACTCCGGATATGCATGTCTTGGGTAACAAGTGGATACACAGAATCAAGTTGGGATCAGACGGGCAAGTCAAGAAGCTTAGATCAAGGCTGGTTGCACAAGGATGTGGTCAGGAAGAAGGTGTGGACTACTGGGAAACGTACAGTCCAGTGGTACGGACGGCAACAGTTAGACTGATCCTACACACTGCGACCGTGATGAAGTGGAACATAAAACAAATGGATGTCGCCAATGCTTTTCTTCACGGTGACTTGACAGAGACGGTATACATGAAACAGCCTGCAGGGTTTACAGATCGGTCGAAACCGGATCATGTCTGCCTCCTACACAAGTCCCTCTACGGACTAAAACAGTCGCCACGAGCCTGGTTCGACAAGTTCAGTACATATCTCTTGGAGTTTGGTTTCAAATGTAGCGTGAAGGATCCATCTCTGTTCATATACTCCAAAGGAAAAGACATTATCCTATTGCTTCTGTATGTAGACGATATGTTGATAACCGGAAATGCGTCTGACACACAACAAGACTTCCTTCGCGACATAAGTGCTAGGTTTCGGATGAAGGACCTCGGTCAAATGGAATATTTCCTGGGAATTCAGGCAAAGTTTCACACCTCCGGTTTGTTCTTATCACAAGAGAGATATGCTTTGGATCTTCTATCAGCTGCAGGGATGAGTGAGTGTTCGGAAGTAAGCACTCCGCTGCCCATCCGACTGAACAAAGTTCCGGATCAAGACTGTCTGTTTACGAGTCCAAGCTACTTCCGCAGTCTGGCAGGTAAGCTTCAGTACCTCACCCTTACGAGACCAGATCTGCAATTCTCAGTTAATTACATATGTCAGAAAATGCATGCTCCATCTCTATCTGACTATCGGCTTCTGAAGAGAATCCTGCGGTATGTCAAAGGGACCACCAACTATGGCATAAACTTCTCTCAGGACACCGACTTTACACTTCGAGCCTACAGTGACAGTGACTGGGCCGGATGTCCTCATACTCGTCGATCCACAGGTGGTTTCTGTACATTTCTCGGGAGTAACATTATATCTTGGTCGTCGAAAAAGCAGCCGACAGTATCTCGGAGCTCAACTGAAGCAGAATATCGGTCTTTATCTGAAACGGCCTCGGAACTCAGCTGGATTTGTGCGGTTATGCGTGAGATAGGAGTCCCTCTTCCGGTTACACCCGAAGTCTACTGTGACAATCTCTCCTCAGTACACCTCACAGCCAACCCGACATATCACAAGAGATCAAAACACTTCGAGATCGACTATCACTACGTGCGTGAAAGAGTGGCACTCGGCACACTTGTGGTCAGACATGTTCCTGCCTATCTCCAGCTAGCAGACATTTTTACAAAGTCCTTACCATATGTGGCATTTGATGATCTCCGCTTCAAACTTGGCATTTCGGCATCTCCAACGCCATGTTTGAGGGGGCCTATTAAACAGAGCTCTCAAAACGGTGCTGTTTCTGTGATGGACTGGAAAGGAAAAACCAAAGTGGGCCAAGAGGAACAAAAGCCCAAGGATGAGACGAGACTATCACGAGCCTGCAAACTTGGCGCGCAACGGTTACATTCAAAAGTTGAAGAAGAAGACAACAAAACAAAAGGACAGCTGACGCAAGAAAACAGAGGAGTTAATGGACTGAGATTGTACAATCGATTCTCAGCCCTAGATGTTATGAAGGATTAGGATCTTTACATCTGTCTAAGAGCTTTAGGGTTTCACTCTCACTCTATAAATAATCAGTGTCTGTAATTGTTAAAACTTAAGAAGAAAGAAAGAAATGAAATTTCAGTAAAACATAATCTTCTCTCCTTCACTTTGGAGATGTACAACTTAAACAAGATCAGCTGACTCAGTAGGAAGAGAAAAGGTTTTGATGGTGTGTGATACACATGCTAGAGAGTAATCCAATAATAGAGTATAAACACGAAGGGCGTTACTTGTGAACTTGTGGGCACAACAATGTCAAGGGTGAAAGGAACTAAGGAAGGCCGGTTATTTTAGCATGACAAAGCACACTCTACACGATCTGGACTGAGAGGAACCAACGTTTGTCCGTCAAATCTTCGCTGGACTCTTTAATCTAAAGCTTGGTGACAAAAAAAAAAAAAACCTTCATCTCGTTGTTGAAGAAAACAAGCATTCGTGTAAAGACAATAAGATTTTTCTAGTTTAAATGATCGGTCGGATCATGTCAAGTTGTCAACCAAATAGTCCAATAACTGTTGACTGGGTTGGAACGTAGACACACCTGTTAATGCATTAATGGTCATTACTCCTTAAGTGTCCGTGCCTCTGGAACTTGCCATTTGTCTATCGAAACGTGGAGAAAAAGGACGCAAACCAATGACAATCTTTGGTCGTTTTTGACATCAGATATTAGGTTATGATAGCCTAAAAATTCTTTTTTTAGAATACATAAATTTAATAAAAATACGTTATGATAGCGTAATTTTTTTTTTTAACAAAATAGTTTTTAAAGAAATGATGACTAAAATAGATTTAATTAAAAAGTGTAATTATACATTTATATTCATAGAATTAACTAATCTAAATTCAGAGTTTATTATTATGAGGTGGATTTTTAGATGTGAGATTTATTATTTTTTTTTTAAAAAAATAAATATAAATATAAAAAAAATCAAAATGAAAAAAAACTATTTTGATTATTTTTTTGAGAATTATTTTGACAAAAAAAATTTAAAAATATTATTTAATAGAATTACCTAAAATTTAATTACAAGTATGTTTCAATTGGTCGAGAGTTGAGTCCAACTAATGATCTTTTAACTTCTTTTGTAAAACTCTATAATATCAAAGATCAGAGATAGATGCTGCCAGAAAACAATCTCCTTAAGAAAATATTATGTAAATACATACTTTTTTTTATTTTGTTTAAAATATCTATTCAATTACAAAGAATGATCTCATTTAGTCGGACTAGTGAGAGGTCCGGATACCTGGATTATCAAAAAAAAAAAGAATGATCTCATTATGGATCGTATTTACGCAGAATCGCTTACATTCTCTATATTTGCACATTTTCACATGTTATGAAAGCAGGAAGTCATGTTACTGTTGGAATGTAGAGCGGAGTGATGGATGCATGTGCGTGAATATGCAAAGTGTATTATTTTCGCACTTTTAAAAGCAAAAATTAATATTAAATAGACAATTCGATGGACGGGTATTTGTGTGGGGGCGAGTATAAATATGTACATTTAAATTATGTAGCAAGAATAAGGGTTTCGTGGAATTGAGGAGTCAAACTAGAGGAGGCGTGCACTGCATGTAGGTAATGTACTCGGCTTTCAGCTAGAAGCAATTCACCCCAAAAATGTATTACTACTATTATATACACATACCGTTAACTACCGATTAGTTTGACTTTTGTACCTTAAAATATATATCAGATTCTCGTTAATTCGAAATTCAAAGTATCCCCTCTTTTCCTAAATATGTTCTAACTAAAATACACATATTAAGAAAGTTATTTTTATATTAAAAATCATTAAATTTATTTATTAAAAAAACTATAAACTAATTACAAAATAGATTATACAATAATTATTGGTTATGTTTTTTTTTGATAAAGTCAACGTTTACCTAAAAATATAAGAATATCTTATATATTGGAACATTAATATTTTTAAAATATCTTACATCATGGAGTATTTAACAACATAAAAACATAGCTAATTCTAAAAACATGGAAAATACTCTCTCAGTTTTAACAAGATAAATATTCTAAAAAAAAATCTGCTTTACAAAGATAAATATTATATGTTTTTTATGATAATTTTGTATACTTCAAGAAAATTAATTATTTTTATTGAGTTACTATTAGTTAAAAGTTACTAAAAACTGAAAATTATTAAAATAATATATTTATTATAATAATTTAATATATTTTTTAATATGTGTAAAAATACTTAAAAAATTATCTTTTATGAAACAGTAACCGATTTGATTCATTGTGGATAAGGTTTGTGAAACCCTCCCAGCCATTAATATAGTTTAGTATCCACACCGAAAAAGAAAGAAAAATCTTTGGCTTATCCCAATCAAAAAGTTTCTGCATTAAAGAGGAAATAGCTGCTGAAAATATGACACGTGGAGCGTTAGGGTGCATGGAGAAAAGGGGGACGTGGCCCTTACATCATCTCATTTTTTGGTAACTTTGGACATGGTTATATTTCAACAAACATTTTTGTCTGTCTGCCAATTTCCAAAACTACACTAATAAAGATTCCGTGTCCTTTTCTTTTTGTAATGCACCTACCCAACCACGTAACACTACTCAGCTTCTCAACTTTTTCAATAAGATTTGAATAATATAGTATATAAAATTAAAACTATTTACATATGACTTATATTGGAATTGATAGTGCATGCATCTTAACAGCCGCAATATTCAGATTTTAGAACCATTAACCATATAATCGAATGCCTTCGACATGTGGTAACCGTAACCATCCTTATAAGTCTGCTTCTCACGCAGTCTGGTATTTATTTAGTGAGATCAAGAGACTTTACTTATTTACTTGTCGTCCGTATTGATATCTTTCATATACTAAAACACAAATCACCTAATCTCATAACATATTTTTTACAAAAAATAATAATAATAATAATAATTGAAAGAGCATGTCACTCAATCTCTAACTTTTTCAACAGATTCAAATCCTATTTTTACTCAAAATATGTCATCTCACGTTTAAAAGTTTTTGGTTCACGACTTCAAACTGTTTTCGCTATAATAACTTTTGTATCTACTAATTTATTCTTTATTTTTTTCCTCTCTTTGTTTTCATTGTCAAATATTCTTCATTCTTCTTTTGAGATATTTGGCTGTAACAACAAAAAAAACTATACAAATTTATAACTTTTTATTCATTTCGATTGAAGATAGCAATTGAATCAGTGCTTAAGTCTTCAATAACAGGATAATAAATAAAAAATTCATCAGCAACTATAAGGTAATAAAGTATAGTCAATTCTTTTATCAGCAACATATTTACATGCTCCCTCAGCAACTATAAGGTAATAAAGTATAGTCAATTCTTTTATCAGCAACATATTTACATGCTCCCTCTGTTTTGTACTCCCTCTGTTTCTATATAATGTATATTCTAGCATTTTTCCTTGTTTCTAAAAGATCAATATTTTTAATTTTCTATGTATTTTTATTAATGATTTTTAAGTTTCCAAAAAATATTAATTGGAAATTTTTGATTTATTGAATTGTTATTGGTTAAATTTTATGGAAAATTGTTATATTTTAAAAAATTAGTACATTGATTGTTAAATATTAATTTTTCTTAATATGTGTGAAAAAATTAAAGTATGGATTATTTAGAAACAAAGGGAGTATTAAGTTTTGTTGTAGATAATTTTTTTTGTTACAAAATAAATTTTATTTTTGATATAAAATTTATTAATTTTATAATAAAATTATTTTTTCTATTGATTGAAATATGGTTAAGTATATAGGTAATTGTATTTTTATATAATAAATATATAAAATTATTTATTTTTTTAATCCGTATGCAAAAACCTAAAATAACACGTATGAAACAAATGGAATATTTGTTTTGTGGCATAACTTACGGAATTGCTTGCATGGCTTTTGTATCAATTTTAGTATTCTTGGTATTATATTAGATGCACAAGATGTTTGACAAAAGTTACATTTTTTTCATTTTTATGACACCAATTTAATGATCTAACTTGATTTATAACCAGAAAAAAATTACTTTCTTTGATTTTGGTAGCGGGTTAAACAACTCCTTCGTAAATCTTTATTTGAAAAACAAGTGCATGTGTTTTTACCATGATCGATCCTACTTATATTTCATGTTTGAATAAAAAGATTTTATGCATTCTTCTTTTGCTGTTTAGTTGTTGTAGTTTAACAGTGTAATGATATTTCTTAAAAATCATCATTTTCGAAGAAAAAAAAAACATATCCCGTGTGTAGCGGTAATACTAGTTTTTTTTTCCTCTTTTTTTCGCGGTAATACTAGTTCATAGTAACTGGAACTTTATTTGTAGCGGTAATACTAGTTATTGCCTTTGTATGATAAGAAAGATACACTAAAAACGATTATTTGTAATTGCTGTACACTATTAAAAATTCCATAATCTTAAAAACTATTGTGTGCTATTCTATATCCCCTGCTTTGATAAATCTTTTGAAGGATATTTATAAGTTGCAAATGATCTTTTTTTTATAGAACTACATACAAACTGTAAAATTACTGTGCATGTCATATGCGACCCAACCAAACCCCATATATTATCACGTGGCCCATCATAACCTCATCCAAAAGCCTAGTCAAACAACCCCATATGCGTTTTGAGGGATACCACATTTTTAATGATTACTAGATTTCAACCGCGCGGGTGATCTTTTATCTTAAAATGTAATCTTATATATGATTGACATTTTAATGTTTTAATTTGATTATTCATACTATTTTAAATTTTTATTTTGGTAAAACTATTTTATTTTAAGATTTTATGTCATATGATCATGTTTATTACATGAATCAATTTATTTATTTATTTTTAAATACAATTATTTATTATCTTTGATTAAATTTATACACCTATTTATTTAAAATTAGTTTATAGTTAAAATAATATTGTATTTGTTTCAAAATTATATGAAGAAATTTTTCTATATACCAAAAAGAGGATCAAATAGCTATGAAATAATTGGCATATTTATTTTATAAATTATTTGTATAATATTTTAAAAATATAAAAGTAGAATAAATTATTTAAGTTTATATATCACTGTGCCGATTAATTAAGTTTACAAATTATAAGAGCAACATAAAATATTATTAAAGATATATCAATTTGTAGTGAATGTTTAAAATATAAGAGCATTATAAATTATGTTACTGTATATTTACCTCTTTATTTGATCTATATTGGTAATGTTTTAAATTTTGTTATTATCATATGATCTAAAAACTATATAAATAATATTTATATATTTTTTTTTGAAATCTAGATGAAAAGATACTTTATAATGATATTTTTACTTAAAACTATGATTATATTTTAGCTAGAATTATATAAAATAATAATATCACATATTAAAATTAAGAAACATATATTTAGGAATGAAATCAGAAAAAGATTTCATTAAAGATACTCTTATTTATTTGTTTAGAGAAAGAAAAAATAAAATAATATTATTACGTAAATAGTAAAAATTATTAAAGCAATTATATAGGAGATGGTCCAACTTTAAAAATCACACATGAAGTGAGTTGTGACTTCTATTTTAATAGAATAGATTTATTAATGTTCTATGAAATATAACCTTATTCATAAGAACTTTTAATGATTATTTATTAATGTTGTATGAAATATAATCATATTCATAAGAATTTTGGCCTACTAATCAATTAGAACGGAGGAAGGGTAAGGAGGCCATAAGACTCGTAGTTATGACTTGTCAGATCTTATTCAGAATCTTGATAGGTGCAACATGTGCACTTCCAAATCTAATCAGTTATTGAAAGCGAAAAAATCGAAAAATATTCGGAGAAAACTTTTAACACATTTTATGTATAATACAATAATTTTACATATTATACAATATATTTGTAATTTATACACATATAGTATTGTATATATAATATAATAGTTTAAAAATTCATAATATCAAATTAGATTATAAACATAATTATTAGTTTTTATTTTGGTCCACTGAAACATATTTATTAGTTTTCTAACTGGATTATCAAAAAACCACAATAAGCTATAAAATAGATTGATTATTTAACTAAATTGTTAATTTACAGATAAAAATCCAGAAAATTAACGTTTTTAGACTAAGCGGATTTAGATAATTAAACGTCTGTTTTGTTATTTCACGCTCTAACAGATTTTACAGGAATTACTGTATTGTTCAACCGAAATAAATTAAACTCGACATACCACCCACCGGCCATGCGATCGGATAGGTGGACAAGTTTTAGAACATGGGTTATAAGCAATTATATGTAACTTCTATCAAATCAATACAAGAGCGGTCCCAAGATCCCGTAGTGAACGTTAAGGATATAGATTTCAATCAGATGAGAATATTAGTTTAGATTTCAAATATGAACATCAGTGTATGTTTGATTTTTTAATGAGTAGAGTTATGAATCTGAATATAAATTTCCAAATAGCCTTTCATCATGTTACCTGGCACTGGCAGAAGCTGACCAGCCATCGGACACACTGTCCCATTTTATAAATTCACGTGATTATCATGCTACCTACGTACCCGTCGACATTCGATTTATATAAATAAAATACTTATAGCAGGATAGCACCATGTACGCGTTACGTGGACATTTGTATGCAACTGGATATGCATGTTCGTTTTTATTATGCGCCTTGTCTTTTGTATTTTGTGTTGTCCATCTTAGATTCGAGAAAGAAACACTAATTCACAGTGCAAATTGATTTATTTGTTAAGCTTATTTCGTGGACGGCAGTGATAAAAAGATATTTCAAGTTTACACCAGCTTCTTAAATTTCCTAAGCACAATTCCAGCTTAAGCATGTATTTAGATCATATTGATGATAACCATATTTTACTCATCAATATCGATTAGTTTACAATTCTATTTTATATCAGGCATTTCATAACTAGTTGATATTTCTTCATTGACAAGAACATGTTTTTTTCCTCATTGTCTTGTTTGATACCATTTATCTAAAATAAATTACAGTCATAACATAGACAAAACCTACATAGTAGCGCAAAGATGAATAAAATTTACATGATGAAGTAAAAAAGAACTACATATCTGCTTAAAATCCAGATATATATATATATATATATATATATATATATCAAGTAACACTTGAAAAGGCTTTAAAATGGTATTCCATTGTTTCCATGAAATCATATAACAGAGAAACAATGGGACCTCTCAAGCAAGATAATATTGAATAAGTTAACCAGGAAACATATTATAAACTCCATTCTATATTATGCAGTAGCTGATTATCATTAATCACATGGTTACTGTGCAGCCAAAAATGGGGCCTGGAGAAAGCTCATCACACAAATATCATGATGTTTCATGTTACGTTCTCAAACACATCATAGAGCCCATATAAACATTATTATATAGCAAAGAAACCAAAACTCGAGTAGAAAGCATTAAAAAAGAAAGTGATATATCTATTATGGCATTAAGAGAGATAGTAAGTGATGATATAGAGAGCTACAGTGAGCCATCTCTTTGTCTGGATAAAGCAAAGGAGCTTCTTGCACTACTCAATTTACCCACAGGATTGTTACCGTTGAAGGATATGACAGAGGTTGGGTACAACAGAACAAAAGGGTTTGTGTGGATGAGGATGAGAAACAAGATTGAGCATACATTCGATATTATAGGTCGTAAAGTGATATATGACACGGAGATAACTGCTTACGTTGAAGACCGTAGGTTGAAGAGACTTACCGGAGTTAAAAGCAAGGAACTCATGATTTGGGTTCCTGTGCATGATATCTTCATCAAAGAGAAAGACCGTGAGAAGATCACATTTGCTAATAACACCGGCCTGTCACGAACATTTAACGTTTCAGCATTTCAGAGCGAGGGAGAAAAGAACAGTAACTAAACTTTCTTGATGTAACTAAACAATAAAGAAGATGAATTGTTCCATAACAAGGTAGTTTCATTATTATCATATATAGAATCTTTTCCCTAAGTTTCAAGAAACTTATTCATCAGAGTCAAAGTTAATTACTATGAGACTGGCTTGTTGGTTTAGAAGGTAAAGGCTCGGGATCTCTGTCACTCCGCCTAAATTGGCAGATACATTGTTCTCTAAACTAGCAATTGCACACCCGTTTTTGCACACAATGCTGCCTCCATTTCCAGTGTGACCTAGAGTAGGGTAAATAACTCTTTTGCAAATTATGTGATCAAGAAACTGAATCCCCCTGCTTATATGTTCATTCTCTAACTTGGAATTATCCAATCTCACTTATCAAAAAAAATTATCCAATCTCAAACCGAAACCTCTATCACAAAACTCCATGATTTCCTTCCGGATCTTTACTGCATCCTCTCTAGGTCCTCTCATACCATTCAGGAAATGACCACCATACCTAATGTAATCCATCATCCTAGTTTTATCCTTCACACTGGACAGAACAAACTCTGGCCTGCAGGCTGGGTTGTGACAATCATATATCTTCCATTGTCTTTATTACAAAGGTCTAAAATACTCAACTATCTTCGTTTCCATAAGTCGATCCAGCTCATTAAGACATACATTAGCAAGCAAAGGACTCAATATGCCACAATAGCCGTAAGAAGGCACCTTTCCAGCTTCCTTAGGAACACTACTTTAGAAAGTCCTCAGCCAATAAGGATCTATCTGGTTTTGGCTCATCCTCTTCTAATAAGCTTGTGAATACTACTATTATACTAACTTGTTTTGTAAAACGTTAATTCCTTTAGTTTTATGTAAATGTTCTTTTCTCAACAAAATAAAAACTTAAACTAAAAATAAATCAGAATTTTATAAATACTCAAATAGTTTATATATATATATATTCCCTAAATATCCCAAAATAAAATATCTAGATACCAAATAACCAAATCCATTAACATATTTAGACGTTTTATTTTGAAGGAATAAATGTTTTATAGTTTAGTAGTAGTAAATGGGTTAAAACAAAAATAATTCATGTAAGCTTTAAATCTGAAACAGAACATAGTGTTCGTGTTGGGGTCAATGCTTCTTAAGAAGCTGCCGTAAGATTTCAAAGAGACTTCTGCGAAAAAAAGAGATATCATCTGTTCTGAATCAGAGAAAATTGTAATTTTTTATTTATTCATTCAATTTGACGGGGGAGATCTGAACATGTCGAAATCTCTACCGTATTCAGTGAAAGATGTTCATTACGACAATGCCAAGTTCAGACACCGATCTCCTTTAAAGGTTAGAGCTTTTATTCAGATTTTGATCTGTGTGTGATATGGGTTCTGCCCAAGTTTCCTCCTTTTAGCTCTTTGATCCAACTTTTTTGTAGATATATATATAGTTCTTGCTTTTGCTTTTACATGAACTGCTTTGGACTAATCAGAGAGAGAGAGAGAGGAACTAGCATTAGCAAAAGCTGTCTCTAGTTTTAGAATCAAAGTGTTAGGCTTCTTTTTGTGAAACTTTATGTAGATTATCTCTCTGTTGTTTTACTTTTGACATTTTGTGCACTAATTCCTTTTTTTTTTTGGTTCTAGGTTCTATCTCAAAGCTTGCTTACTATTAACACAAAACGTGACTACGCAAGCTGTAGCACAGGGAAGTTTCTTATATTAATATTGGTTTTTGGATTAGCATGTCTAATGCTGATGGGTACTAAGAGCCCAAATGTCTCTGCTCTTAATGAAAAAGGAAAGGTCACTTTTGTTGGGGGTCTTAAGCTAGGCAGACTTTTGAGAAAACCACCTAGGATCCCACCTAGATTATCACCTGACCAAGGACAATTAATAGGTAGCGTTACAACTGGCTCCAATTCTGATCCAACATGGGCAGCTAGACAGCAAAGTGTGAAGGATGCTTTTGATTACGCATGGTCTGGCTACAGAAAGTTTGCAATGGGTTATGATGAACTTATGCCTATTAGCCAGCGTGGCGTGGATGGGTTAGGAGGACTAGGTGCCACTGTGGTTGATGCTCTTGATACAGCCATGATTATGGGTCATGGTCATATCGTTTCTGAGGCAGGGTCATGGGTTGAAGCTCACCTCTTGGAGAGAATAAGTCAAAAGGGTCAAGTTAATTTGTTTGAAACTACAATACGTGTTTTGGGTGGGCTTCTAAGTGCATACCATCTGAGTGGAGGAGAGCAGGGTACGATGAACATGACCCATAACGGACCAAAACCAGATGTCTATCTAAACGTTGCTAAGGATTTGGCTGACCGTTTACTTTCAGCTTTTACCTCCAGCCCTACTTCAGTTCCCTATAGTGATGTCATATTGCGTGAGTCAACAGCTCATCCAGCTCCAGGAGGAATGAGCAGTACAGCAGAAGTTGCCTCTGTACAGCTTGAATTTAATTACCTCAGTGCTGTTTCTGGTGATCCGAAGTACAGTACAGAGGCCATGAAGGTCTTAGCTCATATAAAGACTCTTCCAAAGACAGAAGGTCTTGTTCCAATCTACATCAGGTAATTAGCTCACTTTCCAACTAGTAATAGTATCTTGCCTTACTTTGCCAGGCTTTTATGACCTGACATGTTGTTTCTACCTGGTGCAGCCCTCAATCAGGTGAATTTGTTGGTGAGAACATTAGGTTGGGATCTCGTGGAGATAGCTACTATGAGTATTTGATTAAGGTGTGGCTTCAGCAAGGAGGCAAGTTGAACAGTAATTTCACATATCTGCATGATATGTACATTGAGGCGATGAAAGGAGTGAGGCATTTGCTTGTGCGCAAATCAATTCCAAAGGGTCTGGTTTTTGTAGGGGAGTTACCTTACGGGTCAAAGGGAGAGTTCAGTCCAAAAATGGATCATCTGGTAAGCGTCACTGAAAAAATCAATCATCCTGCCCATTACATAGGGTCATTCCAAGTTTCATTTGTTGAGAATTTTTGGAGGAGTGATTTCACTCAGTTATCTTTTGTATAGGTTTGCTTCTTGCCTGGTACTCTTGCTCTTGGTGCAACCAAGGGACTCACAAAGGAGAAAGCCCTGGCGGAAAATCTTTTATCCTTTGAGGACCTGGAGAATTTGAAACTTGCAGAAGATTTAGCGAAAACATGTTTTGAGATGTATGAAGTAACTGCCACTGGCCTTGCTCCAGAAATTGCTTACTTTCACACAGAGGTATGTTTTGCTTGTCTCTTGCTTATGGGCTTTGTCTTTTCCTCTTCTTGTTTTGTTAATTCTTGGATTCTAATAAAGCAGGAATACTCTGAGGATGGTCTTGAAGGAGGGAATAAGAGCTCGATGTATGCAAAAGACATAATCATAAAACAGGCTGATCGGCATAATCTACTGCGTCCTGAAACTGTTGAATCACTCTTTGTTCTCTATCGTATCACAAAAGATACAAAGTAAGAAAACTTTTCATAGGATTTTCTCTCCGTTATCTTGAGAGGACTATACTACTTTTAAAAGCTAAACACATTTTCTAAAAATTGCAGATACAGAGATCAAGGTTGGCAGATCTTTGAAGCATTTGAAAAGCACACAAAGGTGAAATCAGGTGGATACACATCATTAGATGATGTAACAGAAGTGCCTCCTCATAGGAGAGATAAGATGGAGACGTTTTTCCTTGGTGAAACATTGAAATACCTATACTTGCTATTTGGAGATGACTCGGTGATACCATTGGATAAGTTTGTTTTCAACACTGAAGCTCATCCATTGCCAATAAGACACACCTAAGGATTAACTTTGAAGACTGCTCCAAAAAATACAAACACACAGTCACACACAGAGATAACACAAATTGAAGAGAAGGTTTGGAGAAAAGTGATGTATAGTAACAGAACCCAATTGAGAAGAGGTTAGTTCAGTTCGTTGAGAAACAAAAAAAAAAAAAAAAAACTTCCGATGTAAGATAAGTTTCAGCATCCAAGTTATATTTTAACTCAAAAAGGTTTTGAATTAAATAACTGTAGATCATTATTTTTTTTTATAATAGAATGTTTCTTGCGAATAATAGGTACTTTCCCTTGATAAACTGTAATCAGACACCATGGAGATGAACTGTGTGTTTTTCCTTATTATATAACATTAGCCTGACACTGCCAAACAATATTTTACAAGTGATTAACTCTGTAATATTTTACATTTGATATGGTTCGGTCGTTTTTGGCTTTTTATTTGCATAGCATCATGATCGATTTGAAACATACGCCAAATATTTAACTTGAGAAAGAGAGACAAGATCTGTAGTTTCACAGTCAAGTCTAGTTTGTCAACTCAAAGAGATACCGATCACCACAAGAAGCTGTATATAATTTTCGGAACCCATTTCAGCTATGATCATTAATCAACACCATTCATTAGTAGCCTAGAATCAAATGTTCTTTAATTTCAAGTACTAAACCAATATTCAAATGGATTACTGAATGTTTAGCTCTCTTGAATCCAAATGGAAGAAAGAGACTTACAACTCCGGTGGTTAATTTAATTGACGACCCGCAGTTCCATTAAAGAAGAGGAAAACGCCGTGTCGTCGAGACGTTAAGTCGCACTGTTTAGGGTTTGAGTGTACCTTTGTTTTATTCATTGTGGGATATAGCAGGTACTTAGATCAGTCTGTTTTATCCTTTTGGAATGTTTCTTGGTGCAGTAGCTACTAACTCTGCTATGCCGATTCTTCTGGATGACTCAGACTGAATGACTTTGCATTTGAGCTTCTTTGATTCAGTCATCTTCTACTTCTCTTTGTTTATGCTGTTACGTCTTGTGTTTTGGCTTGACTTTGTGGTCTTTATAAACTAGTGTTCTTATTGCAAAACACCCACCCAATGTTTCTTTGTTTTGTGTGATTGATTAGATTCTGAGTTTCTTTTATTGATGTTTATTTGCAAAAACAGTACAAATTCAGCTAGAGTTTTGTTTTTGTTTTTTTAGATGTTACCAACTACATTGGATAGGGTTGGGATCCTCATGTTAATGGCTATGTCATGGTGAATCCGTAAGGATAGAAATGTGAACAAGTTTTGAAGCATGGCATTAGGTTTCCAATATTAAAATCAGAACTCTAAACTTTAATACTATAATGAAAGATACTATGAACAGTAAGTTTGTAACACACCTAACCGAGCCCCATCTGATTGATAAGCGAAGCTAAAGAAGATAGGTTTAATAAACAACATACCACTATGGTTTTTGATTATGGTATGAGCGTGACTTAAAGTGATAGGCCCTTGAGCCGACAAGAAAAAGTAATGGCCCTCACAATGTTTCAACATAATGATGCAACTTGTAAAGCATCAGAAGACCAAATGTTCTTAAAATAAGATGCAAAATACATTAAGTTACCAAGCAGATGACAAATGATTACAGTAAAAGTTTAAACGATACAAACCAAAGCTCAAATCAAATCCACAAGTACAACTTGTGCAACACACATAAAAGAGAGATTCAACATACTAGTATATTATACGATGATCTTAAGTAGATCCCAATTTGCAAAAGGAAGAGAGGAGAGAGTGGTCCAGATAGAGCCAGGATCGGTCCAAATAGCATCTCAAGACTGGTTTGAGAAATGTCCAACGCCAAGTTTTTGAGCCTCAAGTTTAAGTGACTTAAGGTACTGAACAGCTTCATCAAGAACAGAAGCTGTATTCATCTCTTCTCCTCCAGGGACAATCTTCCTCAACACTCCCATCATCTTCTTCATCTTCTTCCTTCCTCCTTTCCCATCATTGTTAGAACTACTAGCACTTCCCGACAAACTCTGCTTCCTTCTTGAGCTGTTATATCCATAACTTGAGCAACAAGACTCAGCTGATGTATTTCCATAACCCCTGTAAGCGTTACGAGCCGTATTGACCTCTTCTGAATCACCACCATCCTCATTCTCATCATCACCTTCTTCATAATCTTCATCTGTGCTCAAGAGAGCATCGATCTCATTTGGATCTTCTTGGTAAGAAGAGGAGACTTCTTGGCCGCCATAGTTACTATAACTTCCCCCTACATACTCGTTCTGAAACGTGGAAGCTAATCCATTCAAGGACGGGGAGTTTGAGAGCCTATGAGTCAGGTCAGGATGGTACATCACTTGGCTGTGGTCATACGTCTGATCAAATATGACAAAGTTCTTCGGACAGACCGGAGAAGGTTGAAGTTCAACACCATGGAATGGTAACTTGGCACATGGTGGGAACAAATCATCAAAGGATGATGCTGATGCATATGGGAAGTTCATGTTCCCATCACCCATTTCGTCTGAGTAGTGGGGAAACTGATTGTTCTGCATTAGAGAAACCCGTGCAGAAGGTATAAAGTAAAAACAAACAAAAAAAACAAAGTCCTAAACCTTAAAAGAACTGCGAGCTCTCTACTACCAAACTTGGTCTTCGTTAAGCTTCAGAGCTACTCGGTTACACTACAAAACACTAAGTTGACAACTGAACCAGATGCTAGAATCAAGCTATGGCCATCTTACTGAAGAGATATCACGTATTGTTCCACCAGAGCCCTTACCCTTCAATCTAGAAACCTTCCTCCACCCAAAGGAGTTTCAGATGTCAACAACAGCTCTTTCAGAATTTACCAAACACTTAAATATCTCACAAAACCCTTTCTCGAAATCAAAAGTAGACAGCCGCCCCCCAAAAAAAACCCAAAATTTCCGGAAACTGAAGACACCAGACTACGTTACAGGCTTAAGTAACTGTCTGAAATATTCTGCCTGCAGAGATTAAAAGACAAGGAAGGTTGAAACATCTATAGTTTATGCTTTGATAAATACTGGATTCAAAGTAGTTATAACCTTATTTAGCATTTTGAAAAGAGGTTGTTTACAAGTGTGTGTATGTATGTACCTGAGAAACTTGAACGGATTGGAAATTAGCAATGTAACATTTAGTCATCATAAAGGTTCCTATTTCCTTCAATGTTCGGTTTCCCTTCTTGTTTCCAACAATGCACATTCTCACACTAAAATCAGACAACAACTACAACAACAAAGAGCTACTCCAAGTTCCTGGAAACAACGCCTGCAAAAACAAGAAAGGGATGTTTCATAGCTTTAAAAATGGTTTACTCTATTTTTTCCTTTAAAATAGAGTTGAGCTATACTACAATGGTACTTTATTTAAAACTGAAAAATAGAGTGATGCACAAAAAAACAAAAAAAAACTACTCTAAGTAGACTCATTTTTCACTTTATTATAGAATGAACAATAGAGTAGTAAACCATTGGAGATGCTCTAAATAAGGTGGCAATGAGAAAATTAGTTTCCAAATGGCACCAACGCAAGAAAACAATCTAAACTAGACTACCAACATGTTATGTTTGTTTTTAACACAATAATCAGTTTAATGAAGGCCAAAGAAACTAGATACAAAAGAAACTACAATATTTAAAACATGAATGCCAGGGTAAATAGCAGACAGACATGAAATGGCAGAAGCTACTGACCTGAAAGGAAGGAACTTTACAGAATCACGAGGAAAAAGACAACGAGACGAGTGCAAGTCCTGTTGAAAAACATGTAGAAGGATGTCCAGGGCATCTTTGATTCTTTCAACTATTATTAACTTCAGTTTTTAATGTACTTGACGCCTGTTTCTCTTCTCACACCAAATAAACTGCCAAACAAACAAACTTAGGAACCAATACTATCCACAGAATATGAAGTCGAAAGGCACTGAAACCAAGGCAAAGTCCAAAAAAATATAATATTGGACTTCAGAAACAGAGACTCGCTAAAAACAGAGGATGTTCCATTCGTGACTCAGAACATAAAAGAATGCAACTTTATAGCATCTGTGTACAAATAATACCATAACCAAAGACATTAACATCGGATGGTTTTTTCTTCATAGAGATATTATAGTGATCATATCAAGCTAAGAAAGAGATTGAAAAACAGGACACAGAAACAGAGTATTCACGAGATCATGAAACAGGACCCAACTACAGATAAACCACACATAGTATTTCAATACAATTCACCTCCAAGCGATCATCTGAGAAACTACAACCATAACATAGCTAGTAAAGTAATCAAAAAACAAACTTTACTAGAAGATTAAAAAAATACAGAAGAAACTAAAAGAGCCCTAAGTCAAAAATTGCGGCGGCAGTAAGAAGCTAAAAACATCATACCGTATTGAGCTAAAGAAGATCAATGAAAAGTATTCCTTTCTACGTAAAACCTCAAAGCTAAAAGCTTGATCAAGAATTGGAAGAAGGAGAGGATCTAGAGAGAGAGAAGGAGAGAGAGATAGGAGGAGGGAAGTGACAGAGAGCGTGGCCTTCTTTTTCTGGTGCGGTTTGTTTGTTGTTGTTTTGGTCTGTCCATTTTCATTTTAATGACACACATACATATACATATGCTGCTATTGTTTAAAGTTTTATTTCCCTAGCACGCTTTGTGTGCGTTTTTAATAATCCAAAAAGATGTTACACTTTAGTGGATATTTTTTTCGGAAGTATCAATTTTTTTGCACTCTTATTAATTTTGATTCATCCCAGATCAATTCTTGGACAAAATATGTCTTTTTACTAGTTATTAAAAATATATAAAATCGATGTAAAAGAGGATAAGTCTTGGAATAGTTATAATAATTGTAAATGTGTATACAATTAAAAAATTGAGGTAATTTGTATTAAAATGATAAATTTATATTGTTTAAATATCTTTAAAAGAAAATATTTTAACTATAATATTATTAAATTTGTTATTTTATAAAATATTTTGAATCTCTGTTGATAAAAATAATTTATAATTTCAGTAATTTACAATAGTTTTAATATAGTTCTTTAGTTAATAAAATAAAAGTCCAAATTCATAATCGTAAATGATTTAGTTAAAATTAGATTAAATTAATTAATTTAAAATAATTAAAATTCATTCTAAACTCATTAAAAATTAAATTTTTCTATACCATTTCAAATTGAATGCATATTAACTATTTATTAATAAAAAAATTTAAATATTTTTATTACTATCTCGTAAAAATATTAGGTTAAGAAAATTATACTACTAAATATTTCAATAAATTCGTAACTTTTTATATGAATAGGTTTACGAAATTTATTGAAGATATTTAAAATAAGTTAGTTTGGTAAAAATATAAAAATTCTTCTCCAAAATGAAAATTAAAAAAAATAATTTTTTAATTTTTCAATACTAATTTTAATTTATTTTAAAACCAAAAAAAAAAAAAAATAAGAAAGTTTTGATCGAATAAAATTTTTCATTCATTCAAAAACAATAATAACTGAATTTGATACATGAGAGAACTTAACCCCTTATGAAAAACTTAATTAGTATAATGATCAATATTTTAAATATTAAAATATATTGCGAAAAAATCAATAGAGGTACACTTACAACAAAACTGTAATTCAATCCGTGAATTGGATTACAGATTTGACATGAATAGATAACACATGTATATCACTATGTAGATAGAAGAATGGAAATCATAAATGCAAAGTGAAAGAGAAAAAAACTATAATTAATATTAAGTGATGTTTATTTGATAAAATAAAAATAAACAGTGGAAAATAAAGGAGAGGGAAGGGAGCACGCGTGAGAGGATGGACAGTAGAGAGTCAAACACGGGGAGTGTGAGCCGTTGGATGAAGCAATCTGAGTGGTTCCCGTTTAATGCGGGCATGATGGTGACCGTAGGATTGCCGAGAGCACGCGTGAAAAGTTTCGTAGGTCCCCCACCATAAAACTCTTCTTCTTTGCCCCAAATTTTACTGTATTTATTTGTTTGTGTGTGTTAAAAATTAAAATTAAAATTATAAATTATATATATATTGAAAGTGTGTGTAATAATCGACGACACCATGTACTCATCTCTTTGGGCTCTTGCCCCAACCCATACTTCCACATTATACTCATTTCGAACCAAACCTCATGATTTCACTCTGTACATTTGAGCTGTAATTATAAGTACATTAAAAATCGAGTGTCTGACTCAATGTTGGCATGCGGGTGGGTTATATTTTGTTTTCCACTAGTTTGATTTGATTGGTATCCACAAACAATCACGTTGCTTCCTTAATCACTGCTTGTTTTTGTTTACTAATCACGCAAAACAGTAAGTACGAATAAATAGTATTTGGTAACATGTGGCACTAATAAGTAAGTTAGTAATCACTACCGTCTACGCATATGAATCGTGTGTTTTAATTCAGATAATTATTTGGTGTATATTATACTTCAAAGAAACGATGCCCCATTGTTTGAACTGAAATCAACCGACCGAATCATTTCTGTCAAAAGAAAAAGGATATACCCATTGTTGATAGTAATAATAATAAAACCAAAAAAATTGTGTTGAATATATTGTACTATTAGGTGAAACTAAGTGGCAAGAAAAAAGATATTTATAAATGTTGGAGTTATCTTTAGGATTGGCAGATAGACAATTTAGTGATAAATGATCTCTATCGTTGAAAAAAAGCTTTTAAGGTAATCTCTACTGGAAAATTTCTACTATTTTTAAAAAAATTAAAATAGTTTCATGATAGATTTGACTTTTATCCAAGTTTTCTTTTATTTTATTTTCGAGTAAAAATAAAATAATAAAAAATACATTATTTCATTTATAGATTAACTACATTACTTTTCATTATGGAACAAAAATAAAGTGGAAATTAAGTGATTTTAACGCTAAGCTTTATTTTATAGTTGAAAATGAAATGAAGTTGGAAATGTTCTAGAACATAACATCATGTGATATTTCAATACAATTTCTAAAATACTATTACTATATATTTGTATTTTAATATAATTTGATTATGCAATTAATTTTTAATATTTTTAAAACAATTGTATTTCGAATGACTGGTACTTGGAAAGTTAGTCTTTTAGTTTTGTTTGATAGAATCAGTTATTTTAGCACACTTTTTTAATTATTGGTTAGATGAGACACTGTTTGAGACCATCAATGATGATGTTCATAGTGCTAACGAAGGTTCATAAGTGCCGGTGAAATACCCTATAGTGCTGAGCATGATCTTGTAGTGTGTTTTGAACTTTTGAAAAACCAAACCGGATCGTCTAGTCTAGTCAGGTCTAACCGATAATATTTCATATTGTCAACAATGAATTAGACAATTTAGTGATAAATGATCTCTATCATTGAAAAAAGCTTTTAAAATAATCTCTAATGTAAAATTCTATTTTATAAAAACTAATATAGTTTCATGATAGATTTGAAACTTTTTTCCAAATTTTATTCTATTTTTTGAGTAAAAATAAAAGAATGAAAATGCATTATTTCATTTATAGATTAACTATATTATTTTTTATTATGGAACAAAATAAAGTAGAAATCGAATGATTTTTACACTGAACTTTATTTTATAGTTGAATATGAAATGAATTTGGAAATTTTCTAAAACATAGCAACATGTGATACTTCAATACAATTTCTAAAATACTATTAGCTAGAGTATATTTGTGTTTTAATATAATTTGGTTATGCAATTAACTTTTAATATTTTAAAAACAATTGTATTTCGAATGACTGGTACGTGGAAAGTTATTTTTAAAAATTTTGTTTTATAGAAACATTTTTTTAGCACACTTTTATTATTTTTAGATGAGACACTGTTTGAGACCATCAATGATGGTGTTCATAGTGCTAATAAAGGTTCTTAAGTGCCGATGAAATATCCTTATAGTGCTGACTGCTGAGCATTATCTTGTAGTGTGTTTTTGAACTTTTGGAAAACCAAACCGGATCATCTAATCTTACCGATAATATTTCATAAGTTAAGGATATGATTTCACGATACAATTGCTGACCGATACAATAAGAGCCGCCGTTTAACGAAATTTAACATGAAAATTATAAACCAGACGTCTTTCTATCTATAATATAATTTAAAAAGTGACTTAGTTGATTTGTTTAGTATTTGATGGTCTATTTATAATAAAACCAGTTTCTTTTTATATTATAGCACATAAATGAAAAATCAACTAAAAACCATAACGCTATGTAGTAATCACTTCCAAAATATGACAACCAAGAACTCTAGCAATTATTTTGATGAAACCAAAACGACCTAAAGCCAAATTCTTAGACAACTGATGTTATTAGACACAAGCAAAAGCATGCATGGTGAATTGGAGATTAATATCATTCCATTTATTGTAATTCATAGCTCTGACAGTTTACTATCATTCAATTTACTGCAATTCATAGCGGTGACAATTAAAACCCATACATCAATAATTTGTGTTAAATTTATACAACTACCCTAGTGCCTAAAAATATTAGCGCTAGAAAAAGAATCACAATTTTTTTTTCTGATCAGTAAAGAATCACACTTTTAACCAGGCTAAACATGACATAGAAAAATAACACAAAAGAATTTAACATCCTTCAAGACTTGATAAGCGGAGAAGAATTTAACATCCGTCAACAGCAAATCTCTTTGGTATGTATCACTTGGACAGAACCACAGGATGGAACCCTGACAATAACAAAATTCATATAGTAGTATCATGCAACCCTAATATGCATAACAAATGTCAATCGAAAAACATATCCAATGTTTTAGTTGCTTTATTTACCACATTTTTTAGTAAAATCCATAATTTATATGTATTTTAAAACATTTATAGACTTATCACATTCAGTGAAAAATACAATATCCAATGTCATTTTTATATAACTTTAACCACCTAATAAGTGTTCAAACTTCAAAATATATACTTTAAGATGGAGAAGATGATTCAATATCTCATCATACAAAAATAAGTTGTAAGTTAAAGATACGATTTTCTAAATACAATCAAGTCAGTTAATCTACGGTACGGTGACCTTGATGGTTACTTTGTAATCACCACACATTTCTTGTAATTTTTTGGTAAAATGTTAAATTACATTCTTGAAAGTTAACAGCCATAGGAATCAACTTTCAAATAAAATCAGAATCAGTCAATCACATGGTCGAAACATGTATAATGCACCACAACGTAGCTATAGATGGATTCCACATTTAAATATACTAGCTAGGAGCCTAGGATCGATCCTTTTGCACTATGGATGCAAAATAGTTGTATAACTAGATAAATGAAATATGATAGAATTATGCATTTTCATAGAAACCATTTTCAGTGGAAGCATATAACATGGATGTGCGAGTTAATGTATATTATATTTGAATCTAGATCTTATATATACTAACAGCAGATAGTGAGAGACATTGACGGGGATGGCGAACTAGTTATATTGCATATCAGTATTATGGATGTGTATGTCATTGTTGTCTTGATCAATTTCACTCGCTAGCTATGAATATACATTAGAATCATGCATGTTAGCTTCTGGAACACAACATGATCTGGAATTATGAATATTTGAACTTTGGATCATATACATACACGTATATGGTTTGAGAGAGCAAGTCCAGTTTGCTTGTTGATGATCTTGGTTCCATGTTGCTTGTTGACATTATGCAGTGGCTATTTAGGAGTAGAGTGCAAAGTGTGAGAAAGTTATGGGGCTTGTTTACTACCAAATACTGAGTCACATGGTCTCAGACAAATTCCAACTTGCACTTGTCTCATCTTCAAGCTTTTGTCTAAGTCATATATATCCTCCCTTGCAGGTTAGATCCACAGGACTATTGGATATCAGCTAACTCTGCCAGCCAATCAAGGGAAGGAGACGAGGTGGAAGGATTCGGTTTGGTGAAATGGAAAGAGACTCATCGCTTGCTCATGGAGCTTCCTATCTATTACACGACAGGCTCCAGACTTCCTCAGATCACCACATTGCCGGTCGATGTGTGATGGCTGTATGGAAGCTTGCCCGTTTTTTTCGGTTGAGAACGTTTAACAGAAGAAGCTGATACAAGAGATTAGAGAGGTATGGCTCCAAACAAGGTGACTTTAATTCTTGCAAGACAAGCAAGGATGGGAACTGTGGCAATGCATGTGTGTTCAGGTATTAGCTGCAGAGTTGGTGTCAATGAATATTAAGATGAGTCTTCAGTTAAGCAACAGTGAAGGAGTCTAAACTCGCTTTTGTCAGATGTCACAATTTAGTTCTGCTACGACAGAGTTGATAGGACAAAGAGTTAATTGGATTAATAGTAAACCATACAAATACTTGCAAGCATTACATCTAAACAACATCTCTTTCTCCTCACACAAAGCAAAGAACTGAAGCAAATTACAGATAAAAACTTGGCTCACTTTCCGGGAACAAAGTTGGTAGCAAAGGCCCATGCGTTGTTGTTGACTGGATCAGCCAAATGGTCAGCAAGATTCTCCAAAGGTCCCTTACCAGTGACAATGGCTTGAACAAAGAATCCAAACATAGAGAACATAGCCAATCTACCATTCTTGATCTCCTTCACCTTCAACTCCGCAAAGGCCTCTGGGTCGGTAGCCAAGCCCAATGGGTCGAAGCTGCCACCTGGGTATAGCAAGTCCTCGGCCTCTCCCAACGGCCCATCTCCTGCAACTCTGTAACCTTCAACGGCTCCCATCAAGATCACTTGAGTAGCCCAAATAGCCAAGATGCTCTGAGCGTGAACCAAGCTTGGGTTTCCCAAGTAATCAAGTCCTCCTTCGCTGAATATCTGTGAACCGGCCTTGAACCAAACCGCCTCTCCGAACTTGACTCCGTTCCTGGCCAACAACTCCGGGAAGACACACCCTAGGGCTCCAAGCATGGCCCACCTGCAGTGGATAACTTCTAGCTCACGGTTCCTTGCAAATGTCTCGGGGTCGGCTGAGAGACCAGCGGTGTCCCATCCGTAGTCTCCGGGGAACTCTCCGGTAAGGTAGCTCGGTGGCTCTCCGGAGAATGGACCCAAGTACTTGACTCTTTCGGTTCCGTACCATGGGCTGCCTGATGGTCCCTTTGGCTTGGCTACGGTCTTCCTCATTGTCACACGACCGCTTCCAAGGACTTCTGATGCTGCTGGGGAAATCTTGACGGCCTTTCCGGCGAAGGCAGGGGAGGAGAGAGCCATTGTTGAAGCGGCCATTGCGGTTGAGTGCAGAGCAAAATAAAACGTTTATTAGTTGTTGTTGTGAGCCAAGAGATGGGTGGTTTGGCTTTCATGAGCCTCTTTGGTATTTATAATGTCATGTCTTATCTTTAGAGTATCGGTCTCTGGTGTTTCTATTGGCTCTTGACATATCTTTTTGGTGCTTAGATTTTTTTGTTTGTTTGCTTACGTGGTGGTGACTGTGGATCCTACTCTGATTTGAGTTTTATGATATCTTGTAACGTTTCATGCATCCACTCATGAAATGACACGTATAAGACTCAATCCTCTCTATCCTGTTGAAATCCCAAGAGAATCAATCAGAAAAACAAAAGAAAATTAGGATAATTGTATAATAAAACAAAGTAGATAAAACTAAAAAATTATAAGAATGGTAATTGAGTTTTTAACATATTTATAAAGTAAAAGCAATATAACTATTTTATATCTCAACTTATGCAGAAATGTAATCATACTTAACCTTAAAAACATTATACTTGCAAGAGAAATTATAACATCCTCAAAACCAGTGTTGAGCATAATATATCATCAAAGGAAGACGCAAACAATGGATGTTATATCTTTTTTTTATTATTAGCAGTTTTTTCATGTTAATGGATCAGTGTCAGCATAAACATTGAAGTCCCCGATCATGGTCATGGACTCAGGGCATCAACATGTCTCTCCAAATGGAACGAGAGCACACTGCTTTGCTTGTATATTGGAAGTGTTTATCTCAATCTTCTTTAAGATATGGGTTTCAGTATCATCTTTTACTTGCTTGCAGATATCTCCTCGTCAAGGTGTCTTCTTAGAGTTCGAGTTTGAGCACTTTGTAGATCCTGAGAATAAAGTCTCATCCTAAATTCTCTGATGTGGCAGATCTTGAGTTCCTTATGTTTCCAAGAGAAACAAATGTCTGGCCATTCTTCAATTTATAAACTAATGATGCAGTTGAAGTAAGGTGTCGCTTATTTGACAAATGATTAGTTTAGTATCTCCTTTGATCTTTGATTCTTGTATCATAAAGATGAGTTGCTACAAATATACTTCACCGCCAAGAGAAGTTCAAATATTTATTTAAATCATTCAAAATTTAGTTACCAAGAAGAATTCAAATAAAATTAGTCAGAAAATAAGTAAATGCCTTGAGCATATGAATAATAAGTAGATATCAGAACATAATCGTTTTTTCTTTTGAATAATATTCAAATCCATGCAAGGCAATGCGAGGAGAGGAAGATATAGATGGTTCACAGAGGAAATGCCAAAAGGTATAAAATGCAGAGTTTCAGATTCTGTCATCTAATGATCATCAAGATTCACTCACAGTAGACATATTTCACAGTAACATTTAAGTACATCTTAGTGAACTCACCAACTCAACAGTGAGATCTCCATAGATATACAAAGCATAGCCTAGTCTCCTTCTTCCTAATCGTCATCCACCCCACGACGCCTCTGGATCTGTAAACGCATCCGAGATAAACTTTAACACTCAATGATGTTGGCGGTTAAGATAAGAAGAAGCCTTGCATCTTGTATTATATAGCATGTGTGTTTGAGGATTGTGTGTACATACCGTGACTTTTGTCTGCTTGGTTGTTTGGCTGTTTATTTGTTCCAACAGCGTTATAAGTCGCTCCTCAGAAACCTGTGGGGGAAAAAATAACAAATAGAGTAATTGAATAACCGAGTAGAAACCTTGTTGTAAGGGTTATGAAGTGAATGGATTTTTACCTTCTCAACAATCTGTCCCATTTGAGCAGCCCTCAAAATAACATCCTCTACACCTTTAGCTTTCTCAGGTTTCACCAGGGCTATTCGAGCAACTACAGGGGGAAAAAAGAAGCATAAGAGATACATTACCACAATACTGTGTATCTCTTGAAGTTGTGGAACATCATCATATCGATAAACATTCGCAATGAAACTAGATTGAACTCAACAGCATTGAGACTGGAACTTACTTCTCTCTCGGGCTTGGGAAGACAATATTTGACTAAGCATCATTTGTCTACGTTCATCAGCTTCCCTAAACATACGTTCCAACCAGAGAACAGGTTAGCTCAAAACCCAATTTACTTTCAGCTAATAGACAGCAACGATTACACACCTTTTAGCATCTTCTTGAGCTCCCTCTTGATCTGGATTCTGCTGAGTGCCCTGCTTCCCCTGCTAATTAAGTTGGTTCACAAAGTGAAAATCTTCTTCTTTTGAGAAAAGACATAAGTGAAGGTTGTTAAAACAATTACAGTGCCATGTCGAGCCATAAGCTCTTGCATTCTCCTCTGTCTAATAGCTTCGAGTTCAGGATCAGCCTACACATGCAATGAAACAAAAGAGGCAGCTTTATAAACATAAACCGACAAAGTTTTTAACTTTCGAACTTGGGCAGATAGCATTACTGATTCAAATCTTAAATAACAATCACAAAAATTGAATCTTTCTCGGAGACAAAGATTCAATCTCATTAAAAGAGACCCACTTTCAATCCAGAACATAACCAATCATTGCTACAAAGACATATTGCCCAAAACCCTAACAAAAACTCAACTTTTTCCAAAGATAAAACGAAATAAAAACGAAAGGAGCGTAAGCAGATTCGAGATATAAGATTATCACCATGGGAGCAGTCTTCTTCTTCTTCTCCTTCCTCTGGATGCCAAATCTGTGTTGCGCCTCAAATCCAACGCAGAGCAGCTCCAAACCAAAGGGTATCAAATGTTTTTTTAACCAAACGTAGCTTTTTCCAGACGCGCTTCATCGTTTTTTATATATTCCCCCCATATGTTTTCTAGTTTTCACAAATTCAACCGTAATTTATGATTTCTACATTTTCCACCTCACCCAATATGTCTAGAAAACCCCCAAAGGTTAAAAATTTGCAATAGATATAAAAACTTTCTGATTGTTACTCTTTTTTCTTTGTCTATTTTCTAACAAAATAGCTCCAAATCATTTATTTTATATCATTTTTAAAATAACTCTATATAGTGTTGAATTTTATTTTATCTTTCCTTTTTAGATTAAAACAGAATGGTAAAATATAATTAATCCATTTTTGGAGTTTTACTTATTTTATTGTTTCAGAATTATAAATAGATTAAAATCTATAACCTTTTTCTACTCAAAAATAGACTTTGAATAGAAGATTAGTAATCTGTGGCTAAAGGATGTTGGTACATAGAAATTTTAACAGTGACCTTTGTTTCTGTGTTTTATGAGACAAGACATGAAACGTTTCTAAAATTGAGCAAGTATAAAAAGTTAAAAAAACAAGTATTGGAGTTTGTTTACTGGATGAGAATATAGTTGGCATCAAACATATCTCCAGCAGTGGGAGACAGGTTGTTTCTCCTGAGTTGCGCGTGTGTCTCTGCTTCGTGTTGAAATATCTTCACCACATCTTGTAGCTCCAGCTTCCTCACTTCTACTTGTTCTTCGGTGATGGGCTTTTTCAGCCCCAAGTACACCAAACCAACCGCAATGAGAACAGCTCCGATGATAATCATTAGCAATGTGAAAAGACCAAAAGCATAAGGCGTGTTCTGTGCACCGGGGATACCATCCACGTTGATCCCAAACAATCCTACGATTATCGTAAGTACAAGACCGCATCCTCCAAAGACGGCTAAGTTATGGCTCACTCTCAGACTTTTGTCCTGAAATTTACAACTTGTGTGTTGGTTGGTTTCAGCCAAGAACTATGAGATGGTTAAATTTTGTTTGGTAAGGAAGGACAAACCTGTAACCAAGCACGGACACTACTTTGCATGACGTCTTGAATTGTAAATAAACGTCCACGGACTGCTTCTTGTTCCTCCAGCATTTCCCTTGTGTTTTTCCTCAAACCTTCCAGCAATTGGCGAGCTACGTTTCCCCTCAGATGCTGGACAAGCTCAAAGATAATCTCCTCTCTTGCGTGTAGTGACCACTTCACTCGGATGACCTGTCATGAGAAAAGAAATACTTCATCATATTCGTAACCATAGTTCGGTTAAACTGAGGCTTAGCTGCAATGAAGAGAAGGTGACCTGTCTTGATAATTTTCTAATCTCTTGGTTGAGAATGATACTAAAGAGATTTACATCTTCATGGTTTCTCCTAACAACAAGAAAAGATCGTCTCTATAAGGTAAAACATGAATACTGTCAACTATCCCAAACAAACGAATATGTGTGTGTAAGAACCTGTTCATAAACTTCAGTTCAATTTCATCGGCTGCACCAAATATGGATTTACGGAATAGCCTATCATCAATCAAGGACAACAAAAAGATCTTATTAGATACTCAAGTCATTTTGGTCTTAGTAAAACTTAGAGAAAAGCTAAACCAGAAAAATGTTGTCACCTATCATCCCATCGAGAAAGACGGCAAGCTAAGTGTGCTATTACTTCATGAACCGTTCTTGGTACATTATAACCTCCTGCATAAAGCAGCTCCTATCATAAAAATCAGAAGGAAAATTAATGCAAGCCAGTATAATATTACATACATGTGTTATATTGTGTTATATTAAGTCCAAAGAAGCTTATGCAGTAGAATATTTTGACAGCTTATGAACGAACCTCTACTTCAGTGACGCCCAGGACATTGGTGTTTGATACACTTCCTTTTACGTGCATCACAGTAACCAAGAAGTTCTTAGCTTGCCAAGACCGAAAAACAACGGGAACATCATCCTCACTGATTACAGGATCACCAACTGATTGTCCTAAAAGCTCAAACAACAAACCTCCAGCAACCCTCACTGGAACCTAAGGAAAACACACATTCCATCAATCAAAATTATTCTAACATTTAAAAAGTGGCTTAGTTCAGACTAATTGCATTTTTGAATTGGGGAACAAGGCGTATACCTCGTATAGAAGGTGTCTCATCCGTTCACTTATCAGCTTACTTTCATCCCTCAATGCAAGACTAATGGCAGGATGCAACCATGTAGCATTTCTGAGCCATGCCTCAACAGAAGAGTGTCCAGCAGTCATGTGGCACCACCATGTAGGACCACCTGGTCGTTCCCAATAGGGAGCCGCTAAGTCTGTAACGGGAACATCCTCTTCATCATCAATCAACTCCAAACTAGGCCACTCCGCATTCACTTGCACCATTTGAACTAGCTCAGATATTCTAGCCCAACCAATAGGCACCCAACGACTCCCCTCATATCTCTCAGCTTGTGCTGTTGGAAGCACATGGTCATCTATTAAATTCAAAGAAGATGCCGACCTTGACCTTGGAACATCGACTGTAGATGAATCAACAAAAGGGTTATGGTTAAGCTCGGAGTAAGTAACTCTGGTTGATCCATCCTCTTTCTTCAAGTGAACATGCTTTTTTGGTCCTCGGATAAACTCAAAGGCGCAAATAAGCCCATCAGTCCAAAGATCACTCTTGGGGACGCCTGAATGATTTTTATTTTCAAGCTTTTTGGATTTACTCTCTTGTGAAACTGACTGGTTCTCCCCATTTTCTCCCATGGTTATTCAATAAAGAAACACACTAGCTAGCTCCACTGCCTGTATCAAGAACAAGGGAGTGAAAAATCAAACTCTAGACAGATAGTTCAAACGGAAAGAGAAGCCAATATAAGAAAAAGATGCAAACTTTGGATGTAGTTTTAACACAAAGGGAGTATCACTGGCTAACAAGTAGCTTAAACTGAGATGTTAAGACCACAAAAACTGAATCACAAAGCTCAAAACTGCAGTATACTGCCAAATAGTAACTTATATATTTCAACACAATGTTCAATTTTTCATCCCTCCATTCTAAACTTGAGAAGTTTCTTAAGATCATGTTTTACTAGAGGGATTAAACGTGCACTTGGTCTCTAATACATATAACAAATCTAAGAAACCCAACGCACATTACATGGTACCAACATCTTCACATGGATCAACATCGGAAAAGGAAACCAAACGAGTGAACATACACACTCCTTTTCATCCTAACAAAACCACCAAAACTGCAAAACTTAGGCTTCTATTACTAGAAATTACATGCAAGAAATAAAGTTACTCCAACAAAGCATCAATTACAAAATTTATTAACAACGGGATGCAAACTCTTAACTTGAGGAATAACCCTAAAAGAATTTGAGTTCAATAAACAGAAGAATGGAAGAAAATCTCACCATACAAGCAGTCCTCTCTCTATTCCTAGATGCCAAATCCAACACTGAGAGTTGGTAATGAAGAAGAATCTTCAAGAATTGCTTTAAAGTTTAAAACTTTCCTGGTAAAGGAAGAAAAAAAAAAAGAATGCTTTAAAAACCAAATACAATAGTAGCCTTTCGAAAACGCGTTTTTACACATTGGCCCCATAGGTTTTAACTTGTTACAACATTAACCGTTAACTCATGGTTATAACATTACTACATATGCTATTACAGACTTTTTAACATTAAAATAATCATTACACTCAAAGTCTCTCTGTCCCGCAGGCAGCCACCGATGAGTCGGCTCTTGCGACACGTTCAGCTTCCAGCCGCATCATTGTTCCACAATCTGCACGGAAGGTATTTTTATCTGAGTTTGTATTGTGTTCGTAGTTCAGATTGTTCTTGCCTAATACCTAAACCTTCTTGTGTAGTGTACCCTAAATTCTAACCAACTTACTTTCTATTTTTGATGTTATTTGATAAGAGTTCAATAGAGAGGATGATAAGCTTCTCTTGGATGTAATGATGAAATATTTTTTGTAGCTTTGTAGCTTTGTAGCTTTGTACATTGGACTAGTGTGATGTCACAAGATAGTGGAACTGGTACCTCTGCTTCTGGAGCTAGAACGTTTTGCTCAGGTATAATTATCAGGATTTGCATCCAAAAACTCCAAAACACACTTATTAATTTGCTCTCTTCCTTAAATTTATTAGCCAAAAAGTGTGTGCCATGCAACACTAAGGATCTGCGTCCCATGACTGAACAGAGTGCTCAAGAACTACTTCAAAAGGTATTATAATATTTTGCAACATCTTACTATGGCAGGTGAAGCTTGTTGTATGCTTACTCCTGAATCATTCCTTTCAACACAGGTTGGTGGATGGGATATGGCTAATGACAATGGTACATTAAAGCTGCATCGGTCATGGACGGTGAAAAGTTTTACAAAAGGACTAGGCTTCTTCAGTCGTGTAGCTAAAATCGCTGAATTGGAAGGTATATATATATATAATCAGCAACTCAGCACACATTCTGTGTGACCCTTTTGAAAAAGATTTGGTAAAAAAAGAGATAGTATGAGGACAATATATGTTTTACTATTACTGTCTCGGAAGCAAGGATCGGTTTAATGCATGTCATCACCCTGATTTGCATCTGGTAAGCTGGAATAATGTGAAGATCGATATATGGACACATGCCATAGGTGAGAATCATGGTCTGTGGTTGTTGATATGGAATCTGATTAAGTGCCTGAAACGTCTTTCAATATGGATCATACTTTGGTGGTCTTTAAAGTGATATATATTTCTCCTGCAACAGGTGGTTTGACCGAGAATGACTTCATTCTTGCTGCTAAGATCAACGAGCTAGAAGTGGAAGATCTTCTGAGGAAGAAGATAGTTGTCACTTGTCACATGAAAATGGGATTAACTTGTGCATCTTCAGGATATGTCGGTCTACAAACTCTGTCAAGCATGTCAAACAAGCTTTTAGATCTATCCAAGATTTTGATGTTAATTAAAGCAGTGGCTTTAAAGTCTGTAAGAAGTACCTTTTATTCCAGAACAAATTAACATTTTCAGATATAACTATCCAAACCTCGATAGCCTATTTACATTGAAGAATTTGCATGAATCTATACAAAGACTACGTCATTCTTCCAAAGAGATATTGTCAGTTCATCGCATTCAGTCTTCAGACAAGGAAGGATATTGGGGACCGAACAGTTTCACTGCGCACCATCAAGAAATTTTCCTAGTCAACTTCTTTTGCATCCATTAAGTCAAAACTAGAAATAACGCTTCAACTGTGTTTAAAATCACCTCCCCATCCTCTGAAACAGATCACCAAGCGCACGGTAGAGTGGAGCAGCAGCGGGTGGTTTAGGCAAAGAGCCAAGGAGGATGTCAGACGCAGCTAGGGACTGGCTCCCATAGAACCTTGAGTTCTCACTTGTACGTGTTGTGAAGATGCTTCCTTCAAGCGAGCATCCAACAAACACACCTGTTCATATAACGCCTTTTAAGTAAGGTTCTTTGCTTCCATATCTAGAACTAGTTAGCACTGTCCACTAAAAATCTGTAAAACACTTTTTCAGCTTGAGACAGACACATGTACCTTTACTGCAGCTGTAGGTATAGCAAGCGGCATAACCACCACTACCCGCACGGACATCTGCTTCAACAGCTCGTCCAGTCACACCCACCGCAGCGCTTAAACCAGCTCCAACAACAAGATGGGTGTTACTCCCAAAAGTTCGGATGGCCTCGCGAGTTCTTAAGACAATAATAAAGTCTATGAACTCTCCTCCTGCCTTCAAGTGAGTGATTAGCACATATATAGACAAGCATTGTCTCAATATCTATGAAGCACCAGAAAAGCTAAGTTACCTGAGCACCCCATCCCAAACCAAACGATGAGATGGCTGAGGGTGGAGACCAAGAGCCATCATCTCTACGAGCAACCACAAGTCCAGTCCCGATTTTATATGTAACCATAACTCCAACTCTAGCAACAGTGATCACTGCAAGACCTTTTGCTTGTCTTAAAATGGCATCTGGGATGGACCAGGAACCAACCTGATAAAGAGATTTTCAAATATAGTTAACACTGAAGGATGCTAATAACTTCAACAAATTAAACAAGTTGAGAGACTCACATTAGATATATAACCCCGAATAGTATTGGTCGCCTTATAAATCTCATACTCCATTGACTGTCCCCAAGGAAAATTCACCCAAGACCTCAACGTACTAAGATCTGTCAAGTCATGAGTAGGCAACTGAGCAGCATGACTCACTTGGTCCATCAAATAAGGCTGAACAGACTCCAACCTCACACAACACACATCACAAACCCTTTGTGGATCCGAAACACGAAACTTAACTGGAAGCAAGCTTCTTCCTTTAGAACACTCCCTACAGAACAACCCTCCACAATATCTACAGTGATGACGAGAACACATAATAGGATGAAACCTCACATTACAAAGCATACAAGCAGAAGCAGCGCTATCAGGAAGCCATCTAGGTGGCTCAGTCTCAAGAACCTCTCTAGCGTTACCAAAGTTAGCCTCGGAGAGACTCTGCGCCATCTCTTCCCAAGCTTGTTCGAGTAGATTGCCCGAGAAAAAAGGAATGCCACTCTCGAGGTTGCCTGAAGTAAGAGCAGTGGCTTTACCACGTGCTGCGAGTAACATATCAACTACGACATCCCACATTGTTAACTCCTTGTCTTGATCAAGGGACTGGTTCCATCCCATATCTCCATCGGGGAAGTAGCCACCGTTGAAGCTAAGCCCTCTAGACCATTCCTCAAGGTCAGGCTCCAACATTGGTGGGACTGAGACAGGTATCCAAACCCCGGTTTCCTCGGAAAGAGGCGTGTCGTAGAAAAAGTACGTACCGCGGTTTTGTTTGCTGTCACGTAAGGTAGAATCTTCTTCTCTACTCCCCCTGATGCTCTGACTTACGACGTTACCAGCATCAAAATCAGCATGATGATGCCTACGAGTTTCTCGAGCTCTTTCATCCTATGAACACCATCCATGAATAAAAATCAAAACTTTAATAAAACCCATTTTGAGCTGATGATTCTAACAGATCATATCCGCTGAATCAAAAGTGAAAGCCCTAGAGGAATTAAAATAGTATAAAATTGAATTGTAAGCGTAAATCTCACCATCTTTGAGATTCGTTCCTTCGGAATCTTTCAGACTTTATCCAGGAACAAGTTAACACCACCGTCGGTCATTAACCTTTTCTGAGACGCGAACGACATAATATATTTTTCCCTATTTTATATTTTAATCCTCATGTATTTGAACTCTTATGCTTTGGACAGCGAACTTTGTTAGTGATTTCATTTGCCCCCATATTATAGGATGGAGTGCAATAGTAGGGATGTCAAATGGGCGGGCTGGGCGCATTTGGGTATGTCCATATGGGCGTTTTTTTTTGTTGGACGATTTTGGTCTAAGCCCAAATATGACTATGTCCAAATAGGACCATAACCAAATAGGACCATGACCAGTTGGGCTGCCCATGGGCCCCAAACGCCCATTTAATCTATTATTAATGTAAATAGTTTAATTTTTAATTTAAAAGATATAAAGATTCTAAATTTCATATATAACATAAATTTAAATTTATTATTTTACAATTTGTGATTTTGACGAGAAAAATTAATTTTGCGATTTTACCAGGAAGAAAATGATTTGCTGGTTTACTAAGAAAACTTGATTTTGGCATGAAAACTTGATTTTGCGGTTATGGCGGGAAAAACTTGATATTAAAGTTTCGGTGGGAAAATTCGAATTTACGATTTAGATGGAAAAACTCGATTTTACGGTTTTGATGTGAAAACACGATTTTGCGGTTTTAGCGAGAAAACTTGATTTTGTTGTTTTAGCAAGAAAACACGATTATGAAGTTTTGACAGGAAAACTTGATTTTGTTGTTTTAGCGAGAAAACACAATTTTGCGGTTTTGACGAGAAAAATTAGTTTAGAAAAATAAAATGAAATTATAATTTTTCAATTTCTTAAACCAAAACATTTTAGCTATTTGGGCCGCCCAATGTCCAGATGGTCCAGCCCGGTTTTGCCCATGGGCGCAATTGGGTTTCACCCATTTACACCCATTTAAATTTGGTCCAATATGGGTGTGTCCATATTAGCCCATAATAATTTGGACACGGGCCGCCCATGGACAGCCCGCCCATTTGACATCGCTATGCAATAGGATGAGGGCATCAATGAATCATGTTCATGGAGATGAACATGATAGATGATTTTCTAACCCCAGAAAGAAAGTCTGGCACTTTCGAAAGTATTACTGCTTTTGGTTTGTTTGATTTTGCATACAATAAATCTTGTTTGATTATTTGCTTACTCAAAAGAACTCACATGTGAAGCAAAACACGGTAAATGATTTATCTACACATCACAAGTATTATACATTAACAAGTTTCACACAATCTTTGAGTTTCGTCCTAATTTTAGATTTTGGTTCAAGCTTGTATTTGGATATTAAATCAGATCAGGTTTTAAATTAAGTTCAAAACATACTAATCTGATATCGGTTTACCTTCAAACCATTAAAACTAAGTCAAACTTTCATTTCTGAGGATACATCTTTCAATTTTTCAGATTGCCTAGAAATAGACTTCAAAACTTCTAATATGTGAAGTTAAGACGAAGTTGAAAGATTGTGTGCAACTGTTACTATATCATATTTTTTAGTGTAGAAATATGTGTTTACCCGCAAAACACAGTAAACAGACTTGAAAGTTAAGCAAGTCACGATAGGATTTAGGTTCAGGCTTAGGCCAGGTCTTGCAGCCTTGGCTTGAGTTGAGAGTATGGCCAAGAAGAAGTGTATACGTTCTTAGCAGTATAAAACTTCATGACAGTGAATTGAATAAATTTCTAAAACTTGTACTCAATCCTGAAATTTCTTAAACCATCATTATATCTGCAACTGCACAATCTGCCTTGGACAAAGAACACCATCTTACGAACAATATGAATGCATATATAAGCTATGAAACAGAAGAAGACATAAATAATGTATAACTTATCAGTCCCTCTAACAACAATAGATCTAAAACTTGGCTTTTAAAATCACTACTTCTTGTTTTGCAGAATTAACACATTGTTGCTTGTTTCCCAAATCTTCAACAACAGTAAACTGTTATACCACGTACGAGGAAAGTACCCTGCAAAACAACCCACAACTTTGGATCATACTTAAAACCAGAAACAAAGACACAACGTACGAGTTTCCCACGACTGAGCTAGAAGAACAAAGTAAATGGCTAAGAGCAGTTTCACTTATGGTCCACTAATACACAAACCGGTCACTGAGAACTTCCTTTTCTTATCAAGACACTGCAGACACACCATTCGGAATCTACAAGGCCATATCACTAGAGAGCAATATACTTATTCAGGTAACAACTACAATTTCTTTAATTGATTGTTCTTAGAGAACCTAAGTAGAATCTCGCATCCCTTGTTTCAAAGTAAACTAAGGAAAAGTTCTAAAAAGTCCAACATAAGTTGCAAAGTTCAAAGCACAAATCAAACTCTACTCATAGATTGTCAAGTTATGATCAGATACTCAACCAAAGCAGAGCATAGTAATGCACCTCAAAAAGATTGTTCATCATCTTGCAACAGGTTTCTGAAGCAAAGCAGTCAAGAAAACTTCACCATGCTTCGAATCAACCTTACTGGCCACAGCCCATTTCACCTTCTTGTATCCCAACTTGCCAATCATGGGCGCATACACATTCTCAAGATCCACTTTCTTACTAAAGAACCGATCCAACCAAAGATAACCACCACCTCTAAGAACCCGGTCCAAATCAAACAAGAAAAACTCCATAACCGTAACCGGAATCCACCGGTTCACAGCCCTTCCACACCTAACCAAATCCACCACACCGTCAAAAACCGGAAGCCGCTGCTGAAGAGGGACATGAAGCGGCACAAGCCCTCTCAACGCCACCGCCTCGCTATACGGCGCGTTGAAGTTCATCGTCGTGGTCAAGACAGTAACATTACTCACCTTCATAGCCGCCGCGAAGGATCCCGTCCCACCTCCGACGTCGATCCCGAGGCGGAGGACGGAGTTGGCTGATTTAGCGATCTGGAGGAGCTGCGAGATGGGGAGGTCGAGCTCAGACTTGTAGGTAGAGAACTGAGATATGGACTTCTCGGCGGAGAGATCGAAGCCTACACCAGGGAGCTTCTTCGTCAAGCAATCAAACGTCTTGCAAGAGTAGTGAGACCAGACAACGTTGGACTCAGGCTTCGTGTCTGTCGGATTTGGTGTTCGAGAGAAGCAACGACGGCGAGGGAGAGGGTGGCAGCCACGGAGGATGAGCTTCTCGACAAGATCGGTGTCGGAAGGACAGAGGGAGAAAGGAGTGTAGTTCATGTAGTCGTGGAGGAGGTCAGGGTAGTTGTGGCAAGCGGAAGCTATGGGGGAGAGTTTAGAGTAGAGGAGGAGATCTTTAGAGACGGTGGAGGAAGTTGAAGTGGTTTTGTCGGGTTGGTGGTTTGTGAGGTGGTTGATGGCGGAGCGGATTGTGTGGAGCTGGCGGAGGAGGTGGTCGGGGACTGTAGGGACGGAGGAGGGTGAGGATTTGAGGGTGGATTGGAAGAAGCTGGTGGTGGAGGAGAGGTGGTAGAGAGAGAGGATGTTGGTAGCTACCATAGCTACTAGTAGAATCAGATTCAAGCTCATAGTGAATCCTGCCATTTTTGTATCTTCCTTCTTCTTCTCAAGAGCTTCTCCCTAGTTCTTGAATAGATTCTTGGTTCTTTTTTTTGTGAAAGAGAGAGAGAAGCTGATTCTTGGGCTTTAATGGTGTCTTAAAGCCAAGATTTTTGGCCTTAGATTATCGGAGTTAGTGACACTGTAAGATAAGCTTTTTAGTTAGGAGACCTTCAAGTCAAATCTAGTGGAGTAGTAGATACAAACAGAGATCTGAGTTTATAAAAGTATTTATTTCTGTAATTAATTTATAATGGAAAAAAGCATTTATTCGCATCCAATGTCATTAAATCTCTAGCATAGCTATTTTTAATTTTTACCACAATAATTTTCAAAAAAATAAAAATTCGAAATAGAATTTTCTATTTTTTTTATAATTTATTTTATTAATTTAAATTTCATATCTAAAACTTCACCATATAACTTTAAATTCCTAAATTTAAATTAGTTAACTGAAAAAATAGAAATGTATATTTACACCTTTTTAATAAAATTTATCAATCCATTTTTTCTTTAAAAATTATTTTGATAAAAAATTTAAAATTTATCTAATATATTTCTCTAATTACATTTCCAAAATTTTGCATGGAAAGGTAATTAATAATTGTGGTGATAAGTTGTTGGCATAGTAATTATAATCCACGTAGGAATTTGACACATCTGTCTGTTCACATGTCTTATGTCTTTTTATTCCTTTTTCAGACAAGAAAACTTAAATTTCCGACCGAGTAATAACTTTCAAAGCTCAGTACATGTGATAATCCTATTTTTAATTAATCCACCACTATTTAAGTGTGTTTGAGATCATGTTTTTCTTATTAACTGCTTCTTATTCATCTTCCTTGCTCCCATTTACAGAGATAGTATCATTTAGGAATTAGGATCACCTTTGGCAACGAGTAAATTCGAAAAGCTATCTTGCATAGGATTAAACTATGCACTTCGATTGTAATGCATACCACAAATCTGTAAGAACCAAAATTTATAGTAAGCAAACAATGTTTAAAAAATAAAAAGCAATGTCTTTAAATGGATCAATCTGTGCAAGAAAAAAAAAACTCAGCAAACCAAACGAAATGCTCAAATGCAGTGGAACAGATTTCGATAAAAGTTATCTCACTGATTCGTAGAGTGCTCTACTCAAAAGTTACCAAGGTTAAAAGTAAAAATGCCTTTGTCAATGGTATCCGCTAACTTGCGCCCACACGCATGAATAATTTTCACACGTGTGTAAGGCCGATTCGATGAGGTCCGGATCTTGACAAGCTCCCCACTTTCTTCGAGTTATTACAGAAAGAAGAAAACTTTTCAAAAAAAAAAAAAACAGAGCTTTCTCTGGTGTCAATGTCGGAATCTAGCTCAAGCTGCTCGTCTTTAACTCTCCTACTCATTATCTTCCTCCTCGTATTACTATGTCCATCGCTTTCTGAATCTGAAGTTCGTGTTTTGGATCGCGAGCTGTTGGAGATCAAGACAAATCCGAAGCTGAACAAGACTAGTAGTAGAAAACCCAAGTGCTGCGAGATGCGGACCAGATCTCAATGTTCGGGTTTCCCTAGATGCAGATGGTGTCGTAGCGAAGCTCTAGACGACTTGTGTTTCAGTAAAGCCGAAGCCTTGCGACTTCCAAGTCAAGTCTTCCGCTGTGAGTTATAAATTTTACAGATTTTTTTTTAATCTAAATTTTGTTGTACTTCTTGTGGAGTTTTTGTTGGAATCTTATATAGAGAGAGATGTTTTTCTTTCTAAATTTTGACTTGTATTGAATGGGCTTATCTCATCTTTGCAACGTCTATGGTGTTGTTGTAATTGAGTTGATTCTCACAAGTTTTTGGAATGTTACTGGATCTTGATCCTTGTATCTTATTCAAAGATGTTTCTTTCCTCATCACTTTTGCTATTAATGTCTGATGAATATGAGATCACAATGTATGCTTCTTGAACTTAGAACATTGTTAGCGATATGGTCAAGAAGTGTTGGTATGCTTGTTGATTGTGGAAGGAGCTGAATATATCAAGTACTTTACTTCCTCCCATCTCACTATTAGTCGAAAACTATTCTCTCATCTCTCTATGAGTAGAAGATTACGAGAGTGAATGTTCACTTTCTTTTGTAAAACTATACTAATGTTGATGTTTTAATTTGGATGTAAAACTTAGTGTTTTAGAGTGTAAACTAAAACAAAACCACAAAATAAACTATTGTTAGTATAACAATTCAATGAAGTAAACAGGATTTGTGTCTGATCGGCAGCATTGTTAGTATTCAAATGGTCAGCTAATTGGTAACTTGGTATTGTCTCTTCTTTCCCTATGATATGTTTGTCTTAAGCAAGGTTGTTCTTTACGTCACTGCTGGTTTTGGGATTTAGGAGCAGAGCTAAGGCCACAGTGAGAAAAAATCTAGTTAAAACCTTGTTAAGGCTGAAGAAATGCTTGAACTCAAGAACTATAAGAGTGCTACTTGTAGTACTAGCTTTTTCTTGTGAAGTTGTTTCTCATATCATAACGCAGTTGGGAAGTTTTTTAACTAAACCTAAACCCTTTTTTTTATTCCACAAACATCTGCTTTGTACAAGGTGCAACATTGAAGAAGGAAGCATCCCTTTTCAATGCAAAAAAAAACCTATTACCTATAATTATTTTTCTCCCACCCCCCCTAAACATACTAACCCCAAAAAACACTGAAAAGCCAGAAAAGTTATATACAACATTATATCAGCTAGTTAGCCAGCAAATCCTGGACTGCATCCCTCATATCTTCATACATGTAACAGATTTCGAGAAACTCCACGAGCTTGATGAGCTCTTGATCTTTCAGATCATCCACAAAAGCCTTTATAGGAACTCCATTCTCAGGCTGTAAGGCATAAGAAGATGGATTATCATCAACTATCAAAGCACTTCCAAGATCTTCCCCCACTACCATAGATAAATCCTTCACATATCTTCCATTCACTTCTCTGCACGAGTCTCGATACAGCCGCTGTGAGATCACACCGTTCTTGTCTATCTTGTCCAAAACCTGTGAAGCATAATCTTCCAGACCAGCTGTGAAAACGACCACTTCGAAGCTTTCACCAAGTCTTTCCAAGAACTCGGTCACCCCTGGACGTTTCACCACAAAGATTGGCATAATCTCACTTTCCATTTTCACCATCACCATGAAATCATATCTGACTCCAGGTATTTGGGTTGTTGAATGAACCAAGGTTTCATCAAGATCAAGGATGATTGTTCTTTTAGTGTTGGTATGTTCTGTCTGAGGCTCTTCCTCGAGTTTTGTATAGTCATCATGTCTTGTGGATGGATAGCTGATGGTGGTGGCGGTAAAGCACCTGGAAACACAACGCATAAGGCGACAATGGAACTTAAAGATGGACATGAATAGATTCTTTTGGTGTTTGTTTTCAATGATTCTTTCAGATGCCATTTGATTTCTCCCGGTTGCTTGATTCCCCAATGAAGACAAAACAAGTTTGCAGCTCTTCTGATGGAAAGCTTGATAGTGGTAATATGTTTTTGAATGTATCTTCTGCTAACTTTTATATGATCATATCTACATTCGGTTTAGTTTTGTTTGTTTATGGGAGTTTTAGAGGTGAAGTAGAGCAGATGCCTAGTTTTAGTAAATTTCAGTTAAGATAATTAGAACATAGTTTTGCTGTTTCATGTACTCATGGACAACAATGTACATACAACACGAACCAACAATGTATGCAGTTGAAGATTATAATGGCATTACAGTTGCAGTGTATTGCTGCTGCAGTTGTTGATACTTCACTGGCATGGTTTTTGTTGTGCGTGGTGAACTAGTTAAACAATAAAATTTGTTGGATTTTGTTTTCTAACTTAAAAGTTGTTTTCTGTTTAACATAATATTGTACAATAACAACCAACAAAGAAAAACTTTACAATTGGTTTATCCAATATGAATCAGTTTCTGATTATCTTATCAAGTATAATGGTTTAGGTTTCATAATTTCATTTATTGAAACCATTATCTTTTAGAGTCAAGTCCAAAAGAAAAAAAAAGCCAGGATTGACATGAGACATGTGGTTAAATAAGTTTTATAGGTCAAGCATGGCAACTCAATTCGTAGCTTAAAGGGTGATTGCTCTGTGAATTGTCTCAAGCACATAAAGTTAAGTCACTAACAAGACTACTTTCTTGTAGTATTCCAGTTTCTAGTACTCAATATCTAACGTGTTATGCTATGTAAATGATACAGAGATTTAATGTGGTATACCAAATTAGCCTTGTTTATATATAAACATTATATGTTTTCTTATTAGATGTTTTATTATTGGAGATTAAGATTGGACTATAAAAACACAAAACATATCAAAAATATCCCTGTTTGAAAATACTACTGCTAACAGACTCACAAATTCAGAATCCATGTATAAAGTACCATATCATTATAGAAGATTGAAAGTGTATCAACAAATAATTTACTGGTTCAAAACTTTTTTTTTCTCATTACCGGTTTTTCTTGGTTAAATGATACATTTTCCAATCACATTATGTAGGTTAAAACGTTGAAAAAGGATGGAATCATCCTTTTGTCAACGCAAAAATACCGATAGTCAAAGAAAATAAACAAAAAAAAAAAAGAAAATCCAAAAACAAAATTGAAAAACAGAGTCTGCATATATAAATGTGCATCAAGTCACTTTCTTGGATAGAAGTTCTGACGCTGCATCCCTTAAATCTTCATACTGATAACATCCATCGAAGAACTCTGCGAGTTTCAACAGTTCTTGATCTTCCATGTCATTCACAAAAGGCTTAATGTGAACTCCATTATGAGGCTGTAACGAGTAGGAGAAAGGGTTATCATCAACTAGCAAAACACTCCCGAGGTCTGTCTTAGCAACCAATGATAAGTCTTTGGCATATCTTCCATTCATGTCTGTGCATGAATCTCTATACAGCCTCTGTGAGATGACACGGTTCTTGTCTAGTTTATCCAAAACCTGTGAAGCATATTCACGCAAACCGGCTGTGAAAACCGCTACTCGGTAGTTCTCACCAATCCTGTCAAGAAACTCGGTGACTCCTGGTCGTTTTACTACAAACATGGGTATAACCACTCCTTGGATCTTTAGCCTCACCATGAAATCTACGTTAACCCGGGCTGGTGGTTCCATAGATGAGTGCACCAATGTTTCATCAAGATCAAGAACGATCGTTCTTTTCTTGTCATTACGTTTTCTCAGAGGAGGCTGATGATGATGGTGCTTGTGTTTCTGGAGCTTTTTGTAGCCTTGTTTACGGCTAGGAGTTGAGCTAGACATACGGAAAAACCTGGAGACGCAACGCAAGAGGCGGTTGTGGAACGTAAAGATAGACATGTTGAGGGATGTGAAGATGGAGCCAGCTGCTGCAACAGCTGCAGCCGAACATGTGGACTGATGATGTTGATGTCTGTTTCTCCTTCCATGATTATGACGTCCATGTGATCTCAGGGTCGGTGTCCCTAGAAATCCATGGCACGCCATTATCAAGAAAATCAGAGTTTTTTTTTTTTATTCCAGCAGCTGGCTCAGATGGAAACAAGGAGACATGGTGATGTATATAAAAGCTCTAAAGGTTTTCTAACTACCATGCCAATGGCTTTGGAACTGAAAGACACTTGATTTGGTATTGTTTAGTTTGTTAAGGTTGTGATTAGAGAGGCTCTCAGTTATTTTTAGCAAAATAACCGTTTTGGAAGTTAGACACATGTATTTCAGCTCTGACTGTTTCTCCATGTGTTCTCCCATTGGACAGCAACATGTACATGTAAAGACAGAAGGTTTAAGGAAAGTGTTTCAAATTACAGAGGTTCAGAGATTTTCATGGGACTACGGTTGAAGTAAAACGACTATTTTACTATATATCATTACAAAATGAAAGGAACATTTGTTCTCTGTTGATACTAATAATCTTTATCAACACATTTGTTATATTACTTATCACACCTGTATTCAAAGAACATATCTTAAATCCAAACCACATATAAGATTTACAACTTAATTAAAGAACTTTTAGGAGCTAAAGTTAACAAGGAAGTGAAGTGTAAGTACCGTTTCAGAGTGTAACTAAACATGATTTACAGCAACTATTGACTCATCATCATCATCTACTCCCAGTTGGATTTGAAGGCGTTCTGTCTATACTTCGTGTTCTTGGGAAGATCAGAGGTCTGCAGCAAACCAAAGCGAAAAGCAACTCCATAATGAACAGACTCATGCTGATCCATATGTATAAAGTTTTCCGCCATTTCCATATAATCTTTTTGAAGAAAGGAAGATCTGATTCAAGCGATAGGGATGCGTCGTACAGCTCTGGAATACCTGCACCAGGTCGAAACTCAGCCCGTTGTTCGATCATTACCTTCAAGCAAGCAGTGGGAATGTCCTTTTCTGCAAAGCCTTTCAACTTCAAGCTCATTGTTTGTATCTCAGAGACATAGCCTGCAACTAACGGAACCACTTTGAAGAATGTCTGTACTAGACGGATAGGCTCGCTTCTGAATCTTAGCATGCATGGACGCCTAATACTATTAAGCGTTTGACCATCCGCAGATAAGAAATCCACACGAACCTTCCACAATACAGACGATCCAATATCAAACCATGAAGAACAACCATACACATAACAAACATAACTAGTGTTCTTCATCTTCTCAGACAAGATTATAAGCCAAAGTAAATGCAATGCACAGAATGTTAGATATGGCTTTACTCCAATACCTGAAACATGCCGAGGTTTTTATTGTACGAAGACTCAGGTAACGTCATCGAAAGAGTGATCTCTAACTTGTGGTCTCGAGGGATAGCGCGAGATCCCCTGACCTTCAACATTTCATTACTTTCCTTGCAACTTCCACCACAAGCAACACCAGCACACGAGGTTATAGGCACAAACGCTTCTGGACTATTCTTAGTGTAATCGAAATTCAGTACCTCCTTGAGAACAAACGGTTTATCAGCTACACGGTTTATCATAAACCCACCAAGCATAAGCGACAAAACCAACAAGCCAAACAACACAACACCTACATAAACAGCCCAAAACAAACCCCATCCAAACTTCCACGCAACGTTCAACATTCCTTTGGTATCTTTTAACCAACTCAGCTTAAAAGTACCTAACACCATATCACTTAACACTGCAACTCTCGTCGTTAAGAAGCGTCTGCAAAGCCTAATGGTGCGAAAGGGATCAAACATGAAGAGGAAGCACCAGTGGAGAAACAAAGGTGGATACTTGACAAAGCTGATGATCAGATTGAATTGAAATTCGATTGCTTTGAACACTAGATCAACCAAATAGCCAAGGAGAGACCAATCTGTTGAATTGGGTTCTTGGAGCTGCGGTGGTGCTGATCCTGCATTGTCGTCTTCTGGACCATCGCTCACGGTGGTCACCGTGGATTCTTCGGTTAAGCTAACACCTTCCTGAATCGGGTCAACCCGGGACCGATCCGAATCCGTTACATCCATGGATTCTTCTGTTTTCTCTCCGCTCAAGCTATCCCCTTTCTCAATCGGGTCAACCCGGTCCTGAACAAAGTCGTTGTCTTTCTCTGGAGATAGATCGATTAGGTCCTTGGTTGATGATTCAATTACGTCATAGCTCGATTCCCCATCGACTTTGAATCCGCTTGAAGCGGAAGAAGACGGCTCCGTTTCTACATCGGAACGAATCGAATTACGGTGAGGTGCAGAGTTTCTCCGACGGAGAGTGGAGGCGGAGGGATTAAACGAGAGAGACGAATGTTGACGGATCAGCGGCAAGCAATCGTAGTAGAATTCGTCTGGTGCGTCGAGGAATCGATCGAGTTCATCGTCGTGGGTGATGGTAGGGTTTGAGAAGTCCATTGATCATAGCAGAGATTGATGAAGTTGAGGTTTTCAAGGCATCGTCATCGTGATTTGTGACGGACTTTCCTTTTTTTATTAATCGGCGGGATCGATCCTATATATATATTCTTGCAGCTGATAACCCGAGTGGGACAGTAACCGGTTTATTTGATAACCGGAGCTACATTGTTAACCAAATCATTTCAACTACTCGGTTTGTTAAGTGGTTTGGTTTGGGATACAATATGCTAATGATATCGAACAAAATTTCAATTCAGTTCGGTTAAATTTTGGTTAATTGTTTGATTTATTTTTGTATTGGTTTAGTTTAAAAATATTTAATAAGAATTTCGGAAAGTAAAACTTATCCTTCAAATTAAATGGTCTAATGTTTACCAAAAAAATGTATAGATCCAAATGCCCATAACCTTCTAGTTATTAAAAATATAGCAGCCTTTGAAGAAAGAATAAAATGGTTGAAAGACCCAACCAATAATGAGTCTAAAGCTCATTGCCAAACTAGTTTGCCAAGCCTCTTTCTAGACCGGCTAAGTCCATTATTGAAGACATCAAACATGTAATTAAACTATTGCAAGCTTCTTCCCCTCTCAAAGACTCAAGGTTTATACTTGCCTACTTGGTCATCAAGTTCTCGGCTCACTTTTCGTATTTCTTTGATTTATCCTTTAACATTACCCTCTTCTCCTTAGTTTAACTGTATGGTCTCGCTCAGTTACGTGCTAACTAACCCTTTCGGACTTTTGTATCCAACTTGTAACATAAGCTTAGAATCAAACCCGTCCCATTGCGAAACGAATCATTTTTTTTTAATTCAAAAATCTAATTCGTATAACTGTAAGAAAAAATAGTTAATTTGTATTCGCCCTGCTGAAATTTGTAGGTAATCAAGTGGAAACCATGAATATTTTTAAAAAATAATTATTTTAATTATATTTATATTATTTATTTCTAAAAATAATATAACATATATATATATTATCTAATAAAAATATCATTTTATATGTATTTTTAAAGAAAAAAAATCCATAAAAAATATACAAACATGAAAATATCCACAAGCCAAATTAGGTTTATCCGCGCCCAAAAGTAAACATAACCCCATCTGCTTTACAAAATTTTAAAATCAATCGATGTACATCTTTTCTCTAATTCGTCAAACGAGTCGGGATCCACAGATTTAAACTCACATTCCCAGCTCTCCCAAAGGCCAAAGCTATGTTGTTATTAATGAAAAAATTGTACTTAAAAATGGTTCACAAGAGTGGATGGAAGAAGACAATTGGACAAATACCTAATTATTATGCTTTACCCCTAGTTTTGTCACATGTCTATTTCATTTTAAATGTCTTTTTTTGCCAATTCATTTGTCTTGTTCTTGACTAGAAAGGAATCTACTTTGCTTTTAAGTTTTAATCCAACTCTAGTTTTTTTTTCCCAGGCCAATCCAACTCTGGTTATCACAACTGTGGCATAATGAATAATTGGTCTATTTCAAAAAATAAAAGAAGAATAATTGTGTTTTTACTATTTTGGAGTTTTTTTGGCGCAAATATACAGGTCATCTCTTTAGATAAACGCACACCATTCACACACAGAAAGGATTTTTATCTCTAAATATTTATAAATAAATACTATTTTAGTGAATGATTCTGTTCAACTTTTGTAGGGTCTGTGCTTTTTCTCTTTTACAATCTTTTTCTTGTTGTATTCATCTCTGTAATTTCTAATTTGACTTATTAATAATATATTTTTTTTGGTAAACAGTTTGACTTAGTTGTAAGATTATTATTTTTCTGACTAATAGAGAAAAAACACTGTTCGTATGTAGATTTGTCATAACTGGAAAAAAAACCACTAATCATCATCACTCATTGCCCAAACCAACCCATAAATCTCAGATCAGAGACTCTGATCTACGTGACTACGTCTCTCGTCTGCCTTTTCCTCAAAAGATTTTTGTGTTCCATCTCTTCTGTATCAAATGTTTGCGGATAAGAAGAAGAAGAGGAAGGATATAAATATCTTCGTTTTCTATGTTTTTGCCATCATTTGCTTCAAAACTTACAGTGTAAATGCTATCAAATTACCCCAAGATGAAGGTACGTGTTTAAAGTTCGTATCTTTCTATTTTTTTCATTGGTAAAGTTTCCATGTGTGATAAAGTTTCTTGCTTTTCATTACTACAATTCGTTGGAAATGGGATTTTCTGATTGGTTAAATTTTTGGTGACGTCTGGGGTTTGTAGGGTTTTTCTTTTTTTTAATTGAAGTTTGTTAATCCAAAATCTGGAGGCGTTGATTAGGTCAATTTTCGTTTATTAAATCATGTTTTGTTTGAGTTTCCTTGAGAAAGGGCTCGTATATCTCTCAATATCAGAACCCTTTAAGTAAAAAAGGCAGTTTCTTTTCATGATTGTTGAAGCAATCATATATGTGTATATATTTTTGGTGTGGATAAATTGCATTATTGCTGTTACTTGGACTCCTTGATAATGCTAAAGAGTTATATCATCTTTGTTTTTTGTTCAAGTAATTACCTTGATGGTGTATTGTGCTGTTTTGCTTTTGTGCTTGTCCCTTAGTCGATGCTCTGCAGCAAATCGCTACCACACTGGGCTCTAAGTACTGGAAGTTTGATGCTGAAAATTGTATAGTTGAAAAGGTGGGGCTTACAGAGACTCCTCCTTCGACAGCTGAGCAAGAAATCGAATGTGAATGCAATCCCAGTGACGACACTGATTGTCATGTTGTGAAAATGTAAGTATACTCTGTCACTCTTCATAACTTTTTTTTTTGGGTGTCTATGTCGTTGGTTACTTTTCACTTGTAAGACCTCCAAGCCATTATGGTTTATATTCGTGTTTGGTCGTGCACTATTGTTGATCTGTGATGTTTGCTATGTAGAAAAGGGAGATTGTTGTCTCTAGGTTTATAGGTTCTTCTGTACAGATGCTAGAGTCACTTGTCTTGAGTTTATCTTTAGTGCAAGTTCTTGTATAAAAACGCTGGTGACCATGTTCTTGATTTGACTAAAATGCAAAGAAGAAGAGTGGTTTATCTAATCAACTTGTCTTTTTAATTGTCATTTTATTTTCTGATTTTTCTTTAGTGCATTCAAGGATCATAATCTTCCAGGAACACTTCCTCCTCAAATAGTTAAGCTTCCTAAACTCCGGGAGATGTAAGTGCTCACATAAAAGTATCTCAACCTTGCTTTGGACTAAATAGGAAAACTTTCACTCCGAGCTCATAAAAGCTGCTACTTTTGACCACTGTTTCTTGCTATGTTTTAGAGACTTTGCCTACAACTACCTCAATGGGACTATACCACTTGAATGGTTTACGACAAATTTAACATTTATGTAAGAACATTCCCTCTTAATGGCTTAGCTTTAGTGTCTAAATGCTCTTGTAAGAGAAACATAATGTCTGTACAGCTCTCTTCTTGTAAATCGGCTGTCAGGGGAAATTCCAAAAGAGTTGGGAAACTTGACTTCACTAACTTACTTGTAAGTTTCAAGCATCCGTTAATCTTCTTTGTTCAGTAAATGGGTTCGCTGTTTATTTAAATGAAATGTTCAGGTGCAAACTATCCTTTTTAGCTCTTGAAACTTAGCTGATCAATTTGAAATGCTTCTGTGCACTTTCTCGTCTGAAAATGTTTTAGCTTTCTCTCTAGAAGTGCTGTGATATTTTTTTTTTTCTGTTCTTGTATAGGAATCTCGAGTCAAATGCGTTTTCTGGAACCATTCCTCAGGAGCTTGGGAACTTAGTCCACTTGGAAACACTGTGAGAGTTTCTGATTCCCTATCCGTTTCTTTGTTTCTTGTTCTGTGTTCATGGTGTATTTCTGAAAGATGAGATCTTTCTTGTGGTTTCATCTTTTACAGGATGCTTTCCTCCAACAATTTGACGGGAAATTTGCCAGCTTCATTATCTAAACTACAGAATATGACGGATTTGTAAAACTTTTGTTCTGTTTTCTATTCTAACTTAACTACTTATTATGTTGGTATCCTATGTTCATCTGCTGTTTGGTTTTTGCTCAATACAGCAGGATTAACGATCTCCAACTCAATGGAACGATACCTAGTTACATACAAAATTGGAAGGAACTCGAGAGACTGTAACATCCTTCTTCTTATACTCCTTTATTCTATTTTTTTTAACACTCATTGATGTTATTCTTTTTTTATTCCGTGTAGAGAAATGATTGCATCTGGTCTCACTGGTCCAATCCCATCGGCCATCTCAGTTCTGAGCAATCTTGAAAAACTGTGAGTAGAGAGACACAACTCTTATGACGCCATTGTTTTTGTTCTCCATGAACTTAGTTTGTTTTCATCTATAGTAATGCTAATGACGCTATTGTCATAACGACATAATTGTTGTCAGGAGGATCAGTGATATAGGTGGACCAGTCCAACCATTCCCTTTCTTACGGAACTCGACAGAAATGTCAAAGCTGTAAGTTAGATTCCTTCTTGAAGCTGTTCCATCCATCTCTTATTTGATCTAATCCTTGTTTGTTTTATATTCTAGGGTATTGATGAACTGTAACCTTGCTGGACAAATACCTGACTATCTTTCAAATTTTAAGACTCTGGAGACTCTGTAAGCATGTCTATCAAGTCTTTGTTAGTTAAAGCAAATGAAGAGTAGGTATGTACATGAAACAGTGACAGGATTGATTAATTCTTATTACGGTTTGTGCGTAGGGATTTGAGTTTTAACAAGTTGCCTGGGGCCATTCCATCGTTTTTGCATGCAGAAAAACTACGGTTTTTGTAAGTGAAAATAGTCTAGTTTCGTATATGTTAAATGTTCTATCTTACTTTGACTTGGAATCATTTAGCTTACTTTTGTTTGCAGAATCTTGGCTGGAAATAATCTCGAGGGAGATGTTCCAGATGAATTACTAAGGGCTGGAGTCACTGTGTATGTATATTTCTCTGAATCCAAGTTTTGTATCGCATTACATCTCCATTTTGATGCCAGTTCGCTTGTTTCTGCAGTGATCTTTCGTATAATAACCTAAAGTGGCAGAGTCCTGAAAGTCGTTCATGTCGTCCAAACATGTGAGGATTTTGTCATTGTTTTCTTTTTTTTTTTGATGTTCTTGGTTTACATAATTGGCATTTTTAACTGAAATTCTTGTTTTAGGAATCTGAATCTAAACTTGTTTCACAGCACTTCGTCAAAAGAACCGTAAGGTCCTTTCTTTTGATCATCTTTAGCATCTAGATTCCGTGGTTTGTATCTTAAAATATTCCCCTAAAAAAATGACATTACCAATTGATGTTTTCTCTAGGAGCAAATTTCTGCCTTGCATAGAAGATTTCAAATGTCCTCGATGTAAGTACACTTACCTACTTAAAGGACTAGTGATGATAGATCGTTTGTCACTTCAAGATCACTTGCTGAACTGTCTTCTACTATAGACTATAGTCCCATGTCGACATTGTTTATGATATAAGACAACATGTTGATGTAGAAAGTTCCCTCGGTAATCCTCTCTCATTTATACAACTTTGGTTTATCTGGCAGATTCGAGCTGCCTCCATGTAAACTGTGGTGGAAGCGATCTAACTTTGAAGGGAAACAAAACCAAAATCTTATATGAAGGAGATGGAGAAGCTGAAGGTGGTGCTGCTAAGTATTATCTAAAGCATAATGGTTATTGGGGATTCAGCAGCACAGGGGACTACCTGGACGACAACAATTACCAAAACACAAGATTCACTCTGTTTGTCCCGACATCTAACCTGTCTGATCTGTACAAAACTGCACGAATAGCTCCAGTATCTCTCACATACTTCCATGCATGCCTGGAAAATGGAAAGTACACTGTGAACTTAGACTTTGCTGAGATGAGATTCACCAACGATGAAACTTCTAGCCGGCTTGGGAGGCGTGTGTTCGACATTTACATTCAGGTTAGATTTTACTCTCAGCTGGTGAAACTAAGTGCTATAAGTTCTTTTTCTAACGCCTTCTTTTCTGCAGGAGAAACTAGTGGTAAAGGACTTCAATATCATGGATGAGGCAAAGGGAGCTCAAAAGCCTATAACCAAATCATTTACTGTCAATGTGACTAACCACTTTTTAGCTATCCGGTTGGGTTGGGCTGGTAAAGGAACCACCAGGATTCCGACTAGAGGGGTGTATGGTCCTCTCATATCGGCTATTTCTATACTTTCAGGTAGCTTTTTTTTATAGCAGAAAAACCAGTAATGCTCACTACAGTAGTTTCTTTTAATAGTAATACCTTCGATGTCCAGATTCTAAGCCGTGCGCATCCCCGGGAAGTGGACTGAGTCTGGGAGCATATATTGCAATTGGACTTGGATCACCATGTCTTATTCTCTTTATACTGGGAATCCTTTGGTTTTTTGGCTGCCTTCCAAGATGTTGGCAGCGACGAAAAGGTGGTCATTGCCTTCTTATCATTCTCCTTTGCTGTTAATGTGGAGTTGATAATATATACCAAACTGTTTCTTATGAAGTCGAGGTGCAAGAAGCTGGTAGTAAGAAATTTTATAAAGTGTTTCTTTGTCTTTTCCCACAGATCCCAACGAAGAAGATTTGCCATCTGGAACGTTTACGTTAAGGCAAATCAAATTTGCTACAGATGACTTCAACCCAGCTAACAAGATTGGAGAAGGTGGTTTTGGTCCTGTGTTTAAGGTAAAGATCACATGATGAGATTGATTCTTGTTATATAGTGCAGTGCATGCTGATAATATAATCTCATTTTTGCAGGGTGAGTTATCAGATGGAAGAGTTGTAGCAGTTAAGCAGCTTTCATCTAAATCAAGACAAGGGAACAGAGAATTTCTAAACGAGATTGGCGCAATTTCTTGTCTTCAACATCCAAACCTCGTCAAGCTTCATGGATTTTGCGTTGAGCGGTCTCAACTATTGCTGGTGTATGAATACATGGAAAACAACAGTTTAGCTCAAGCGTTATTCAGTGAGTGTTTTTTTTTTTAAGTTTTGTTTCCAAAATCTTTTTGATGTTTCAGCTTCTAAAGACAATGTGTTTGTTTTTGCAATGTTTTAGGTGCAAAGCATAAACAGATTCCACTAGACTGGCCTACAAGGTTTAAGATTTGCTGTGGGATTGCAAAAGGTCTAGCGTTTCTCCATGAGGAATCACCGTTGAAGTTTGTACACAGAGACATCAAGGCCACTAATATTTTACTGGACAAGGATCTAACTCCCAAGATATCTGATTTTGGATTGGCTAGGCTTAATGAAGAGGAGAATACACACGTCAGCACCAAAGTCGCTGGGACTATGTAAGACCTGAGCCTGCTCTTTTGTTTTTCTTATCTTAACAATTACGGTTTTTTTTCTGTTAACCATAAGAAACATGTGAACCTGTGCAGAGGATATATGGCACCAGAGTACGCACTGTGGGGTTACTTATCTTTCAAAGCAGATGTCTATAGCTACGGTGTGTTGGTTCTAGAGATAGTCGCTGGCATAAACAACAGTAGTTTCATGGCGGCAGGAGATGAAGTCTGCCTCTTGGAATGGGTAATTATGATCTGATCTCAAGTTATGTAGCTGTTTTCTTGATAAACCTTGTTTTTGCTGTATGTATATCTGCAGGCTATGGAGTGTGAAGAGTCAGGGGACTTGATGCAAGTTGTGGATGAGAGATTGAGACCTGAAGTGGACAAGAAAGAAGCAGAGACGTTAATAAAAGTGGCTCTAGTGTGCGCAAGCGCTTCTGCGTCAGATCGTCCTATAATGTCAGAGGTCGTTGGTATGCTGGAAGGAAACTATCCAGTGCCGGAATCATCCCCGGGAAGGAGCAAAAAATCAGGGGATATAAGGTTTAGGGCGTTTAAAGATGTAAGGAAAGGCATGGAGGAGGAGAACAACAGTAAGACTCAGTGTTCTCTTAACAGTTATCCTTCTTCTTCTTCTTTATCTACTCATGTGGTTGGACAAGAAAGAAAGCAAGATGAGTCAGGGACGTAAAAGAGGTTTCTAGTTTGCTGTCTTCTCTTTATTTTATCTTTTGTAAAAATTATCGGACTGTTAATTTTGTAAAAAAATGCTGGAAGAATCATTGTTTTCTTGTCCTATAAAATGTTTTATACACTGGCGAGTACGGTACTGGACCATAAAATTGGATAACAACCAGATGCTGGAGTAAACCAATACAACTTGAGCATCTCAAAGCTGAGGGACGTTGATATACCCATTACACCTACATGTAATATATCACAAGCTATGCCAGTAGCCAGAATCTAAAATCTAAAAATTATTTTAAATAAAAATATAATTCTGTTATATATATATATATATATATATATATTGTGTTGTTATCGAAAAAAATATATTTTAGTAAACAGTTAAAATTAAAAATAAAAACATGTTTAAATTAAATATAATAATAATTTATATTTATAGTTTTTAAATTAGTAATGTATATATTGATAAGTAATTTTATAAAATGTTTATGCCTGCATGTACGAGGCAATACCTAGTTTATAATATTTTTAAATGATACTTTTGGAACTAGTTATTCATGAACCTGCATCATTCTAAGGGCATGATTAATGCAGGTCTCTTAACAAGGAGATCTTATTTTTTAAGAGACCGTATCTTAATTTTAACTAAGAAAACTTAAGAACCGTCTCTTAAATAGGAGACATAAGAGACGTCTCTTATCCGGAAAAATGTAAAAAAAAAAAAAAAATTAAAAAAAGGATAAAAAAATTAAGAACCACATCTTAAGAGATCCGGGTTAAAGATGACCTAACTTGTACAATACCTCAATAATAATTAACTTTGTCAGATATGTATCACGACTTTCTACTAGCGACGACCAAGAAGACCTATATAATAAGTAGATAGTGTCCATGCAATTTCACTACTACACCTTATTTAATTAAGCAAGTCAACAAATCTTGAATCCATAATGAGAACCGTCTCCTCGGCTCTCCTTCTGTTCTTCACCATCATCACAAGCTTCTTGGCCACTCTAACAACATCCACTTCACCAGCTCTTCATCCAGATGAATGTATTTGACTGAAAATCTTGAACCTTGTAATATTAAAGGGTCAGTATCCATAATTTTACATATTATAAACTTGATAATTTGTGCAGTGAAAGCGCTTGGGGAGATAGCTACTACTCTAGGAATCAAGAGACTGAACCTAAGTGATGGAGATCCTTGCCTTTTAAAAACTCTAAAGCTTGGTGGTGTTGTTTCCAATTTGGACATGGCTGTTGTCAACACCATTGTTTGTGATTGTAGCTTCGATAACAACATGACATGTCACATTACAGAAATGTGAGTGTTAATATTTTATCTTATTTTTTCAAATTTTTATTTCTTCTTTTCTAATGATTTTTTGTTGTTGTTGTTGCAATTATATATAGGTCTCTAAAGTCCACAAGTCTTCCAGGGAAAGTTCCGCCTGAGTTAGTCAAGCTTCGGTATCTCCAGAAGATGTGAGTTTGGAATTTATTTACTCAAGTGATTATTAGTCGCTAGCAGTTGTTTTCGCGACCATGGTTCGTAATATTTTTGATTTTGAAATCCGAAAATTTTGAATCCTTTTAACATATTAAAATTTTAGATTTTATTACCAAGTTCTTAAACATATTGAGATTCATACATAAAATATACTTAGAATATTTATGATAGATTTTCTGTGATATTATATATGTAGACATGATTAGACAAAAAAAGTATTTTAACATTAATTTTAATTTTTCTACAAATATGAACTTGTTTTTTTTTATATCTACAGTTTGAATTGACATAAATTAGAGATTCATATCAAAATAATTAAAATGTGGATTAGAATACCTAAACGGCTAAACGGCTAAACCCATGTTTGAAAACTCGGAGACTTTTCACATGCGGTCAAGCCGGATTTAGGAAGTTACTGAAAATGAAAAATAGATCATGTAGTATTTGAAATATAATCTAATAAAAGCAAGGTATAAAAAGGCAAATATATTTTTAATATGGCCTAGTTAGCCAATTTTCTTTTTAGTTGTGCAAAACTTCAAAATAACAAAAAGTTTAATGAAACTGTAAAATACTTAAAATATAGATATTGAATATTTTAACAGAACCTATAATATAAACAAGTCTAGGAATTAGTCGGTTGGATCAAGGCTTGTCGGATAAGCCGGATCAACAAAAAAAAAAAACCTGAGAACGAATCTCCCATGCGAACATCTTATAGTGACTTTTTGCTCTTCTTTGCAGAGACTTGTGCCGAAACTATCTTTCGGGCTCAATCCCCATGGAGTGGGCTTCAATGCCACACCTCACTGTCATGTCAGCTCTCTCTCTCTTTGTTTCTTTTCCAGCTCTTAAAATTTCCTCTTCATGATCAGCAAGTTAACTTTGACTTTCCAACCAGCTCCCTCTGCGCCAATAACTTGTCTGGCCCTTTACCACCTGGTTTACAAAACTTCAAGAATCTGACATTTCTGTAAGTCTCATACCTGTAGCCTCTAGAAATATGACTTATAATCATTAGTCTATGTGATGTTTCAGAGGGGTTGAAGCCAACCAGTTCTCTGGTCACATTCCTGATCAGTTTGGTAACCTGACATCCCTAACAGGACTGTAAGGATTCTCTTTGGAACTTAACCATTGTCCCAAAACACAAGAATCTTTGGTTTTATTGAAATTAGTTAAGTATTTAGCTATAATCTCTTTGTGAAAACTGAGGTTTGCAGGGAACTTGCGTCCAATCAATTTACAGGAAGCCTTCCTAGCTCTTTGGCTAGACTGGTAAACCTTGAGAAATTGTAAGTCATTGCTCAAGTTATCAGCTAAAGTTTTCAAAAAGCTTTATTTTTATTTTTGCCTTTTTAGCTGGAAATGTTCCTCTTTAATTAGGCTTGGATATGAGTTCATTTGTGAAGTTTCCCAGCGGGGATGCATTTAGTTTGAAACTGAGAATAAAACGTTCTTATATTGGCGCCTAGATTGAATTGTAACCTAGCTTTTGCGTTGAGAATGTTTCCTTGACACGCAAGCAAGTGAACTAGTTGTTTGTTTACACTATGCAGTAGGATAAGTGACAATAACTTCACTGGCATCATCCCAGAATATATTGGCAACTGGTCTCGGCTTCAAAGACTGTAACCTTTCTCATCATCACTAAAATTATAATTTCTCTTATTGTTTTGTGTTTCTCATCATCTAAGTTGTGTCAATTATGATCAACAACAGAGATCTACAAGCCAGTGGACTCAAAGGACCTATTCCTGAGGCTGTAGCCAGCCTAAAAAACCTTACCAACCTGTATTACCTACTTTTAGTTAATTGATCAACCCAAAGGATCATTTAAATGAATATACTAACTGACCTGTGATATTTCTCAGGATTATTAGTGATACCACTGAGATCCATTCCTTTCCAAATATATCTAGCGAAGTCATCATAAACCTGTATGTGTTTTTCCAAGGGAGCTTGATTTTATTTGAGGATATCCAAACTAAAAGTCTCTGGCCCTGTTTCAGGATTTTGAGGAATGTTGGTATGTCTGGTCAAATTCCTGCTTACATCTGGAGTAAGCCGGACTTGAGAACTCTGTACGTTTTGTTTTTGGTGAAATCTGAAAAAAAAGACTTTGTAATTTTCAACATGTCTGATCTTCTAAGATATATATATGCATTGGCCTCATGACATTTATGCAGTGATGTATCGTTTAACAAGCTGAGGTGAAGTTCTTGGAATAAACTTAGCACCAAAATATACGTAAGACAGCAGATAATATTAATTAAGATATATAATAGTTTATAGTTTTGACGTGTTATTACAGCTATTTGACTAGCAATATGCTATCCGGAGACATTAAATCTGGTGTTTACCTCAACAGCGAATCAAATATGTACGTTTCATCCATTCCCTTGTTTATATATGGCTTGAGAAATCTTTATAGTCATGTAAACTAATCTTCTAGTTGATTTTCTACAGTGACCTCTCTTATAACAATTTATCATGGCCGTCTAGCTGCCAAGAAAGGAGGTACATACATAACTATTTGTACCTATTTGTTAATAACATGCTCATATATATATTGAAGTTTGTGTTCTCACTTTGTATTGAATCAGTAACATTAACACATACCGGAGCTCATATTTAAAGAACACTTTGTAAGTTCACTCTTCTGCAATGGAAAAAAAACTTTAGTATAAATTTTCTGCTGATTAGATGCCTAAATACTATGATGGTTTTGTCATACAGAACTGGGCTTCTTCCATGCGCTGGTCCAGTCACCTGCAAGAGCTGTGAGCACATATTGAGCCGTTCTAACTTACCTCTAACATGCATTAGAGAATTTGATGCATTTACTTTTGTTAATTCCCTTTTTCCAATGATGGTGTAGATCAGAGATCGCTACATATAAATTGTGGTGGGGAAACTGTAACTGTCACAAACTCTATTGGTAAAATCACTTATCAAGCTGATAACAGTGTGGTCAAAGCCGCTACAAATCACCACTTCAAGGACTGGGGAATTAGTAACACTGGTGACTTTATGGACGATGGAGCTGAAAATGACACATTCATCATGTCACCTAATATAACACCATCTGGAGATTCTCATGATCTTTATATGACTGCACGCAGATCTGCTCTCTCACTTGTTTATTACGCGTTTTGCTTGGAAAATGGAGAATATAATTTGAAACTCCACTTTATGGAGATTCTTTTTTTAGACAAAGAACTATATAGTCGTCTTGGTAGACGCATATTTGATGTCTATGTTCAGGTATAGCTGTCATTGTTTACTGAATAGTTTCTTAGAAGATGGAAGTTCATTGACTTTTGTCTTCTTTTCTCCTCTGATAGGGAGAATTGTTCTTGAGGGATTTTAACATCAGACAGGAGGCTAATGGGACTCTGAAGCCTATTGTGAAAGAACTGAAAGCTGTTAATGTGACCGACCACAGGCTAGAGATTCGGTTGTACTGGGCGGGTAAAGGAACAACCCTCATTCCTAAAAGAGGATTCTATGGTCCTCTTATCTCTGCTATCTCCTTGTGTCACAGTAAGCAACACTTATCCTCTGCTTGAGCAAACTTAAAACTAAGCTTGTTACTCCTTGTCACCTATAAATAATATTCATGTTTTAAAATTTCAGGCCTGGAGCAACATTGTGGAGGTCCCAAAAGATAAATAAATACTTTTGTTAAAATTTCTTTCTCTAGATTGATGTATAGATTAACACTTTTAGGGTCTCGTTTGCAGTGGAGAAAACCAAACATCACATCAGTTATCCACTAATTTTTGGGGTAACGGGTCCCTTGATAGCAATTATTCTCTTGGCTTTGGGATTCTATGCTCATAGAAAATGCAGACGAGACAAGAAAAAGAGAGAAAGAGGTATTAAAGCTCACAAAGTATATGAATCCATTAATCATAGCATTACTTATGATTTTGTATTTGGAACCTGATCACATTATATTAGACGTGAGATCCCAGCGTCTACAAACGGTTTGCTTTACATGGAAGCAACTGCAAGCTGCAACAAACAATTTTGATGAAGCCAACAAACTTGGAGAAGGAGGCTTTGGATCGGTATTCAAAGTATACTAAAAAGTTATGCCAAATTCTTCTCAGATAACTCTGTTTTTATTTTTTGACGATATGGCTGAAACATAATGCAGGGAGAGCTGTCAGATGGAACTATCATAGCAGTGAAACAGCTTTCTGCCAAGTCATCCCAAGGAAACCGAGAATTTGTGAATGAGATAGGCATGATCTCTTGTCTGAATCATCCAAACCTTGTCAAGCTTTATGGTTGTTGTGTCGAAAAGGATCAACTTCTGCTTGTGTATGAGTACATGGAAAACAACTCCCTTGCTCTTGCTCTGTCTGGTAAATCAGAGTCATTAAGCTTTTCTTACGTCTTGAGTCTATTTCAACTGGACATATCTCTTCCATTTCCAGGAAAGAGATCCTTGAAACTGGACTGGGAAGCAAGAAAGAAAATCTGTGTGGGAATCGCAAAAGGGCTTGAATTCCTCCATGAAGGAGCTGCGATCAGAATGATTCACCGTGACATAAAAACTCCCAATGTGCTTCTAGACGCCGAACTTAATGCAAAGATATCTGACTTTGGTCTGGCTAGGCTTCACGAAGAAGAACACACTCATATTAGTACCAAAGTTGCAGGAACCATGTAAGTAGCATTGTATAAACACACCATAGCATAAAAGTTTAACGTGTTTTCTTAATATGTCTGAAAATTTGAAAAATCATCTATGTGGCGGAAATAGTATAACAGTTTGTTTTCAAGCTCTGAATATGTCTTCATGATGTAGCGGGTATATGGCTCCAGAATATGCTTTATTGGGCCACTTGACCGAGAAAGCAGATGTGTACAGCTTCGGGGTTGTGGCTATGGAGATTGTTAGTGGGAAGAGTAATACAACACAAAAGGGAAGTGATGACAATGCATCACTTGTTAAATGGGTACTGTGGAGATCTTTTTCTTGTCCTCTATTCTATAGTTGAATCTATGTTTCCATTGACAATAAGTTGACATCCATCTCAGGCCATGACACTGCAACAGAAAGGGGACATAATGGAGATAGTAGATCCGCTGCTTGAAGGTGAGTTCAACGGCCTAGAAGCAGAGAGGATGATCAGAGTTGCTCTTGTTTGCACAAATGCAACTCCCTCTTTACGGCCATTGATGTCAGAGGTTGTGAAAATGCTCGAGGGAGAGATGGAGATACCACAGATTCTGTCAAGTCCTGCCGTATATGGACATGATTTGAACTTTTCAAAGCTGATGGAGACGCAAGAGTCGTCAACCTCGATGTCTGGTATTGGTCTGTCTCCATTTAATCAAGAATCAACCACCTCAAACTCCATAGCAGAGTTTACTTCCTAGCCACTGTAATATCAAAATGTTGTGAACATTGCCTTGTCTCTTGTGAGAGGCCTTTGAGGATCTTAAACTAACTTCAGACTCCATATTATTAATAGTTGTTTGAAACCTTATGTTGGCTATTTATATATCTATGTATCTTTCCTTGAAAGTTACTAATGTTTAATGTTTGTCAGATCATATATAGCCACGACATCTCTCTATCTCCCTGCGTATAAAAGCTGCTGAAATCGATTTTGTAAAGTTGATAATGAAACATGCATGAACCTGTACATTGTAACTGTTCACTATTGCAGCTTGAACAATAATTGTAGCTTGCTCAAAAAATGTAGCTTGTTACAAGACTCCATTATTATCTTTGGCTATAACTGTAATTATTGCAGCTTGTACAATATCTATTCTTATTTACTTCTTTAATGCTAAAAAAGCTGCCCTAGAAAAGAAGATTGGATATCACCCTTCCTGCCAAAAACTTAGTCTAACTCACTTGTGTTTTGCCAATGACTTGTTAGTCTTTGCATACAGGAATAAAATTCAGTTGAAGGTGTTCTGGAGGTCTTCAAAGAATTCGCAGCTGTCTCAGGTCTGAACATAAGTTTGGAAAAATCAACGTTGTATATTGCTGGTGTGGAAGATGAGGAGAAAGAGGATATTCTGGCTCATTTTCCTTTTGATGCTGGCTCACTTCCAGTAAGATACTTGGGACTTCCATTACTGACAAAGAGAATGACTACAAACGATTATACACCTCTCTTGAAAAAAATCAGAAACCGTATAAGCAACTAGACTTCCAGGAAGCCTTTCATTCGCAGGTCGGTTGCAATTGATTGGTTCGGTGATCCATATTTTCGTCAACTTTTGGATGTCGGCTTTTCGTTTGCAAAAGGAATGCATCAAAGAAATTGATCAACTCTGCTCTGCTTTCTTGTGGTCGGGTTCGGAGCTTAACACAAAGAAAGCAAAAATTCCTAGGAAGGAGGTGTGCAAGCCTAGAGAAGAAGGTGGGCTAAGGACTGAGATCACTAAATGAAGCAAATAATGCGAGTTGTTTGAAGCTGATATGGAGACTTCTTTCATCTCACTCAACACTATAGGTTCAATGGGTACACATGTATCTCATACCCAAAGGATCCTTCTGGTCAACAAGTGAAAAAAGCTCTTTGAGATCATGGATGTGGGAGAAAAAAAATTTGAAATACAGACCACTCGCATCCACTTTCACTCAAGTGGAGGTTCATAGTGGTTCACTAACTTCCTTCTGGTATGATAAGTAGATTATAATGGGATCACTAATCAAACTGACATGAGTAAGGGGCTGCACTGATCTTGGTATAAACATAAATGCAACAGTGGAATGGGTAGTTCAGAATCATAGGAGGAGAAGACATAGGGTATATCGGCTAAATCAGATAGAAGATCAGATTCAAATTATGAGGGAAAAAGGCCTTGATCAAGGGGAAGATGTATGTCTATGGAGAGGAAAGAACGGTCTACATGCCTAAGTTTGAAACAAAACAGGCATGCCAACTTACTCAGGAAAGCGACCAAGCAGTTCAGTGGTACAAGGGAGTATGGTTCTCAAAACCTACTCCCAAATACTCTGTCCTTGTCTGGATCGCCATTCATGACAGGCTGTCTACGGAGACCAAGATGAAGAGATGTAAGAATCAAACAGATGCTTCTTGTATTCTCTGTAACGCTCCATCAGAGATACGAGATCACCTATTTTTCCAATGTATGTTCTCAGATAATCTTTGTCGAAATTTGATGGAAACTGAGTACACGACACAATGGAAAAAGATTCTGGAAATATTGGTTGATAAGGCCCAATATAATGTCAATCTTTACCTTATCCGCTACACGTTTCAAGTCACTCTTCATACGATCTCGCGGGAGAGAAACAGAAGACGACGACACAAAGAGGTTCCATTAACACCTGCTCAGACTATTCGCAACATTGACAGAACAGTCGGCAACAGACTCTCATCATTTCGAGGGATGAAAAGAAACCCATATGAGAGTTCTCTGGTTCGCTGGTTTGCTTCACGATAACTTAGTCTACAAATTTACATCAGTTTAATCTTTCTTTTCTTTAGGAAAATTTCAGTACCAAAGTCACAACTATTGTTAAAACGATTTTTTGTTCTGAATTAATGTAACCTTCATTCAAAAAAGAAAGCAATTAGAATGGGCAATGAGACAAACAATCTGTGTAGGAATCGCAAGAGGGCTTGCATTCCTCCTCTATAGTCAGGATGGTTCACCGTGACATAAAAGCTACAAATGTACATCTAGATGCTGACCTTAATGCAAAGATATCTGACGTTAGTTTGGCTAGGCTCTATCACTCTCACATTAGCACCAAGATTGCAGGAACCATGTAAGAGTATATTATAAAACAAAAGAAATGTAGCTCAGTTTTGGTTCTTGTTACAAAGCAGCGGATACATGGCTCCAGAGTATGCGTTATGGGGTCAACTAATCGAGAAAGCAGACGTGTATAGCTTCGGGGTTGTGGCCATGGAAATCATTAGTGGGAAGACTAATACCAAATACAAGGGAAGTGCTGATCACGTCTCCCTTATCAATTGGGTAACTGTGGCGTCTACTTAGACTACTTGTCTGAATCTGAGGAACTGACGCTGCAACAGACAGGGGACATAATGGATATTGTAGATCCAGTGCTTGAAGGTGATTTCAACAGCAAAGAAGCAACGAGGATGATCAAAGTTGCTCTAGTCTGCACACATTCATCTCCTTCTTTACGACCTACAATGTCAGCAGCTGTACAAATGCTCGAAGGAGAGATTGAAGTAACACAAGTTATGTCAGATCATGGTTTTATGGACATAACTGGAGCATCTCCAAGCCGAGGGACGTTGATACACATGGAAGCTCGAGCACGTCTGGTGTGACCGATCAAACAGCATCTACAATGAAGTCCTCTGTTTCCGGTAGTGATCTCTACCCATTGTGGTTGTTGAATCAAACTCTCTTTCCTATAACTTTCCTAAAATCATTTAAATATTTTATAAAGATTCGCTAGACAAATTGAAAATCTTTTACTTTCTTTCTTTTATTAAAAAAAAATGAAGCTTTTAGTTTCATAATCCTAAAAAAAGTAACATTCATAATAATTTTTAAATGATACTTTTGGAGGCTATAAACACATAAAGTAATAAAATGAAATGAGTCATTCATGAACCTATAATTGTTCACCAGTGCAACTTGTACAATAATTTCAATATTAATTAGCTTTGGTCTTATATGTATCGCGACTTTCTAGTTTCTAGTTTCTACTAGCGACGACCAAGAAGACCTATAAGTAGATAATATCCTGTCACTATTACACTTACTCTAATCAAACAAGTCCACAACGTCTGAATCGATAATGTGGACCGTCTCCTCTGCTCTCCTTCTGTTCTTCACCATCATCACAAGCTTCTTGGCCACTCTAACAACATCCACTTCACCAGCTCTCCATCCAGATGAATGTATTAAATCAAAATCTTGATTCTTATAATATATATATATAAACTGGATAATTTTATGCAGTGAAATCGCTTGGGGAGATAGCTACTACACTTGGCATCAAGAGACTGAACCTAAGTGATGGAGATCCTTGCCTTTTAAAAACCTTAAAACTTGGTGGTGTTGTTTCGAATTCGGATATGGCTGAAAACATCATTGTGTGTAATTGTAGCTTCAACAACAACATGACATGTCATATTACAGAAATGTGAGTGTGTCTTCTCTTATCAAATCTTCATCTTCATATTTTCTAATATTTTTTTTTTGAGGAATCACAGAACTCTCAAGTCCATAAGTCTTTCAGGGAAGCTCCCGCCTGAGTTGGCCAAACTTAAGCATCTCCAGAAGATGTGAGTTTGGAATTTATTTACAGAATCGGTGATTAGTCGTTGGTTTTGCAAACCATGCTTCATAATCTATTTATAAACAACCTAATTAATGAGACGTGTTTTTATTAAACAAACAAATAATCATTTGTGATTTTTTTGCAACTAAAGTGATCTGGTTGATCTACATCTAACATGGAGATAAACAAAATTAAAATGTATTTTTTTATCATTTATATGATACCACATTACAAAAGTACAACATCTTACCTAGTATCCATAATGGCTAAGTCAACCAAAAATATGAGGATTGAGTTGTTAATTTTTTTGTAAAACACAATTCGACTTTAGGATTAATTCAAAACAGAATAAACAGAGGTTTAAACTTTTTCTTTTGTTTTGTTTTTTGAGAATCTCCCATGTGAACATTTTATAGTGAGTTTCTGCTCTTTCTTGCAGACTCTTTTGCCGAAACTACCTTTCTGGCTCAATCCCAATGGAATGGGCTTCATTACCAAACCTCACTTCCATGTCAGCTCTCTCTCTTTCTCTGTCCCTTGGAATCTTCATGATTTAATTTTTGGGCTATGTTTTTGCAGCTCGCTCTGCGCGAATCGTTTGTCTGGGCAATTACCACCTGGTTTACAAAACTTCAAGAGTCTGACATTCCTGTACGTCTCATACCTGTACCCTCTAGGAGTGTGACTTCTAATCATTAGTCTAATATTAAATTAATGTGATGGATTTGTCAGAGGGGTTGAAGCCAACCAATTCTCTGGTCCGATACCTGATGAGCTTGGTAACTTGACCAACCTAAAAAGATTGTAAGATTCTCTTTGCATCTTAACTATTGTCCAAACCCACCACAAAAAAAAAACTTCGGTTTAACCTCTTCTGAAAAAATGGGTTTTGCAGGGACCTTGTGTCCAATCAATTTACAGGAAGCCTTCCTAGCTCTCTTGCTAGACTGGTAAACCTTGAGACATTGTAAGTTATTGCTACACTTAGCAACTACAGTTTCAAAAACTTTTTTTAGCGGGAAATGCTCTTCTTTTAATTTTGTTTGGATGTGAGTAAAGCTCCTCAGCAGATGCATTAGGTTTAAAAGTTTGAAAAATATCCATATATCGGCTCCTAGATTGAATTGTAACCTCTTGGCTAGATTTTTTTGCTTTGAGAAATTTTCCTTGACCTGCAAGGAAGTGAACTAGGTGTTTGCTTACACTATGTAGTAGGATAAGTGACAATAACTTCACTGGCACCATCCCAGAATATATTGGCAACTGGTCTCGGCTTCAAAGGCTGTAAGCTTCTTCATCATCAATAACTCTTAATTTCTATTACAGTTTGCGTTTTAATATCAGCTAAGTTTGGTCGAATATGATCTTCAGAGATCTACAAGCAAGTGGACTAAAAGGACCTTTTCCTGACGCAGTGGCTCGCCTAAACAATCTTACACACCTGTAATTAAATACCTCAGACTAATTGATCAGCTAAAAGACCATTGACATGAATATACTGACCTCTAATATTCATTTTCAGGTTTGTTAGTGATATGACTGGGATAAACTCTTTTCCTAATATATCTAGCCAAGCCATCAGAGACCTGTATGTGTGTTTTCTATGAAGCATGATTGTATTTGAGAGATATCAAACATAAAAACTCCGTCTCTGTTTCAGGGTTTTGAGGAATGTGAGTATGTCTGGTCAAATTCCTTCTTACATCTGGAGTAAACCGGTCTTGAAATCTCTGTAAGTTTTGTTGTGGTGACATCTGAAAAAAAGACATGCAGAATTTACTCAAATACTTTTATGTTGTTTGCTGCAGTGATTTATCGTTTAACAAGTTGACCGGTGAAGTTCTTGGAATAAACTTAGCAAAACAACTTACGTAAGACATATATAGATAACAAATTAAGAACCACACACGGTTGATTTTATTGTTTTGATGTGTGTTCATACAGCTACTTGACTGGCAATATGCTTTCCGGGGAAATTAAATCTGGTGTTTACCTCAACAGCAGATCAAATATGTAACGTTTAAGCCTTTCCCTTGTTTGTATGCCTTTGAGAAATCTTTCTAATGTCATGTAAACTTATCTTCTACAGTGACCTCTCTTATAACAATTTCTCATGGCCGTCTACCTGCCAAAAAAGGAGGTAGGTACGTTCAAAAAATATTTGTTAATAACATTCTCATATATATTGAAGTTTGTGTTCTCACTTTGTATTGAATCAGTAACATTAATACTTACCGGAGCTCTTATTTAAAGAACACTTTGTAAGTTCACTCTTCTGCGTTTATCTTCTGCTATGGAAAAAAAAAACTAAAAGTAAAAATTTTCTGTAAGTTTTCGATGGTTAAATACTACGATCGTTTTGTCATATAGGAATGGTCTTCTTCCATGCTCTGGTCCAATCACTTGCAAGAGATGTAAGCACATATTGAGCCGTTCTAGCTAATTATATATCTCTTACATGCATGCATTAGAGAATTTGATGCATTTACTTTTGTTAATTCCCCTTTTTCCAATGATGGTGTAGATCAGAGATCGCTACATATAAATTGTGGTGGGGAAACTGTAACTGCCACAAACTCTATTGGTAAAATCACTTATGAAGCTGATAACAGTGTGGTCAAAGCCGCTACAAATCACTACTTCAAGAACTGGGGAGTTAGTAACACTGGTGACTTTATGGACGATGGAGATGATGATGACAAATACATCATTTCAGCTAATACAACGCCATCTGGAGATTCTCCTAATCTTTATATGACTGCACGCAGATCTGCTCTCTCACTTGTTTATTATGCGTTTTGCTTGGAAAATGGAGAATATAATTTGAAACTCCATTTTATGGAGATTCAGTTTTCAGACAAAGAACTATATAGTCGTCTTGGTAGACGCATATTTGATGTCTATGTTCAGGTATAGCGTTATTGTTTACTGAATATTTGCTTTTTATAGCCTAACTAAGTTTTGCATAGAGGATTGAAGATCATTTCCTTTGGTCATTTTTCTTTTCTGATAGGGAAAATTGTTCTTGAGGGATTTTAACATAAGGCAGGAAGCTAATGGGACTCTGAAGCCTGTTGTGAAAGAACTGAAAGTTGTTAATGTGACTGATCATAAGTTAGAGATTTGGTTGTATTGGGCTGGGAAAGGGACAACCCTCATACCCAAAAGAGGAAACTATGGTCCTCTTATCTCTGCTATCTCCTTGTGTCACAGTAAGTAACACTTCTCCTCTGCTTGAGCAAACTCAAGACTATTCTTGTCACCTATAAATATTATTCATGTTTCAAAATTTCAGGCCTGGAGCAACATTGTGGAGGTACCATAAGATAGATACATAAAGGGTTTTTAGTAATTAAACCCCCAACTAAAGATGAATCGTAAAATAAACCCTCAACTAAAAATCCTACGAAATAAACCCTCAATTTTAGTTTCGTTAACGTACGTTACCCTCCGTCTAAAATCCCGTCACGGAGGGTGACATATGTTAACGGTTTATAAGTTGAGGGTTTATAATCCTGAAAAATTAGTTGAGGGGTTTTCTTACGATTCAACAATAGTTGAGGGTTTTTATCACTAAAACACATTAAATGTTTTAAAAACTTTATTATCATTTATGCATTATTTAAAATTGAGTTATAAGCTTTTATAATATTTTTACAAATGATTAATAAGGCTTACTGCAAATATTGTATGGGTTGGAAGCTAAAAGTTTTATGGGCCTATAAATTAATAAAATTCATAGAACAAATAGGAATAAGAAATTAAGTAGAGAGAAGTATTCAAACACAACCTCTGCATTTTTAATGAACATTCAAAACCAATTTTGCTAAGATATATTCTTAATAAAAATGGTCCATAATTTACTTATTTTTAAGAATAACTGTCATTTTATTCATAAGTAAATTATCTGCCATTTTTCTTAATAGCGTCTCTCAGCAAAATTAGTTTTGGATGTTCATTAACTATGTAGAGATGGTCAGTTTGAATATTTCTCTCTACTTTATTTTTTTATTCCCGTATTTTCTATGAATTTTATTAATTTATAGGCCCCAAAAAAAAATTTAGCTTCAATCCATACAATGTCCGGACCGGTATCGAACCTTATTAATTATTCATAAAAATATTTATGAATATTTATAAATTGGTTATAAATTTAATAAAATAATATATAAAGATTTATAAATTAGTTTTAAAGGCATATAAATCAATTCTAAAAAATCCATAAATAATAATAAAGCTTTTAAAACATTTAATGTGTTTTTGTGATAAAAACCCTCAACTATTGTTGAATCGTAAGAAAACCCCTCAACTAATTTTTCAGGATTATAAACCCTCAACTTATAAACCGTTAACATATGTCACCATCCGTGACAGAATTTTAGACGGAGGGTAACATACGTTAACGGAACTAAAGTTGAGGGTTTATTTCGTAGGATTTTTAGTTGAGGGTTTATTTTACGATTCATCTTTAGTTTGAGAGTTTAATTACTAAAACCCTATACATAAATACTTTGTTACAAACTTCTTTCTCTAGATTGATGTATAGATTAACACGTTTAGGGTCTCATTTTCAGTGGAGAAAACCAAACATCACATCAGTTATCCACTAATTTTTGGGGTAACGGGTCCCTTGATAGCAATTATTCTCTTTGCTTTGGGATTCTATGCTCAGAGAAAATGCAGACGAGACAAGAAAAAGAGAAAAAGAGGTATCAAAGCTCACAAAGTATATGAATTAATTACTCATAGGATTACTTATGATTTTCTATTTGGAACCTGATCACATTATATTAGACCTGAGAGCCCAGCGTCTGCAAACGGTTTGCTTTACATGGAGGCAACTGCAAGCTGCAACAAACAATTTTGATGAAGCCAAAAAACTTGGAGAAGGAGGCTTCGGATCCGTATTCAAAGTATACTAATAAAACATGCCAAATTCTTCTCAGATAACTGTTTTTTTTTGACGATATGGCTGAATCATAATGCAGGGAGAGCTGTCAGATGGAACTATCATAGCAGTGAAGCAGCTTTCTGCCAAGTCATCCCAAGGAAACCGAGAATTTGTGAATGAGATAGGCATGATCTCTTGTCTGAATCATCCAAACCTTGTCAAGCTTTATGGTTGTTGTGTCGAAAAGGATCAACTTCTGCTTGTGTATGAGTACATGGAAAACAACTCCCTTGCTCTTGCTCTGTCTGGTAAATCAGAGTCATTAAGCTTTTCTTACGTTTGGAGTCTATTTCAAGTGGACATTTCATGTGAAGAAACATCATGTCTAATTTCCAGGAAAGAGATCCTTGAAACTGGACTGGGCAGCAAGAAAGAAAATCTGTGTGGGAATCGCAAGAGGGCTTGAATTCCTCCATGAAGGAGCAGCGATCAAAATGATTCACCGTGACATAAAAACTCCCAATGTGCTTCTAGACGCCGACCTTAATGCAAAGATATCTGACTTTGGTCTGGCTAGGCTTCACGAAGAAGTACACACTCACATTAGCACCAAAGTTGCAGGAACCATGTAAGTAGTCTTGTATAAACACCATGGCATAAAAATTCAATGTGTTTTCTTAATATGTCGTGAAAAATTCATCTATGTGGAACGGAAGTAGTATAACAGTTTGTTTTCAAGCTCTGAATATGTCTTCATGATGTAGCGGATATATGGCTCCAGAATATGCTTTATTGGGCCACTTGACCGAGAAAGCAGATGTGTACAGCTTCGGGGTTGTGGCTATGGAGATTGTTAGTGGGAAGAGTAATACAACACAAAAGGGAAGTGATGACAATGCCTCGCTTATTAAATGGGTACTGTGGACATCTTTTTCTTGTCCTCTATTCTATAGTTGAATCTATGTTTCCATTGACAATAAGTTGACATCCATCTCAGGCCATGACACTGCAACAGAAAGGGGACATAATGGAAATAGTAGATCCGCTGCTTGAAGGTGAGTTCAACGGCCTAGAAGCAGAGAGGATGATCAGAGTTGCTCTTGTTTGCACAAATGCAACTCCCTCTTTACGGCCAAAGATGTCAGAGGCTGTGAAAATGCTCGAGGGAGAGATGGAGATACCACAGATTCTGTCAGATCCTGCCGTATATGGACATGATCTTAACTTTTCAAAGCTGATGGAGATGCAAGAGTCAACCTCGATGTCTGGTTATGGTCTGTCCCCATTAAATCAAGTATCAGCCACCTCAAACTCCATAGCAAAGTTTTCTTCCTAGCCACTGTAATATCAAAAGGTTGTGAACATTTAAGCTTGTGAGGATCATTACTTAAATTAACTTCAAACATATTAAAAATTGTTTAAAACCTTAAGTTGGCTATTTATATATCTATCTTTCCATGAAAGTTCCTAATGTTTGGTTAGATCATATATACTCACGATATCTATCTATCTCCGTGCGTATAAAAGCTGCTGAAATCTATTTTCAAAAGTTGATAATGAAACATGCATGACCCTGTACGTTGTAACTGTTCACGAACAATAATTGTAGCTTGCTCAATGAATGTAGCTTGTACTATACTCCATTATTATCTTTGGCTATAACTGTAGTTATTGCAGCTTGTACAATATCTATTCTTATTTACTTCTTTAATTTAAAGTCATGTAGTATCATTTTCTGTAGGCTGTAACTGTTCACTATTGTAGCTTGCCCAATAATTGCAGCTTATACAATACTTCAGTATTAACTTTTGGCTATAAACACAATCGCTACTCTGACATATGTACTAGCAGACTAGGGGACGACCAAGACCAAAAGTAAAAAATATCAATATAACTTTTCATTATTACAAAGTTCAAAAAAAAAAAAAAACTTCCATTCACAATTATTTCATCTCTTCTTGATGGTAACGATTGTGACTAACCAACCAAGTCCACATAATCTATAGATGATGCGGATCCTCTTCTTGGCTCTCCTTCTCTTTTTCACCATCATCACACCTCTAACAACATCCACTACACCAGCTCTTCATCCAGATGAATGTATTAAAATCCAAATCTTGATTCTTGTATAATATCAAAGGTCAGTATGCATAAAATGTTTCCAAATATAAACTCAATAACATTTTGCAGTGAATGCGCTTGAGGAGATAGCTACTACACTTGGTATAAAGAGACTGAACCTAAGTTACAAAGACCCATGCGTTTCACATAGTCTAATGATCATACAACAAGTTGATATTGTTTGGAATCCTGAGGAGGTGAACAACAACACCGTTGCTTGTGATTGTAGCTTCAACAACAACATGACATGCCATATTACAGAACTGTGAGTGTTATTTTTTCTTTTTCTTTTTCTTTTCTGTATCTCTCTAATTTACGTATTGCTTTAAATTCGACAAAATACAGAAGTCTCGTGAATTTTACTCTTATGGGGAAACTTCCACCTGAGTTGGTCAAGCTTCGATATCTCCGGTCAATGTAAGTCATACCACGCAGAATTTATAAATAAAATCCATGACTAGTCCAAGGTTTGATAAATTTAACAGAAGAGGAGTAGATTTTGCACTAATCATTTCTTGTAAAATCAAGTCCACCATGTAGTTCTTCCGTTTATAGATTCTAACAATTTTAAAAAGTCAAGTCCTATTAGTTTATTGATTTTACATTCTACTAAAATATAGTATCGTTGTTTGATGATTTTTAAATTTTATTTAAAATCTATTGTTATTGTTCTTATTGATTTTATAGTTATGTTTAAATTCAGCATTGTTAGAATGATAATTCTTAACAATTTAATTCATTAAACACAATTTTAGCATACTATTAATATCCATTGGATTATAAAACTTGTTATAACATAAATTCTAAAGCATTTTCTAAATGTACAAAACTTTCTACAAATGTAACAAAATTCTATAAAAATAAACATCTCTATGCAAGTTTAACATAATCTCTCAAAATCAACCCAACTCTATCATAAACTAAGTCCCACTAGTTTCTATGGATTTTGCTAGATATATTTTTACTACATTGATTGATCAACAAAACCTGTAGCCACTAGGCACTAGCCAGAGTATCTACAAAGAGAAATATAACAAAAGTTTCTTAAGAGTTTTTTTGTTTCTCTTATTTGCAGCGACTTATCCGCCAACTATCTTACTGGCACGATTCCACTCGAGTGGACTTCAATGCGATATCTCAGTTTCATGTTAGCTCCCTCCCTCTCTTTGTCTCACTTGCTTCAGCTTCAATGATTTACGAGTAACTTTTTGTGAATTTTCTTGCAGCTGGCTCTGCGGGAATCGTTTGTCTGGGAATTTACCAACTTGGTTGCAAAACTTCAAGAAGCTCAAATTCTTGTACGTGTTTCCCACTTCTGTTGGTTTAGATTTTGAACTGATATTACATGGTGATGAAATTTTCAGAGGGGTTGAAGGCAACCAGTTCTATGGTCCGATTCCTGATGAGCTTGGTAACTTGACCAACCTTGTCAAATTGTAAGATATATCTTTGGCTTTGCAGATATTCAAATCAGTTTTGATATTTTGCATCTAAATATTTTGTTTTAATTGCCAAAAAATGTACAGTGCTTGCCTTGCTTGATCTCTTATGAAACTGGGTTTTGCAGGGATCTTGCATCCAATCAATTTACAGGACGCTTGCCTCTCACTCTTGCTAGACTAGTAAACCTTGAGCAGTTGTAAGTTGTTGTCATCCTTTGAAATGAAAACTTTCAAAAAAAAAAATCCTTTTTCTGAAGCGTTCTTGCTGAGCACTTTTTATATATACTTTGTGAAACTGAGCTTGACACTTTCTAAACGCTTATTCTTTAGTTAAATACTCCCTCCGATTTTTAATAGACAAGTTTTGGTTTCGTGCACAAATATTACGAAATTCATTTTTATCTAAAAAATATTTTTAAAGAAATATTTTTAAAATCATTCAACCAATTATAAAAAAGTCTGTAAAATTTTATTGGTTGAACAATTTTTAATAAAGTTAAAGTTAACCTTAAAACTTCAAAAGATATCATAAAATCTCAAAACATGTTATATTTTGAAACAATATAAACATCCTAAAATATCATCTAATTTGAAACGGAGGGAGTATGCGGAAAGATAGTCCAAAATAAAATCTCTATAAACATTGTTATTTTTTTATTTTGGAGATGGATAAGTGACAACAACTTTAGAGCAAGTTTATTGCAAGGACCCCTAATGGGGTCCTTGTTTTTTTTTCTTTTTTTTTTTGAAAAAAAAATTAAAAGTACCAATCGCGGGCCGCCACGTGTCAGTGGGGCCCGCGAATAGTGCAAGGACCAAGGAGAGAGGGTCTCTTAATTAAGGGATTTAAGGGATGATTTTTGGGGGATTTAGTGGGTCCCACGCCTTAAGAGACCCACTAAGATCCCCCAATAAACATGCTCTTAGTGGAACCATCCCAGCATATATTGGCAACTGGAAACAACTTGAAAAGCTGTACGTAAGCTTTGTCTCTTCAGTGCTACTTTTTTTTTTAATTTTTCTAACATGTATCAATAATGATGAGCAGATATCTACACGCGAGTGGACTGAAAGGACCTATTCCTGATGCAGTGGCCCGCCTAGAAAATCTTATTGATCTGTAATTGAACTTATCTTTCATAGATTAGCAAAATGACAACTGTGAACTCATGTTTAAGAATATTCATATGCGCAGGAGAATTAGTGATACCACAGGGATAAACTCATTTCCAATTCTCTCCAGCAAAGTCTTTAAAACCCTGTAAGTTTATGGTTTTCTTCTGTCTTCATTCTTTATCAGAAAATTTAAAACTAATAATGTCTTTCTTCATGTTTCAGGATTTTGAGGAATGTGGGTTTGTCTGGTTCAATTCCTTCTTACATCTGGAATTTGAAAAACTTATCTAGACTGTAAGTTCTTTTTAAATGATATATGTAAATTGTTTAGATAGTGAAACTCTGGTCGGTCCTACATATGTTCTTATGGTGTACTCAAATTATGCTAAAAGGTCTTCATTAAAATTAAAAATGTGCCCTTGTAAATTTTAGAACCTGTCCTTCTGAGAATTGTATGCAGACCAACGAATATTCATTTACAAGTTGTTTAACGCAGAGATTTATCGTTTAACAAGTTGACTGGTGAAGTTCAAGAAATACAAAACACAACACAATATATGTAAGTGGTAACAATCCTAGATTGAATATGTTAATCCAAGACTGAGAAGCATTGGTTCTCATTCAGCTATCTGACTGGCAACATGCTTTCCGGAAACGTTGAGTCTGTTTTTTTCTTCAACAACAAATCTAATATGTACGTTTACACTTGCTTGTATGGCTTGAGAAACTTGCTATCATGCCCCACCTAATATTCTTGTTGGTTCTCTACAGTGATCTCTCTTATAACAATTTCTCTTGGTCACCTAGTTGTCAAGAAAAGAGGTATGAACATGAAATGGAACATCTTTAGACCTTATATTTTATAACCTGATAATGTTGAAGTTTCTGTTGAACCAGTAACATTAACACATACCGCAGCTCAAATTTGAAGGAAAATTTGTAAGAACAAGAATGGATTATATTCTTGAATCAAAAACATAATTATGTTTTGTTATACCTAAATGTTGTGATGGTCTTGTTCTACAGAACTGGCCTTCTTCCATGCGCTGGTCCAGTCAACTGCAAGAACTGTAAGTACATGCATTCAATATTTGACATAATGTTTTTCTTTTTTGGTTAAATCCCACTCTTTCTACTCATTGTTGATTGTATTGTAGACCAGAGATCAGTACATATAAACTGTGGTGGAGAAGATATAGAGATTAAAAACTCTTTCGGTAAAGTCACATATCAAGCTGATAACAGTAAAACCATGGCCGCAACAAATAATCACCTGGAAAACTGGGGAATAAGCAACACAGGTGACTTCACCGATGATAAATATGTTGATGACACGTTCATCATTTCAACTAGTTTAAAACTATCTAGAGATTCTCCCCATCTCTATAAGACCGCGCGTCGATCTGCTCTCTCTCTAGTCTATTATGCATTTTGCTTGGAAAATGGAACCTACAATGTGAAACTCCATTTCATGGAGATCCAGTTTTCAGACCAAGAAGTATACAGTCGTATAGGCAGACGCATATTCGACGTTTATGTTCAGGTAAAAGTGTCACTATATTTGATTATAGTACTTCTTTAACCAAGCTTGGAAGATTGAAGAACATTTCCTTTTTTGTCTTTTCTCTCCCATGTTAGGGGAAGCTGTTCTTGAGGGATTTTAACATCAAAGAGGAGGCTAATGGGACTTTGAAGCCTATTGTTAAAGAGCTGAAAAATGTTAATGTGACTGATCATATGTTAGAGATTCGGTTGTATTGGGCTGGGAAAGGGACAGCTCTCATTCCCAACAGAGGAAACTATGGTCCTCTTATCTCTGCCATCTCCTTGTGTCACAGTAAGAACTCTTATTCTTTACTCTTTCATATCGAGTTTTCTTCACTCTGAAATGTCCATCACTTCAAATTTTCTCCTTCAAACTGGTTCCTACCACCTACTGACAATATTCATCTCTTAAATTTTCAGGTCTGGAGCCACGATGTGGAGGTTCTTACACATAGAAAATGTCTTTCTGTAGATTGGTTTATATATACACTAGTGGTGTGTCCGCGCTACGCGCGGATTATTCAACATTTGTGGTTATCAAATATGTATTTTTATTTTATTGGTTTGTTGTATAATTTGGAATGTAGTCCATGTGTTTGCTATCAATTTCGATGCAGACATAATATAATTGTGGAATGCAATTGTTTTATAGGTTTTAAAGAATTTTTTATGTTGGATATGTGTTTGGTTTTTAGTTAATTTGTTGTGTTTATCAATGTATCGGGTAAATATGCACATTACAAAATATATATGTAGGAGAAAGAGAATATTGAAAAATTGTTATTATAGAAGAGTGATAACTTTTTTGTATTATATGTTTTTTTTATATGTGGCGAACATAACCTGTGGATCCTGCCCCATTTGACCCGCTGCGGAGCGGGGGCAGTCGAGCTATTTAAAAAGTTCAACATGCAGGTGTGGATTGAGTCAATTTTAAGTAGGGTGGGTGCGGATCGACCGAATTTAAATCGCGAGTACCCATCAATCCGCAAAATTGAAAAAAAAAAATATTTTTTAAAAAAAATCATAAAAATATTTATTTTTTTTAAAAAAAGTTATATAATTTTAATTATAAATCTATAATTTATATTATTTTAATAATATTTTTATTAAAAATAATTATTTTTAAAATTTTAATATTTCTTAGGCCCTTTATCTGCATTGGGTTTTTAGTTTTGTAAGGTGACATTATTTGGGTTGTCATGACATGGGGGACTTTACTTTTGTATTGGTAACCTATGTTGTTGGATTTCGGTTGTTTTTCTTTTTCTTATGTTCGAGTGGTCTGATTAGTAACTTGTTTGTCAAGCAATCTTTGGATCCCTAACTTATTTTGTTACAACAAATAGCTCTGTAGTACAATATTTGTGAGACTTTTTTTAAGCATTTGACATATGTTTTTAAGGTATACTATTAAATAAGGTACATATGAAGAGGTCCCTAAGTTAAACTTGAAAGCAAAGCATGCAACATTTGGATAAGGAGAGTTATTAGGGTAACGTAAAAACTTGATTGAAAGCTTAGGCAATCAAGAGTTATCTAGAAGAGGAAACATGATGGGAGGAGTACGGCGGTGGTAATACATTTGTAATGGCACTCGATTGGCACTTGTTTTACTAAGTAATTATTGTTGGCTTTCATGTTCTACTCGTAGTCAACTTTGCACTTTTCAACCTTAGCAACATAAATGTCTTCTTCTGAACTATTGTAAATGAAAATATTTAGACTTAGTTTAATAACATGACATCTAAGATAATAACACAATTATGAGTATGTGCTGAGAGACCTTAGATGCTCTTTGAAAATCTCAAAAAGTCCAGCATTAACATAAAAGAGGTAAGGCAAAAAATTTAATGGGAAAAAATGACAGACAAAAAATCTACTCTTCTAAACCTTCCGTAAATTTCACAGTAACCAGATGAAAAGTTTTTGACAACCAAAAATGTCTAATCCTAGGAAACTACTGAATACATTAAAGTGAAGAATCAGTAGGCAATGATCAAATGAAAACGAATAAGGCAAGTCAATAAAACACTCACTCCTTTCTCAGAGTCAGATCCATCATCTTCAGAATCATCCTCCTCGTCAGACTCATCATCATCCTCGTCTGATTCAGGCTTTACTTCAGCAGGCTTGGCAGCCTTTGGTTTTGAGTCAGACTTGACAACACTCGAAGCAGCTGCTCCAGCATTTCCATTGGAAGAGACAATAGTGACAGTTGAAGCTGAAGCTGCAGGAACCTCCACTTTCTCTTCCTCCTCCTCTTCTTCTGAATCAGAAGGGTAATTCTCCTCTTCAATGTTTGGTGACTTATAGCCAATGAAGTGGACACTCCTTTCGAGGAGTGGGAGAGTTCAAACTCTTTCCCAAACACCAAATCAAAGCTGATCTGATGAATATTATTCTGAGAAAGTGTTCCAAGGACAACCTTCTTCCCATTAACAGTCAAACACAAAAGAACAGTTTCTCCTTTCTTCCCTTTATCAAGAGAAGCCTTACATATATATAGTTATAAAACAAAAACTAAGAGATTGTACAACTAATAATAATAAATCTTTTAGCACCGTTTCAAAGTATTGGAAAATAACCTGTGAAACGTGGATGAGACAATCCTCATTAGGACTCACTTTGAGTGGCCTCCATGCCTGAACTTCAACACCTGTTTGTGATTGATATAATCACAAAACCAACATGAGTCAATTGCACAGATCAACGAATATTTGTTACTAATTAAAGATGTTATAACCAGGCCATGCTCATAGTATACTATGAGTTAATAGACACCTAACATGCAGTACAGACACATGGTTCAAAAGGTTATAACTGAACATAAAACAAAGTTAAACGCAGAACACAAAGGTTTCAACAGGTTATAACAAAACATAAACTAAGATAAAACACAGAACACGTGGTTCAACAGGTTATAATCGAACATTAACTAAGCTTAAACCCAGAACACATGGTTCTAACATGTTTATATAACCAAACATAAACAAAGCTAGACTCGCAGAACACATGGTTCTTCTGGATCTCGTCTGAGTTTCGCTCTCCATTGCAGAAGGGTGAGATATTTATAGTCGAAGCTTCAACGGGTTACTGTGGGATGCGAAGAGATAGATTGAATGCTTCCAAGTAGGCAGAGTGGAATAATGACGCAAAAACTCAGAGTTAAGATGTATTAATGGCTGGCTGAGCTGTTACAGATATCATAACGGTGGTTTAGGCTATGGAGATTTCGGCTGCTGGTTGTCAACAATGGTTGGAAGGGTGAAAGAAACGAAGAAGAAACCTAAACTTTGTGGGCTTGAAATCTATTACTTGTTTTATAAAGCTCAGTCGCATGTTTTCACAAAAGCCCATTAATTGTTTTAAAAGAGCAGCTGCAAATTTCCACAGAAGCCCACCCGAAGTGAATGCATAAAACGCATGAGAAGTTTGTGTTTTATAATGCCAGGTGGCAAAAAATGCCCATAGGTATGTGATGATGTGGCAGCATGAGGAGTGAGAGATGTCTACTTTATTGTTATAGATATTTATACTTTCTAGTGTCTCATTTGCAGCGGAGAAGATTAAATATCACATTAGTTATCCCCTAGTTTTGGGGGCAGCAGGTGCCTTGGTAACAGTTACTCTCTTAGCTTTGGGAATATATGCCCGGAGAAGATGCCTTAAAGACAATAACACAAGAAAACGAGGTAACAGAGTTGACAGAGTATGAATCTATTTATTATCTGTTGTTAGCATTACTGATTATTTGCTACTTGGTACCTGATCACAATAGATCTGAGAGCTCAGGGTTTGCAAACAGTTTGCTTTACTTGGAGGCAACTGCAAGCCGCAACAAACAATTTTGATCATGCCAACAAACTTGGAGAAGGAGGTTTCGGATCTGTATTCAAAGTATGGTAAAACATATGCCAAGTTCTTCTCAAGTATGGCTGTTTTTTTCTCTGAGATGAGAAACATAATGCAGCGAGAGCTATCAGATGGAACTATCATAGCAGTGAAGCAGCTTTCTTCCAAGTCATCCCAAGGAAACAGAGAATTTGTGAATGAGATAGGCATGATCTCTGGTCTGAATCATCCAAACCTTGTCAAGCTTTATGGATGCTGTGTTGAGAAGAATCAATTGATGCTTGTGTATGAGTACATGGAAAACAACTCCCTCGCTCTTGTGTTGTCTGGTATATCAAATTCATTCAGCTTTTGTCTGAGTTTATACATATTATGCTTTTACATGATTTTACATGTCAAGTGATGTCACTTCTCTTTGGTTTTCCAGGAAAGAGCTCCCTGAAACTAGACTGGGCAGCAAGGCAGAAAATATGTGTGGGAATAGCAAGAGGGCTTGAGTTCCTCCATGAAGGATCAATGATCAGAATGGTTCACCGTGACATAAAAACCAGTAACGTGCTTCTAGATTCTGACTTAAATGCAAAGATATCTGACTTTGGATTGGCTAGAGTCCATGAAGAAGAACACACTCACATTAGCACCAAAGTTGCAGGAACCATGTAACTACAGTACAGAACATATAACATACAAACAAACAAACAAACAAAAACAGCACAATAGCTCAGTCTTGGTTTCTTTTTGTAATGCAGGGGATACATGGCTCCTGAATACGTACTATGGGGTCAGTTAACAGAGAAAGCAGACGTGTATAGCTTCGGAGTGGTGGCAATGGAGATTGTTAGTGGAAAGAGTAATACTAAACACAAAGGAACTGGTGATCATGTCTCACTTCTTGATTGGGTAACCATGGAGCTTTTCTTTCTCTTTTTGTCTATTTGATGTCTACAAGTTTCTCTTTAGTGAAACCTCCTTTTGCTTTACATCAAAACTCAGGCGTTGTCACTGCATCAGAAAGGGAACATACTGGAGGTCGTAGATCCAGTTCTTGAAGGTGGTTTCGACAGAAAAGAAGCAGTGAGGATGATCAATGTTGCTCTTGTTTGCACAAACTCATCTCCTGAGTTGAGACCAACAATGTCAGAGGCAGTGAAAATGCTGGAGGGAGTGATCGAGTTAACACAGGTCATGTCAGATCCTGGTTTATTTGGAGATGATTGGGGTTTGTTAAAGATGAATGATAGACATGGAAGCTCGAGCACGTCTGGTGTGACGGATCAAACAAGAACAACGACTAAATCATTTGTTTCTGGTTGTGATCTATACCCGTTATACCCTGAATCAGTGACCCTAAACTCCACAGTAGAGTACCATTCATCATCACTGTAATATCAAAAGCTCTCCCAAGTTGACATTAAAAGATGTTGTTTGAAACCTTACAGTAGCTCTAGTGTTTGTGTCTTCTAACTCATTAGTCTAATAGATTGCAACCATATGCAACTCTTGCTTCTGGTATAACTCAAATCCATAGCATAACCATCATTCTCAAAGTAATTTACAACCTCTACAGCATTAAATGTCTCAATAATAATGTCTTTTTTTGGTTCGAGTAAACCGGGTTGGTTAAGGCAGAGTGACCGGTAATCTCTAGACGCAGCGTTTTGAAGGAAGGTAGTGAAATTCACTCTAACCACTAACCCATTTTCAGGGATTATTTGTGTTGTTGGGAACTTAAGAGCCATTCACTCAACACAACACAGAGACGAGAGGAAGATAGACATGAAGACTGCCTTTCTCACGAAACACTCTCTTCAAATCTAAATCAGGTTTCTCTATGTGCTTTTTGATTATCCCTTTGTTTCGTATCTATGATCTCTACCTTTCTGGGTTTCATGGCTACTGAATGAATACAATAACAATGTGTAGATGATGATTCCGAGTTCCTCGTATGATCATATGTTTTTGATTGTGCGAAAATGCTTATAGCCTTAGCTACTCTAAGGACGGATCGACCAGTCCTAAGTTGGTTAGAGAGCACACTTAGTGAAGGCTGAGTCTATAGAGTAAATAGCTAAAGCAGAGATCCTTTCTAAATCCAAGACCTCTCAAATCTGAGCATATCTCAAAGTTCATACTAGTCTTTCTAAGTCTTAATAACCCAAGGATTTGGTAAAAAGTTGATGACTTTCTATGATTTTAGAAACTTTGTAACTGAGCTTCCTACAAAAGTGATTCTCTTTTCTATTTTACTCTTTGAAGAAAACTAATTTTTGGTCAGAATTTGTCAGGTGGCTAAACAAAACTAATGGCAATGGTGGTGTCAGGTGGCACGATGCCACTTCACGCCAATGCTCTTCCTCTAAGTATCAACACCAAAACAAGAGTCCGAGCTGCAGCATCCTCGTTTCCGTTATTCTCACCCGCTCCTTACAGCCCTTCCAGGTCCCTCTCCATCCTCTTCAAGCCCGTGCAGCATGTGTCCCAGTCTTTCTCTATGGTATCTTCAGTTCTGTCAGAGGACAGACCTACTGGAGTTAGTAGCTCTGGGACAGATGCATTCAAGCTGACATACTTGGAGGTGGGGGTTCTCTTCACATGGATTGTTTTTAGAGCTCTTTACAACTTGAACATTTGTCTTTGTTTTGGGAGTTAGGGAAATAGCTGGCTATGGGAAACGGGTGGGTTGAAAATCTTGGTTGATCCTATTCTCGTGGGTAATTTGGACTTTGGAATCCCATGGCTCTATGATGCTGCCAAGAGATTTTTGAAGGGCTTTAAGGTAACACTTGTTCTCTATTCATTCTAAGCATATGATAAAATAGCTGAGACCTCTCTCATTGAATCTGTTTTCCATTGTATAAGTTTCTAAGATTTTATATACCTTGCAGCTTGATGATCTCCCTGAAGTTGATTGCCTGCTCATAACTCAAAGCCTTGATGACCATTGTCATCTAAATACCCTTAGGCCACTTTCTGAGAAATCTCCAGACATAAAGGTTATTGCAACTCCAAATGCAAAGCCTTTGCTGGATCCTCTTTTCAGAAATGTACGCGACGTGTTTCATCTTTCTTAGTCTCATTTCTTCATCCCTATTCTTATTAAAAACGAGAAAGATTTATTTACTGTGGTTAGGTCACTTATCTGGAACCTGGAGATAGCTACGAGCTAAATTCAAGAAACGGTTCTAAGGTTCGAGTTAAAGCCACAGCAGGACCTGTCCTCGGTCCACCATGGCAACGCCCTGAAAACGGGTAAAAAATAACTCTCATCAAGCTACCAACCTCGTTATGGTTATTGATTTATGTTTCTGTTTTGTCCTCAGGTATCTTCTTGTATCACCTGAAGATCAGATATCTCTCTACTACGAACCGCATTGTGTATGCAACATGGAACTTCTGAAGAATGAAAGAGCCGACATTGTTATCACACCGGTCATCAAACAACTTCTCCCACAATTTACTCTGGTTTCTGGCCAAGAAGACGCTGTCCAGCTCGCCAAAATCTTAAAAGCCAAGTAAACAGTCATCTCTCTCTCTCTCTCTTTGGTTTACCCATGTAGCCGCAAGGAAATGTATATAGCACTCTTTTATTTTGTAGTTTATCAGTGGGGTTTTACATGGACTGTAGGTTTGTTGTGCCGATGCAAAATGGAGATCTTGATGCAAAGGGGATTTTAGCAAGTATTATAAAGAAAGAAGGAACAATAGAATCATTCAAGGTGCAGCTTTCTTAACCCAAAAATGGAAATAGTATCAGTGTTTTGCTTTATCTAAGACCAATAGTGATAATGGCTGGTGTGGTTTGTGGATGCAGGACTTATTGTCAAGAGAGCTCCCAAAAGCTCAAGTGTTGGAGCCTATAGCAGGCGTGCCGTTAGAGATCTTGGCTCCATCTTCAGACGTTTAGAATGTAACCGGTACGGTACATGAACATTATGAGGATATACACATGTAAATATATTAGGCATTTTGTTGTTTTATTTTTATATAATGAACGATAGTTATTACCATGTGGTAATTATTTATGATTCATCCTGTTATTTAATAGATGAAACCTTCTACTACTATGCTTGGGTTACATAAGCTAGAGATGAATCTCCCTTCAATATATTGTGGCAAGATATGATCTCGAGTTAGATACAGATAATGTCAACTAAATCTAGAACGTTGATGAATCATTCACAATAGGTAAAGCTCAATATATTAAATAAATATTCATATTGGGAATTATAAAATCTATTTTTTTTTTGTCAACGGGAATTATAAAATCTAACCAAGAGATATTGTCATTCTTGGTCTGAAAATTATATATATGTCCAATCTATATACCACGTCTAATTTTTCTTGTGGCAAGCCTTCAAAAACATCATCAACAGCTTTCAATTCAAAACGTGGGTGATCATTATATTCAGCGAAATCTATTTAATAACCAAATAATAGACTCCAAAATAAAAACAGGTATAGAATTTATCTTCTAAATATTTATTGTGAATGACACAAACTAGAAATATTTTAGTAGCTCAAAATTTTTTTTTTTGAAACATTACTCAAAATTTTTAAATAATTTATTTTTAGACTAAATGGTGTTAACTGTTAACACATCAACAACAGGAGTATAATATACTACGCAAACGTTATTCTTTTTTTAAAGAATCTTTATTTAATAAATACATCATGAATTAACATACGAATATACTACAATATAGTTTGTCAAAAGACACATTAAACATTTTGACCAGAACTTTTTTACTAGTAAAAAACGTCATATATTCCCCGGAAAATAAAAAAAAAGCATATATTAGTCAAAAAAAAAAAGAACAAGAAAAAAGCATATGCTCTCTCGAATTGAAGAAGAAGACATGATGAGGATATTGGGAAACCCTGGAAAAAAGGGAAAAATTAAAGAACATAAAGTCAAAGAATTTGTCTGTCTCAAAATGAAAAAAGGATCTAATTAGCAAACAAGACCAGTCAAACCTAAAGAATCTTCTTCATATCACATACAACAAAATTAATTAAAAACAAAAAATAAAATCAAAAAATAAAAAAAAATCTGAAACGCGGTTTCTACGATTATTGGAGTCAAAACCAGCAATGGTGTTGGTGAGAAGCTAAATCGAACCCAAAAAAAAAGCTCAAAACTTTCTTCTTCGTCAAACTCACGAACCAACCCTTGTAACCATCATCGCCGCCTTTGGTCATGGAGAATCGTAAAGGAGGAGACTTTAGCGTACCCAGCTCCGAAGCTTTGACCACGACGCTTCGCAATGCGATCCAAGCACTAGGTCGTGGTTTCGATGTCACTTCCGATGTTCGCCTTCTTTACTGCAAAGGAGCTCCTGGTTCGAGACTTGTTCATATCGAGGAAGGACAAAACAGAGATCTTGAATTGTCCGATGGGTTTCTTCTCCCTAATGTCCCCGTTGATATTGAGTGCTCACCAGGCGAAGAAGGGATAAACAGAATCCCTGTTTGCACCTTCCATCAGGTGAAGATGTCATTCTTTACATTAAGCCCTTTATGTCTTCTTGTCTTGATTACGCATTTGATTGTTAGGATGTTGTCTGATTTGATATTTTGGGGAACCACTAGCTCATAAGCCTTCCTAAATAACCTTTGGACTTATCTAAATTTAGCATCTTAGTCAACGTGTTGAAAATGTTGTTCTTACATTAAGCCATGCTTGTCTTTTGTCTTGATTATGCATATACAGTTGGATGATGTCTGATCTGTTATTTGTGGAACCACTAGCTCACAGTAACCTTTGGACTTTTCCAAATTTAGAAGCTTTGCCTTGAACTTGGGAACAATTGCCGAATTTGTATTTCTGATCAAGTCAGGTGCTTAAGGTGAACTGTTTGTTAATGTCTTCTTTGTTTTTTTGGCAGATGGCAGCAGCATTCAACGAGATATCAGGTGTAAAAGGGAACGTACCACTCGGATGCTTTAACGCAATGTTCAACTACACTGGTTCTTGGCAAGTCGATGCAGCTTCCACAAAATCTCTTGCAGTGGTTGGATACTTTAATCGGCTTTATGAAGTCAAATTAGCAAAGCTTACATTGTTTTTGCGCAATGAGATCAAACGCGCTGTTCCTTCTTCATGGGATCCTGCTTCCTTAGCTAGGTATAGTCTCTTCAGTTATATCTTATGGTCTTAGTGATTGCAGATTGTGATGTTTCTCTCCACTTTTTTACTTCTTTGATACAGTTTTATCGAAAACTACGGAACTCATATTGTAACCTCGGTGACGATTGGTGGAAGAGACGTGGTTTACATTAGACAGCATCAGTCTTCTCCTTTACCAGTATCTGAGATCGATAACTATGTCAATGACATGAGGAAGCACAGGTTTCAAGATGCAGAGAGTCAATCTATTACTGGACCGTTAAAATACAAAGACAAGGTTAGTAAAAAATGTCACTCCATGGCGAGATTACTCTTGTAAACAGAGTTTAGTTTCATTCTGTAGCTGAAAGAGCTCTCTCCTGTAGGATATTACAGTAATATTTAGGAGAAGAGGAGGTGATGATCTTGAGCAAAGCCACACTAGATGGGCTAAGACAGTACCCGCAGCTCCAGACATTATCAACATGACTTTTACTCCTATTGTCTCTCTCCTCGAAGGTGTGCCTGGTTTAAGGCATTTAACTCGTGCCATCGAGCTTTATTTGGAATGTGAGTTTCTATCTAGAAAGCAAACATATTTACATTCGAATCTACCTGTTTAAACATTCTTATAATCATATAATTTCTTGACGTTTTTACCAGATAAGCCTCCTATCGAAGATTTACAATACTTCTTAGACTTCCAAATAGCTAGAGCATGGGCTCCTGAACAGAGTAACCTCCAACGTAAAGAACCTGTGTGTGAATCTCTTCAGTTCAGCTTAATGGGTCCTAAACTATTCGTCAGTGCTGATCAGGTAAACACAGAGCAGACGATTCTTTCGGTTTGGTTCGTAGATACACTGAACATATTGATTGCGTGAGTATTTTCAGGTAACGGTTGGGCGTAAACCGGTCACAGGTCTCAGGTTAAGCTTAGAAGGAAGCAAACAAAACCGTCTCTCTATCCATCTACAACACTTAGTCTCTCTCCCCAAGATCTTGCAGCCACATTGGGACACTCACGTGCCTATAGGTGCACCGAAATGGCAAGGACCAGAAGAGCAAGATAGCCGCTGGTTTGAGCCTATCAAATGGAAGAACTTCTCTCACGTAAGCACCTCGCCGATAGAACACACCGAGACGCACATTGGCGATCTTTCCGGTGTCCACATTGTCACCGGAGCTCAGCTTGGTGTGTGGAACTTTGGATCAAAGAACGTTTTGCATTTGAAACTACTCTTCTCTAAAGTCCCTGGTTGCACAATAAGACGGTCTGTTTGGGACCACACACCGGTTGCTTCCACCGGGAGACTCGAACAGGGAGGTGCGTCAACATCGAGCAGTTCTGCTGAGGAGAAGAGAGAAGACGTGTCGGGGCAAGCAGGGAAGCTGGCTAAGATTGTGGACTCGTCTGAGATGTTGAAAGGACCACAAGATTTGCCTGGACATTGGCTTGTGACTGGAGCAAAGCTAGGCGTTGAAAAGGGTAAGATTGTGTTGCGTGTGAAGTATTCGTTGCTAAATTATTGATGAGGTTTTAGATGAGGATATGTTTTTTCCGGCGGCCGGGAAAAATTATTCCGACAGCATTCTTTGCACAGCGAATCGTCTTGTACATGTTTCATAAGCAAGCAACCGCTCGGTTGAGTTCGACTTTAGAGTGCTTTTTGGTTTTGTATTGGTTGACTATTAAGTTTTGGTCCGGTTTGGTTTTGTAGACGACTTTTATTATTAAGTCGGAGATGTAAATTTTTGTGTGATTCAGTTTCAACACATGGACGTTTCATGTCACGTTTCTATTAAATTTGCTCTCAATGTATCCTATTAATCATCACAAAGGAAAATCAAAGCTGGCTTCTAGTTGGTAAGAAGATCAGGTGATTCCCGGAGATCCAGTGAGGGTTTCGACACGTTTGATTGATGCTAGGAGGTAACCAGTGAAGCAAATGAACTTTCATGTCTCAGCATATGTCTTTGGAAATACAGACTCACCACTACGTCCACCGAGCCAACGATGAGTTCATCCAATGCACACTGAAACTTAATAATAATTTGTGTTTGTATCAGATTGAATTTACAAAAACTGCCTCAAGATGAGCAAAAGCTTTGGCGCTTTCATGCTTACGAGGTTAACTTAGGTTCATGAGCTGATCCACGACACGATTGCCTGAGCTTGTAGCTGCCCCGGAGGTCAAGAACATAGATGCACGGGAAAATTTGGTGCACATGGCAGACAGACCAAGGTATGTCTCTCTACAGAAACTATCGGCTATTAAACGGACCGGTTCTATGTAAAACGTTCCTAAAAACTAAATGATAGTATACCAGTTACTCGCATGGTTAAACAATTAGGATTAATCGTTTGAAAATCAGACATCAATCAGAATCACGAAATTATAGTGGTGAAATTGGGTTCGGTTTGGTTTGAACAATCATTGGTCCATGTGTGTGTTTTTCTTTAGGTGACAAGTTACCAATGGGTGCGTTATAACGTTATGCTTGATAATCGAATTTATGCCAAAAAGATAACATATGAAATTGACAATACACGAGAAGATCACACATGAGTTTGTGGAACTTGTTTCAGTTTTTATATTTTTCTTCAAAGCCGTGCCAGCCCTGCGATATCAATAGGGTAAGCGTCTGAAGGAGACTCAGCCTTGTAAGATCTCCTTGCAATAACAATGTTTGCAGCTTCCGTTGGATGAAACGCGTCCCAGAACACGTACGCGTTTCTGTCTCTACACGGTCTTTGTCCCGGTAAACATGTGATCTGACCTGCATTTCTCCCAATACCACAACATCCTGCGTTCGTCACTCTAAACCCTGGAAAGAATAAAACAAAAACATTTCAGACAAAACCTATATCAAGTTCTGTTTCTTTAATTATGAAAAACAAACCACACGTGTTTGTATTTATGTATATACCAAATCTAGATGGGTTTTTAATCATGTCCTGGAAAACGTCATAAGCATTGATGTAGGTAAACTTTGCATCAGGGTGATTGTTGTTGAGCTGATCAACGAGAGAACGTAGCTTGCTGTTGAAGATTTGGTTTGCTGAGTTGATTCTTTCATCGCAAGTCCTACTATCACGACTACGTGCGAGTGCGTTAGGACTACAACCGATTGCTCCGATTCCTATCAATGCAAACTTCCTAGCTCCATAGTTGTATAGTGACTACACAAAAGCTTGTAACGTTCATGTTAACTAAGGATCTAATGAAAAAAAATAGAGGTAGATAAGCAAAAGCGATATTTAGATAAAACGTACGTTAAGCTGAGTGCTGTAGCGACTGATGAGATCGTCGGCGTAACGCTCTGGTGTGAATTGTCTGCTAGAAGAGTAGAACGTAGGCATGAAGTAGTTGTTGAGGTAGTCATTGCTTCCCATACCAACAGAGTAAATGCATCTCTTGAGGTAATCAGCTGCTTGAGTCTCTCCTCCTAGCAGATTCACAACCTGCTGTACTGTGTTCTGGTAGTTCCTAACTTGACCACTAAAGCTTATCCTTTGTCCCTTTATTTTCCAAGAAAAGTTAGAAAATTTTCTAATATTCCTTTCAGTTTCAGGTATGAAGATTGTTACTAGAAAGTGTTATTTATGTTCAGTTACCAGTTGTCGACCAGTTTCTTCTCGGATTCCGGCAGCTGCAGATGCATAGTTAACTCCTGAGAGTATTTGCCGACCTCTCACAGTATTGTACGCAGGAATGTAGTCATTAAATCCAAGTAGCTCAGCTTCAATTACATCACAATGAAAGGTCAAAACCATATTAGACTAGGACTATTTACATTTTGGTCACAATATATTAATGCAACAAGATTGTAATAAAACGATACATACCGATCTCGTCAACGGTGGTTCTTCCATTGGAGAAACGGCCGGTGGGGCCGCCAAAATCGATGCCGTAAGGGAAGTAATTGGCTCTTGCGAAAGAAACAAGACCGTTGTTGTTTCCATTGTCAACCAAAGAGTCACCAAAAATAAAGTAACATGGAACTTGTTGTGCTTTTGCTACACTAAACGCTAAACCCAACAACACAAACACTACACACCATTTCCTTAAGTAACTCTCCATTTCAAAACCAAAGTCTACTTGGAAATGAAAAGTGATGTGAGGCAAATCAGTAGAGGTTGTGTGTATTTATATAGATATATGTTGCGATATTTCGATGGCTTTAATTTTGTAGAGTTATACTCACTTTAGGATTGGTGGGTCCATTGGAAAAAAAATCTGTTTTTTTTTGTTCTCATTCATTAATGAAAATTAGGACTGATCCATGACTGGGTGTGTGCCGACAACCGCATCGACATCAGTCACATACTTAAGATCGTCATTATGTTTAGTCCAAAAAAAAGATCATTACTATTTTAAGGAGTTGCTGTGAGAAAGAGGTAAGGATAATTGCGTGTTAGGTTCGGTTTAGTTTTAGTAATTTGCTTTCAAAAAAAGAAAATAAGAATTATTTGGATATTCATGAAATTATGCTGAGTTTTTTATTTTGTTTTTTGGTTTGGTATGGATAGTTAAACTGGTAATGTGTACTAGAACTTGATCTGTGTCCTTGGTGTTTGATTTTATTTATGTTAAACATAAATTTATAAACTGTTGATTTTATAAAAAAAATTCATGTCTATTCTTTATGTTTTAATTTATCTATAGTTACATTATTACAAAAATGTAACTATGCGACCTTATGATATCTCTACCTAGCATAGAATTAATTTTGATAATTTTTTGAAGAAATTTGTCGTTTAAACCCTTTCATAGAGATATTTTGCAGCTTAATTTGAGAGGAGAAAACGCGTACGTAGGTTTTGACAAATCCACTTGTGCTTCCGAAGTAGAGTTTATTCCACGTACAAAATCCAAACTTGGTCATTACTTGGATATTAAATCAGTCAACTAAATCATTGTAGTTGACATATAAACTAAAATCATTTTATATATCCAAAGGAGATATAAAATCGTGTGATAGATCGTGTATTATTGGTGTCACATGTTGTGTGTATATATAATTAAAAGATTTCAATTATTTAGAATGAAGAAAATTGGTGAAAGGAAAACAGGTGAAGAATTAGGTTTGGGCATTAAATGAAAAAGTGGATTCATTGTGAATAACTCAACAACTTTGTATCATAATTGACCAGGGCCGGTGATGCTTCCAGGTCCCCTCCAACTCATTCAATTTAAGAATGATCATAGGTGTAACTCTTAACTTGAACCAAAAAAAAAGGATAACAACAATTTTGTTATTTTATATCATGGCATGATATGCGGTGAATTTCTAGGTATATAGATGTCACGGAACCTGATATTAGGTATTAGCGTAGGTTAGGATCCAATTGAAAGTTTCAATTTGAAACTCAAACGGGTTGGTGATATTCACTGGGTTTTTTTTTTTGACATCTGTGATTCACTGGTTCTACAATACTATTTAGTCTATTTTGATCAAAAAGGTTTGCAGACATCTATAATATATGTTAATACCTGGAGAGGAGAATGAACCATGGGAAATTGATGATACTACTGTTAGAAAAAAACTAACTAAACATGAAAGAAAGAAAGTTTTCATACTGATGACATCTATAATTACCCTGATATATTTTTTAATATTAGTCAAATTATCGATGCATTATCATATAATATATATTTTGTTATACATGATGATCAATTATTATATGTGAACAGTTTACAAACAACAATTCCACTATGTATCTTTTCCAATAATATTTGGATCGACGGACGGTTTTGCATGTACGACATCTTTGACGAATATGCTATCTCAAGAACATCCGAATACAATGAACGGTTCTATCTACAACACTTTTAAAACCTCTGAAAAGCTTACATCTTATAAACCGCAAGAAATTGCGTTTTTCTGGAAAACAAACACCACATCCCCTTTAAACTTTTATCTCAATACGTCTTTCCATTGATATATAAAAGACATTTAGAAAGATATACATTCAAGATGCAAAGCTAAGCAATGCCTGTATTCTTCTATCACTAACACTAAATCATTATAGACGTTGTAGTGCCAAATAAATTATTCGTTAAATGCTCACAAGGTTTTGGCCCATAAAATAAGTCATATTTTCAAAACACAAAGACGTGGATTCTAAGTATGTATTACTGTATTAGATTAGATACAAAGGCGTGCTAATTCAATCTTTCAAGATTTCCATGACCTCGTAATATGGATGGGATGAACATTCGAATTGCCCGATTTCTGTTTGATTCGGTCACTTTTCGAATTGATACAAATATAATTTCCTCACCAAACTGAAATTATTGGTTTGGGTTCGGTTAAATTTTAGAAAAAACTGTAATAACAAATTATTGAAGTGTTTCTTTGGTCTAAGTGTTAACAAATTATTGAAGTTATATGAATACCCGATAAGAACATCAATTATATTGAAATTAGTAAGGTCATTTAAAGGGAATTTTTGGTTTATGTTAAGAAAAATATGATTTTTTTAGTGACTTCGTTATATTGAACCGGCCGGTTTCGTTTGGCGTAAATATATATTTAACACCGGTTGGTTTAGAACTGAATTTGTGTTCGATCGTTATATAAAAGCGATAAGAGATTGTGGAATAGTTAAAAAACTATAAGAGATTACAAAAGTCAATAATAGCATAGCACCAATATTGTTTATGTTACACTGTTTTTGTGTTGTACAGTATATATATTTAAAGGAATTTTGGTTTATGTTACCCAATGGAACAAAAGCAAAAACTCATATTTGTATGGATACCAGGGATTTAGTTTCGCACAATAAAGAAATCGAATCTTAAACGTGTTATCGCTCTCCTTACCATTTAACCACACCGTCCCAGCTGTATGACTGTATCTTATACGTAAGGTTGCTAATCATTCAAACGATGCACCGGTTATTAGGTTATGATCATTTTGGTTCAACTGAAATGCTCACCATTTTCCATTTGCTCTTATACATAAGATTTTAACCCCAAAGAAAACTAAGCATTGTGGAAGCGAACCAGAGAGTGCAAATTTTAAGAAAGTATAACAATTTGGATACACACATAACTTCAGAATGTTTTCCCAGAAACTGAATTTAGAACTTGAAAGTCATACATATATTTGGTTGAAAGATCTCTTAATATCTATGTCCTTTTAAAGCTTTGCCAAGGCTGAGATATCAATTGGATAAACGTCAGAAGACGTTTGTGCCTTGTAAGATCTCTTAGCAATGATGGTGTTCGCAGCATCCGTTGGATGAAACGCATCCCAAAATACGTACTCATCCCGGTTCGGACAAGGGCCTTGTCCCGGTAAACATGTTAGCTGACCTCCGTTCCTTCCAACTCCGCAACACGCAGCGTTCGTAACCCTAAACCCTGAAAACATTCACCCATAGACCCAATATATATCAAGATTCAAGAAAACCTTTTTTAACATAAATTACAAAGAAAATATGTTTTTGTAACGTTTTATTTTTGTGATAAAGTTAAGATCATGACGGACCTGGACACAATTCAGTGAAAAAATATTATATATATATATGTATATGTATATTTAATACCAGGAGATTTGGAGTCAAAGAATGTAATTTCTCTAGACCCAAAATAAAAGCATGTAATATTAACTTTGTCTCATCATATAATATCAGTGAAATATTGACACTGATTCCTAAAATTTTTGGAGATAATATACAAGGCATTGTAATTGTTTTTTTTTTTAATTATTAAAAAAATTACTAAATGTTTATTGCGTAAAAAATCTTAAAGCAGGCCATGGTTCAGATTCATGAAGAATTGTGTACCGTAAGCAGAGGGATTGGCGATTATATCCTGAAAAACGCCATAAGCATTAATGTATGTAAACTTAGCATCAGAGTGGTCGTTGTTGAGCTGTTGAACCATAGACTTAAGCCTGCTGTTGAAGATTCGGTTGGCCGAGTTAAGACGCTCCACACAGGTTGTTCCATCGGGGCTGCCCTGTGCGAGTGCGTTCGGGCTACACCCTATGGCTCCCACTCCTACCAATGCAAACTTTCTAGCTCCGTAGTTGTATAGTGCCTTCATTAACACGCAAACAAATATTGTGGAACAAGGAATGTGTCTATACTCAGAATTGAACTAGATAGATCCCTCCTAAAGAGCTATATGACTAAAGTTTGGGTGCACGGATACTTTTTTCACTTTTATACGGATTAAATTTAATTTATATAAGAATTATTATATTTATTGTTTAATGTTTGGTGTATATGATCTAGTCTGTTGTTTATAAGCTTGTTCGAGATTACTTCTTTTTCCTAGAGGGTTAAGACTTGATAGTCTCATCAACTATCAAATTTAACATCAGTTAACTTGAGAGAACTTACATTGAGTTGGTCGCGGTAACGATTGATAAGATCATCAGCGTACTGTTCGGGAGTGTACTGTCTGCTAGTGGAATAGTACTGAGGCATGAAGTAATTATTAAGATAGTCATTGCTTCCCAAACCAACAGAGTAAATGCACTTCCTAAGGTAATCAGCTGCAGAGTTCTCATCTCCAAGGAGCTCCACCACTTGTTCCACTGTGTTCTGATAATTCTGAACTTGTCCACTAAATGGTATCCTTTGTCCCTTCATTCCCAAAAGCGCAACGAAGAAAAACCATTGTTTTGTTTTTGTCTTATATGTAAACAGAGATAATTTTATCAAAATTTTGTTTCTGGTTACCAGTTGTTGACCGGTTTCGTCTCTAATTCCAGCAGCTGCAGATGCGTAGTTGACTCCTTGAAGTATCTGCTCGCCACTTGCCTCACCATACGCAGGGATGTAGTCATCAAATCCAAGTAGCTCAGCTTCATTATATCACAAGAAATGTCAAAACCTCATGTTAGATTCTGACTATAAGTTATAGCATTTCAAGTCTCACTGTAGTTTAGTTAACCAAAAAGAGATTATCTCTGAGGAATGTGGGAAAAAAACATATGTTTTGAGAAAAGAAAGATGTAGTTTAGGGTTTACCGATCTCATCGACGGTAGTTTTTCCATTGGAAAATCTACCGGTTGGGCCTCCCAAATCAATGCCGTAAGGATAATAATCAGCTCTTGCAAGAGAGGAAAGACCATTGTTGTTTCCATTATCAACCAAAGAATCACCAAAGATGAAGTAGCATGGAACTTGAGGCTCTGCTTTTACATTAAACCCTAAACCTACATATAATACCAACACAGAAACCAAACACCATTTCCTCATGTAACTCTCCATTGACCGCAACCAGAAAAAAAAAAATTATGTATGGTGTAACACAATGTTTTGGTGAAGTGAGTTTTTGCCTTTATAAGGAGAAATGTAAGAGTCGTGGTAGTTGTTAAATGTGAAGAACCCAAAGCAACTTTGAGTCTATATATATGGATGGAGTCGGAGAAATGTAGTGTTTTAATATTATATTTTTTTAGCTGTTGTTAAGTTGTGTTAACCATTCCGGTTTCGAAATTTACCAAACTTATATTTATCTGTTTGTGAAGTCATGCGACATGAACATCTAATATTTATTGTGAGTAATCAGGTATATCTGATACCGTTAAACAAACTTCTATAAAATTAATCGGTTGGATTTTTTTCGGGGATACACCGGATTTTTTAAAAAAATTGGGGCATACTTATTTTAAGATCGGTGGGTCCAAAGTAAATACCATAGTTAAAGACATTTTGTGGGGTTAAAGAAAAAACAAACTCTGTTAAATGTAGTATCGTGGTATATGGACTTGTCGTCTCACTAATAACTTCATCGTAAGATATTGATAACGATAGTTTTGATTTTGTATTTCAAACACGATCTATCCTATCGTCTGGTTGGTAAAAAAAGTATAAGCATGATAAAACTGTATAGTGCTATTGACTAATGATTCTTGTAACTTTTGAAAACTGTGCTTTTGAAATTAGTCTTACTTAATATTAGAATTAGTCAATGACTTGGTTTTCATAAACTAAATATAATTATTCAAAATTTACCAAGAAAACTCGGGTCTAAACTCTAAACTCGCCTACGAACACGGCATTGTGTTTGAAACAATTTATTGTGAAAATAAATAAAAATATCTGTTTAATTAACTTACAATTGTCTAACGAAATCATTTTGAAATCTTAAGGACGAAAGAAATATGGAAAATTAATGCTTAAATGGTAAATGTTTACGAATCTTACTCAAGTTTATGTAGGGTTTTTTTCTAAAAAAAAACCCAAGTTCCTATAGTTTTTAGGTTGATTCTTGTAAGAAACAATATTTAGTTAATTGTCTTACTCAGGAGGTCATGTTTTCATGTTTTGTTATTAGTCCATGTAATTGTAGATTATTTTCTCTAAATTATATATATCTTTTAACTATAGCATTTTTATATGCAACAATAAACCAAAAACCTTGTAGGGGAAAAATTACTGGTTTAACTGATAAAGAAATGAAACATTGTAGAATACTAGTATTCGACGTGGGGTGACAGTTTCTTGCCTATTACTACACTTGCTTTGTGATAGAATTCAAATGAATGCTGCATATTTCTATTGAAGAATATAATTATTTTCCGGTTAAAAACTTAAAAATACTCGGTTGTAAGAAAATTGAACTAATAATTGTATAATGGTGGAGTCTAATGCAGTACAAAAACCTACATTCATTTCAAAGATTCGATTTTAAAAATGGAAGGAGTGGAAAGTAAGTAGAGAGTTAGGTTGGGCATTAATTTCACGCGGACTCTTTGTGAAAAACTTTTCGACATGCAATAATCAGAACAAAGCCGGTGACAGGCTTATACGTACGCTTTAAGTATACATATATTTTTATATACATGCATAATTACTGATTTTTTTTTGTAATGGCTGAACTGATCAAAGCATTTTCGACTACTGTTATAAAAAGATACAATAGGTGTAAATGTTTAATTTGCGATAAAACATATGTAATCTTTAATTTTCCATAAAACATATGTAATATGAAAAAATGTTTGTTTCTTATAGTATCATGTTTCAGTTTGCTATATAACCGTGTCAAGCTTGAAATAACAGATTTCGATTCCTTTTATATTGGTATTACATTAAATTCCCCATTATTATGCATATTTTATTATGACAATATGGCATTTTCTAAGGTGTTATATATCTTAGCAAAAGATATAAAAGTTGTAGTATCCATATACTCCCTCTGTTTCTAAATAATCCATACTTTGATTTTTTCACACATATTAAGAAAAAGTTAATATTTAACAATTAATGTGCTAATTTATTACAATATAACAATTTTCCATAAAATTTAACCAATAACAATTCAATAAATCAAAAATTGCCAATTAATATTTTTTGGAAACTTAAAAATCATTAATAAAAATACATAGAAAATTGAAAATATTGATCTTTTAGAAACAAAGAAAAATGCTATAATATACATTATTTAGAAACAGAAGGAGTATAATTTAGAGTATGCGGACTGTGGCCGGACACAAGCCGACACAAAAGTAAAGAGTGGTGAATGGTGAAATATATTTCACCAATCCAAACTTTTTGTGAACCCCATCAATAGTCGAATTAGATAGAGAAACCAAAAGGAAAAAACAAAATAAGGACTTGAATTGGACCTTATTGTTTGTTATCAGAAAGATCAAAGTTCATTTTGAACTCTTTTAGTTATCAGTAAACATCATACGTTAACTTCAGTGGCATAGTAATAAGATTTATTAACGTGATCATACTAATTACACGTTAACGTCATTCGCACTGTACTTATAGTGCAATAAAGAGTCTAATCAATTTTGGTCTGATCTGTGGAACGACTAGTACCCTCTTCTGCAAGCTCACTGAGAGCTATGTATGTATATCCACAAAAAGTCATTGACCCCACTAAAAGGAGAAATTAGGTTAGATAACAAGAAAAGGAGAAATTAGGTTAGATAACAAGAGAAAATGTACGTATGATAAGAGGTGTATCTACGGGTCTTTATAAGAGCAAATGTTCATTTTTAGTTTGCATTGATGAATTAGCTAGGTCACGGAGCAACGACGAAATTGAATCTCCTGCAAGTGATTCGTTGCGGAGTTTTGAACCAAGCGAATTCCATATCATAGCATGATGAAACTGTTACAACCAAAAATAGTGTTCTTAACTAAAAATAGATTTTATTTAACCTAAAAAGATATAGTAGCTTTTATGGCCAAGTGTTCATGCATGGAAGTAAACTAGAGATATACTAGCTTTTATGATTTCAGCTTTTATTTAGCAAATCTTTAAAAAAAACTTGTAATTCTAGCTGCTTAGCTAATAAATAATAATAATAATAATTTAGAAAACTAAAGGTGTGCATGCATGATGTCGCAACCATGTTGCAAGAGCAACTCCAATAGGATTCCAAAATACCAATTTTGGTATGATTTTAGTTTCAATGGAACTCAACAAAAAAACACCACCCACACTAAATAATATATATATATATATATATATATTTTTTTTTATTATGTTTCATTTAATAATTTAGTTAAATTTTTTTTTCAAATCTATAACTAAAAATAAGAAATTATATTATTTAATTTTTTATTTTTTTTTATTTTCTTATTAAACATAATATATTTTATTTACATAACCATTATTACTAATAAATTTAAAACGTTTTCTGTACTTTTCATATTTAGCAGTATACATTTTTGAATATGTGTAATATTTTACATTAAAAAAATTAATATAGACACTAGATAAAACAAAACAAAAAAAAACAAAATTTAAATACACACTGAAGATATAAAATTATAATTTTAACAAAAGAAACATAAAATATAAATGTGACAAAATAATAAGAGAAATAATCTAAGACATACCTAAAAAGTTTTTGTCACAAAAATAACCTTCAAAGAGAAAAATGATCGAAATAAATTCTATTAAATAATGTAAATATACATTTATACCCCTTAAATTAATTAATCTAGATTTTGGGTTTAGAGTTGCGAGATCAGTTTTGGAGGTGAAATTTAGAATTAAAAATATATTAAAATTAAAAATATATATACTTTTTGGTCATTTTTCTTAAGATTTATTTTTGTCATAAAAACTAAAAAGGTCTATTTGAGAGATTGCTCAAATAATAATTATCAATTATAAATAATTAAAAAAATAAATTAAGACATAATATTATTTTGGTATAAGGTTTGATAATTGTGTTAGAAATTGAAAATAAAGTTTAACACTGAAACACTAAATTTAGTGTAATGGTTGGAGTTACTCTGAAGATTTTAAATTCTACATTTTATCCACAAAATTTATCCTATATGAAACTTACTCGTCACAAATTAAATAATGATTAGTCAAATCTACAAATCAGAAATCTTTGTTAACTAGTAACTTTTGATTAGGCAAAAATCTACAACCATGATTCTTAATTAATTAGCGCTATTAATAATTATCTTTTACTTACAAGTAGCGAGTTCATGACCTACTTCACGATGTCCTAGCACCCTAATTGGTTAAGATTAATTGGTTCTTAACGCTATTTTTGTTTAACCAGTTGAAACTGCAATAAATGAAAGTTAGTTGGGAGTTTAGTTGTAGGGCAACCAGAAAGAAAAAAGTCAACAACTGGGTAGTCGGGAACGTGCTCTGTTTTGAAATCAATATCAAGACGTTGACGGTCCATGATGATCTGAAAATATATTTGTTTCAAGAGTGAATTTCACTTTTAATTTTATTTGATATCATTATATTAAGTTTTCTTAAAAAGGCCAAAAAAAACATTTATATTTCTTTTATAAATATAAACAATTATTTAAATAAATAATAGAAAAATATAAAAAATATAGTTTTCGAGTTACACCTTCTTAAACTCACTTTTTTAATTTTTTATTTTCTTGAATTTTATTTTTTCGATTTTTTTCAAAAAAAGATCATTTTTTGTAATTCAAAAAAATAAAACTATTGTTAATTTTTTACTTTTGTATTTATTATATATTTATTAAAATTCTATATTCTACCATCCAAAACTTCATTTCTCAAATATAAATATTAAATTTTGATTAGTTAGCTTTATGGTTATAAGTTTTTATTTGTCTCTTTAAAATTAAGTATAAATATGATTAAAATAAACATGAAATTAATATTAAGAAAGTGATATTTTAAGCAATTCTATTCGTTTAGCGAATTTTATAGTCTGTGATGTTTGATGAATTTATGTCAATTAATTTTTTTTGTCTTGAAAGAATTATCCATTTTTGGCAGCTATACGACAGAGATCATTAGCCAATTGACAAATTATTTGGTATTATAATTTTGTAAGAAATTATATTAACATTATATGACTGCTAGATAAGTAATACTCCCTCTGTTTCTAAATAATACATGTTTTAACACTTTTTACTTATTTCTAAAAGATCAATATTTTAAAAAAATTATGTATTTTTAATAATGAATTGTAAATTTTTAAGAAATATTAATTGACAATTTTGAAATTATTGAATTGCTATTGATTAAAGTTTATGGAAACTGTTATATTTTAAAATTTTCATGCATTGATAGCTAAATATTAAATTTTTCTTAATATATATGAAAATTTTAAAATATGTAATATTTACAAACATAGGGAGTAATATATAGCTCAGGTTATATATCTATATCATCAAAAACTGAGACGAATTTATACAAACTATACAATTTTTTTTTGCTTTACCTTCACTTTAAAGCAATATCGAAACGATTGGGATGACATTATTGATCCCAAAATGTTGGTTTTGTAATAAATCGTTGGGACTCATCATATATCAATTCAAAATTGATTGCTTCTGATAAAAAAAAAAAAAAAAAGACAATACAGACCATAGTGCTCTGTCGGGACAATGTTGTAAGTATTTATTTTGTTTTTAATAAAAAACATGTACATTTATAGACTTGAGTTGACAATATGAATGAAATATTACAAGTGCAGGGAACTATTAGTAACGTTTCAGTATCTGGTAGCGAAGTTTGTAGAAAAATCGTACGCCCTAATCAGCCACAAATAGATTGCAAAGAGATTGAATAGTATGAAATTAATACAGATATGATCCTCGTCGATGACAACTTCTCTCTAATTTAATTTTTCCAGCTACCATCTTTCAGCGGGCAAAGCTGGATTCTCTTTTTCGATCGTTAATAATACTAATTGACACTTCTACGATTTTGAGAATTCTAATAAAATTTTATTTAAAATTTTTTTGAGGCTATACGATTTATGTATGTTATTTTAAAAAATTTGAAAATTTAAAACCAAATGTTTCATTTTGTTATATTTAAGATCCATTTTTACATAGATTTGTTTATGTAAATAATAAAAACCCACGTATTTATGTATGTTCTCTAGATTATTATTGTTCTATTACATACTAATCATACATGTTTTACCACCAAAACATACGGGTAGTTTTTTTGTGCCAAACATTGCATTGCATTCACTAAATCTAAAGAAAGTGAAAGTCTTAAAATGGTGTTCAAGAGCTCGCAATTGTTGAATTTAACTACGGTACTATTTTTAAATTTACTTCATGGTAAACTAAAATTATATGTTTAGTTTTTTTTCCTAACTTTGAATTATATGTTTAGTCACATTTAGTTTTTATTTAATACTTGAAGTGTATGTAGTAAGCATGGAGGAAGGCAAGTTCATAATTCTATCTAGATTGTTCAACTTGCTTATTAGTTATTACTTGTCACACATCAAGTGTTAACAAGGAAATCAAAATTAAGCTTTTAAATTATTCTAATCATACACTATTGATTCACTTAACGTATTTAGTATTTCGAGTAGAAGTAAGAGTTAGTAAAACCATGAAATAATTTGGGAGCTTGAACTAGACTTATGATTTGTTTGGCAATTTGGAATTTTTCGGTTGAATTTTTTAAAGCTTGAACCATCTGCAAAGAGACCGACCTGGCCTACTAAGCTCTCTGATGCAATTGGGCTAGTTTGGGTTAGGCTTCCTTTAATGGGCTAATTCCTTTTAAATTCGTCAAACAATAATGAACTTAATTACAGAAATACAATTGTACAAGATTTCTAAAGACTTGTCAATGAAACACTTTTTCCGTTTATACGGGAAATCTCATGGACTGAAATATCACTAAAAATAAATGACCCCAATTATCTCAGCTAACTCTTACCCATCTTATTTGCTACTCCCTTTTATTTTTATTTTTACCAAGATATCTAAATACTATCAGCTTATGCTTTTCTATAAAACTACAGCATTTTATTTTTAGTGATATTTATATTTTTTTGAAAAATAAAAATAAGTAAACAAGAAAGCAAGCAAGCAAATAAGTAAATGTATTGTCATCATAAAAAGAATCAAACAATAGTTAATTATGTCCACTAATTAGCATATGTTTTCCAGATTATTTGTTACTGGATTACCTAATACATATGTTGCTTAAATATAAGATTCCAAACCCTTATAAGAATAAACATCAATCATTGGACAATTCCATAAACTTACGCAATTTTTGATGGCCACAAACTTAGTAGTTAAATTTAATAATTTCGTGTTTACATTGCCATTGACTTAGGGTATACCATAACTTCAGACAAGCAATAATTAATATATTCCAATTGGAGCTCGTCTTGCTGTTTGCGGCCAGCACAACATCGACTCTGCAATTTCTATAAACTGTACATATTGGCACACCTACATTCTATATATGTGTGTATGAAAATACGCACACGTATGTGAGCATACTAATCGAAAACTTTAATTCATCTCATCTATTTTTTTATTCGAAGACTTATTGAACGCAACTATTTCTTCTATATAATTAAATCCATTCTTACTTAAACAATAATATATATGCATAACGGTATGGTTATCTGACCATATAAGTTTATGTGATAGCCCAACAGGTGTCCATACTCGGATACTCCGTAGCATAACTAACAAAAGAAAAGAAAAATATGACAAAACCGATACCTTTTTTTTGTCAACGGAACTTTATAGATAACGTTGAAGACGTATATAACAACCTAAGAATTATCGCATTTAGCAAAAGAGAAAATGTAACGTCTACAAATTTTCTAGAATATTAGTATATGTTAATTTATTCTAACTATTATTCTTTAGTTTTCAAACTCAATAAAGACAAAAATCAACATGGGAGAGTCCAATGAAATCGGGATATACCGTATAAATATACTAGTAATATATTGGATTGAGATTATTAACAAAACATATTTTACATATTTCTTTTTGAAACACCAAAACATATTGAAAAATTGCTAAAAATACTATAAATTAAGTATTATTTTTCATAAATACCTCCAAACAAAACTATATTAGCATTTGATTTTACATTTTAATGATTAGTTTTTAAGGTTTACTATTAAAGGAATAGGATTGAGTTTCTAAATATTTTTTTAAAAAATATTTAATATATTTTCATTATAAATTTAAGATATTTTTAAAAATAACCATTCATTAATGGTAAATTTTAAATTGGTTTTAAAATTATAGTAACACCAATTTTTTCCAAGCATATTTTACATATCTTGCCCTTTTGAGAGGAAAACAAATTTTAAAAACACACATACATGATTATTTCTGAGACACAGTTACTCCAGAAAGTGTTTTTGCCCCCCACCCCACCCCCAAACCCCCCCAAAACAAGTTGTCACGTAAGAAGAAGACAAAAAAGTACAGTCATTGAGAGTCCGTCAATTGAAGCATAAAACTCCGAGAGATCCGTCTCTGTTCGAGATGAGGTAATCATAATACGTGTTTGGTTCACAAACTCATCGCACTTCAAGATGGATTTGGAAAGTGGGCCCTACAATGCCGTATTTGCGCAACAACATACTTCCAATTCCCCAAAACTCTTTGTCATTTTCTACTATTTTGTCATATTCTTATTCCATTACATTGTAAAAATATTGAAAATGTCCAACTAAAAAGAGTTTGAATGGTGACTGTATATGTGGTACGGTTGTAATCATCTAATCGTATACGCATGATACGACTTTTGTGGCCATTAAGTTGTTAAATCACAATATACATGCATGTGAAAAAAATATATATATGCATGTGATGGATGATATATAAGCAACAAATTAGTGTCGTTTTATTATTCTTGGTAACAGTTTTTTTATCAGCTTTGCATCGGTTCTAAAGGGAATGAGAGATGATATACTCATTCTTAATCTTCTTAAAACATTTTCATAAAACTGGACCACTGCCTATACTTTATTAAAATGCGTGATGATATACTTTCTAAGCGATGCATTGATTAGAAAATATTTCAAGACTATAGAAGTTATAAAGATAGAGCTGGGTCGGAAATGTTATAAGTTACAAAACAATGTCATAAACTGGACCACTGCCTAAAACAGTTTAAGGATTCACGCAACGAAATTTATTATAATTTTTTTTGTTAAACTAATTTATTATTTACTGTGTAAAAGAGTACTAGATTAAAAAACAAAAATCAATAATGTGAAACAATACGTGTGCCACAAGAAATGGAGACTGATTTGTCAGGACACGCAGACACCTAGCTTCCTTTTTCAGTAAAACACTTTAAAAGTATAATTCCAGGTTTCCATCTATATTAGTATTATTAGAGCATCATTAATTTTTTTTTATTTTTTTTTACTAATTTTTTTTTAAAAAAAGAAAAAGAAAATAAAAGTAACCAAACAGGCCGCCACATGTCAGTAAGGCCCACGAACAGTGTAAAAAACCATCAAAAACATGTTTTTATTTAAAGATTTTAGGAGATGGTTCTTGCACTGTTCACGGGCTGTGGGGCTCGCGAACAGTGCAAGAAACTCATTTAAGAAACTGGGATAAAGATGCTCTTAATACCTTTTATCCCTGAATTGGTTTTATGCATAATTGTACTGACTAGTTCGTTTGAAATTGAACCAGTCTTCTTTTTCTCAAAATTTTAGAAATTGAATCAATCTTATTATTGTATTGTGTTGTTAGGATGGTATTTTATTTGGTTTTATTTAAAAATAAAAGTGGTATTTTAATTTTTAAGTGTTACCATATCATTATGTAAACTCTTTTATATGATTCAAATGAGTATTAAACAATAGATTCATATCTGCATGACCACATGTGAAGCTAATAATTTCAGATTAGAGTAAAGTCGATATCTGGCCAAGACCAACCAGACAACTCCTCTAATGAAAACCACTAGACCACTACGATGTGGTTTGTAAACTTTTTTATGTGCGTGTCGTCTATTATTTTTTGATTCTTTCAACAGAAAATTTCGAGTAGATTAATGATCTATTAATTTTAATGAAATATTGGAAATGTAAAATAAATGTTTTCCTTTGACTCAATGTTTGGACTATGAACTTCAAAAATCTCAATCTTCATGAGAACATATTTTTTGGAAATAAAAATTATATTTAGCAAATTATTTTCAGAATTTATCACTTTCAGTCATCCTCCTTTTATTTAAAACATATTGAAAACAAAACTAATTAAAAATTATTATATTTTTCCAACAATAAAAACTTATTCAAACCTGTTGAACTAGTGAACAGATCTAATAAAATTAAAAATGTGCTCATTATGTTGTCGAAATGATTTTTCAAGTTTTTCATTATATAAAGTTTGACTTTCAGAGGCTTTTACACTAATACAATTTTTTTTTAAAAAGAAATCTAGAAAGAAATGTTATAATTCTTTAAAACTGGCATATAAATTTTTATACAAAACAATATATACACTACGCATCATATAGTTATTTCCAGAAATAAGACTACTAATTAGAACCAAAATAAAACATATTATCGGATGCCAAGTACCCAAGAGTCTCAAAACCTTCCACTGATAATATTTTGTCAAATGAAATAATCAGGAAGAAGGATTCAATCCAATAAGAGTTCCAGATCTACATTTACTTACTTATAGTTATAGATAAGATGACTTTCTATTTCAAAGTCTTTTAAAATGATTTAAAGAAAATTCTAACGAAGTGTCAAAAAAACTATACAAACAGTGAATAGATATAGAAAGCAAAGCGGGGTCCGCACTCAATGCCATTATGATGACATCATCACATTAAGACCCAAAGAGAAGACTTGAGTACTCTCTACGTTTCCTCTTCTATATATAAACCCCTTTCTCCTCTTCTTACTGTTCTCTTAATCCAATCTCATTTCACCTTTCCTACAAAACCTAAAACCTTTTTTCTTATTACACAACCAAAACCTCTCCCATCTCTGAAAATGTCGGAAGAGTTCGACGAATCTGAAATCACTTTCTCCGACAATTACTTCCCAATTCGCCGGAGCGATGACGTGATCGAGAAAGAGAACCGTCCGGTTGATTTCCGAGAAAACTCCGAAAGCAGAGTGAGAAACATACCTAGACGGAGTAAAACGACGCCGTTGCCTTCACCGGCGGCTTTCTCATCGTCCCTTCCGGTGAATATACCGGGTAATGCTATGAGGAGGAGGTATTCAGAGGATGGGGAATATTCAGAAGACGGAGGAAGGAGAATGGTTCCGCCGCATCTGATCGTCGGAAGGAGGTTTGAAGGAGGACAAATGGCGTTTTCCGTTTGTACGGGTAAAGGAAGGACTCTCAAAGGACGAGATCTTTGCCGGGTTCGTAATTCGATTCTCAGGTTAACCGGTTTTTTGGAGGCTTAATTTTCAGACCGGTTTTCCGATTTTTTTGTTCAATTTTTCGTCTTCCAATTTTTTTTTTTAACTTAGCGGAAGAAATTCAGTGGTCTGACATTGTTGTTAGTTCACTTGAATGAATGTTGAAAGGAAAATGTCAAAAAAAAACATTTATTTCCTTGTTTATTTATTTTAATTCTTAGTTTTGATTTCTCTCAAAATGTAATAGAAAAACAGAAAAATAAATCAAGTTATTTCTTTTTGATCAATTTCAGATTACTTATGAGTATAGAGATTTTAGTTGTCTTTTACAAAAAAATGAAATCCAACAATATAAAAAATTTAGCATGATCCATATGATAATAAAATTTTATGAATGTATTATGAAGATCTATGCATAATTGGAAATTGGAATATTCACCAATGAAGGAGGACAAAAGACGAAAAGAACCAGTTGTTCGGTTCTATTGATTGAGGGAGAACGGAGTCACATTTCTTGCCGGTGACATTAACGCGAGAGATATGCATATGTTAATTAACGGCCAAATGCATAAATGCATCATTTATATTTAATTAGCGCAGTTCAATAACATACAAAATTTTATAATTTTATTTGTGAAAGAAAATAACACGGCAAAATTAATATGCAAGAAAATTAAAAATACGCGTGTTTGAGAGCAACATTGTCAAAGGTTAACCAAAAAAAAAAAGTATATGGTCAAATAAGTTACCTAGTTCTATCTTCTGTTCTTAACCCAGATAAAAAGTGGAATGCAAATCAATTAGTCAAACCTTTCTTATTTTTATTTAAAATGCATATGGAGATATTTAATAATTAAGATCTCGGCGTAATCAAATTTCTTAGCAGCCATCCCTTTGGAATATAAGCGATCTCTTGAATATACTTTGACAAGATTATAAGCCAACGTACGGCACATGCATCTAACCATGTTCTTATCCATTAACATTTTTACTAACTGGTGAATTGTTTAATGAACAATACTACTATAATATATCTTTAACAGTTAAAGCTTTTTTTTTCTTTTTGAAACATAATAAAGCTTGGTTTTCACATTCGAATTCCGATATCATTATTATATAGATGTCTTACACTTTTAACGTTCAATGTACAAATTCAAAATTTACATGCCTGGAACTTAGATTAGGCAGCTATTTTTCTGAACTTAGATTAGGCAGCTATTTTTCTGACTGTCATTTTATTTACCACTCGTGCTTATTTAAATACTTTCTATAAAACCGACAAGGAAATAATGGTTCACTATAATTGCATAAAATTGAACTTGTATGTCCCTTACCAAAGAAGAAACGACCAAGAAGGTTTTATGCAATCATAGCATGATCATACGTAATGCATACCTTTATTCCCAATACATATCTTTTTGTTTGCTTTGTAATTGACGATTTAACCACAATGTAATTTGCATATCAAACAAAGCTCATATAAGAAAATCATTTATGCGCAAGTCGACCAACAATGAAATGAATACTTCAACATGGTTTGATCAGTAAATTATATGGACTTTGGAAAGTTATGCTGAACATGTAAATTTGTAATTTTAAAAGTGTAAACTAGTTATTATAAATCATTAAGTTAAACATGTTAAAAAAATGAAATAAAAAGCAAGATGACGTGGAAGTACAACTGGACCACGTGTGTGGGAACAGCAGAAACTTCGAGTGGGATGATCAAAAGCGTCAGAATCTGATTGAACTCGTACAGATGATATGTTTCATTGTATTCACGTGCAGATCTTTCTAGCCACAACTTTACCCCTAATTTAGCTCGTCTTTTTTGCTCAGTAACTCTACTGAAACGTTTTATGGTTTGGCCTCCAAGTTCACATTTATTGCAGACTATTGCTTTTGGGTCTCTACAAGTTCCAGTTATGAAAATGCTTTTTCTGTTATTTCACAAGAAAATAATGAACTATTAATTTACAAAGAGATGACAAGTTGAAAGTTGTTTCCCCAACTTGTGTATACAATCTATGGACAAGAAAATTCAGAAAAGCTATGAGATACAATACAACACCCAAACAACAACATGAGTAAATAATGCGACCAAGAAAGTTTGTTTCCGCAACAAAAGCCTTTGTTTCTAAACCAACGGGTTGGACTAGTGGCATTTAAAGGATAATCCCAACATGGTGAATCCGCAATTCGATTGTTGTTGGCCACCAAGGGTTTTGTAAATGTCAACATCACTGGAGCCACAAATTAGTCGGTTGACTTCGGTCATATAATACTGTGGTTAATTAAAAAAAACCTTTATTTCTCATAAAATCTCATAAAAAAGGACAAATCTCTCAAATAGCCCTTCTTGAAGTTTTTGTCACAAAAATAGACTTTGAAAGAAAAAAATGACCAAAATAAACCTTTTTTATTTTGAAAATTCTAATATTTTTAAAATTTTTAAATTGAAAATCTCACCTCCAAAACCCTCACCCCATAACTCTAAACCCTAAGTTTAGATTAGTTAACCCAAGAGTATAAATATATATTTACATCCTTTAATAAAGTATATTTTAGTCATTTTTCTCTTTGAGTGTTATTTTTGGGACAATTTTTTTTTGGTCTATTTTGGTCTTTATCTCTAAAAAAAACCTTTGTTTCTCATAAAAAACCTTTTGTTTCTCATAATTTTCTACATAAAAATTCAAAATTGAAAATATATTTTGGCGGGAAATGTTTACAGTATCTCTTTTAAGATTGTTTGTAAATCTTCAAAAGCTATATTTTTGTTGCCTCAATTCTTCGATTCGTTCTTTATTTGTATGAAATCAACAGGTAATTTATTAAAGTTCAAATAACAAATTAATTATTGTTTAACGCATATATATCTATTTTATTAGAATAGAATGCATGATTCATTTTATATGTGATTTTTGTACCATCACTAATTTTTTTTATTAAATATATTTCATTAAAACTAATAATAAAATATTTATAACTAATTTAATTATAAGATATTTTGATATTTTTATTAAATAGTTAATTTTAATGAAAAAAATCTATTTTAATTGTTTTTCAATTTAAACTTTTATTGTCACAAAAAAATTCTGGCTAAAGAGATTCCAATGTTGAATAAAGAAAACAAATAAATTAATAAAATAAAATAAAAGTGTATATCCATATCTCTTCCTTCAACGGAGATTCTGCTTTTCCCAAGGTGGAGACAAAAAGGAGAAGGCAGTCCACTCCAGTGAAGCGAGAAAGAGAGGGAGAGAGAAACAAACTCAACGAACACTTTGATTTTCAAATTTCAAATCCTTTGATCCATCATGCCGCCTGGTGCGAAAAAGAGGAAGGCGTTGAAGAAGAAGCAGCAACAGCAACAACAACAACAAGAAGAATCGATTGGAACAAGTACGAACAACAATAATGGCGATAATCTCCACGGTACTTTTCTTCCTGCTAAGGTCGATAGAATGGATTTTAGGTATAGTCTCCCCAAGTTATCGAGATCTGTTTGATCTCGTATAGCTGCTTGTTTCGAGCTAAGATTTTCCATTAGATTTGGTAGAAGAATGCTTTTAATTCATGACTTGAGCAAGACTTTGTTGGACTGATGATGATGAACAACACACTGTCCACGAATTGACTAGCGTTTCTGACAAGTGCTTGGTCGATTCTTTCTTTTCTTTTTGTTTGATCTTTCAATATAACAAATAAAACATCTCAGGAGGAAATGGTGAACATGGAAGCCAAGATGATAGGGAAAGTGATAGCAATTTGAGTTCCCCTGGCTCTCAAGGAAATGATGAATCTGGTGGGAAGCAAGAACCATCTGCTGCTAAAGAGATATCAGATGCTACTCAGGGACTAGGAAGTGATACTGCAGTTCAAAGAGGAGCCGATGAGACGAAAACTATTTTGGAGAAATCACCCGTTTCCTCTTATGAAAACTCTACTCAGACCGCCAAAAACGTAGCTTCTCATGATCCTTGTGAAAAGAGTGAGCATGGTGAGACCTCAAAGTCTGATGAAAATAAAGAGTATCCATCTACGGGACTGGAGAAAGATAATGGTAAGGTGGCCACACTTCCAGTGTCTGCTGCTGGAGCAAGCAGACAAGTAGAGAGTTTAAGAGAATCTCAAGTTCCTCTACTCTCTGAGGAAAAGGTAGCATCTCTTTTCTTCTTCTTCTGCTTGCATCATTTAAATTTGTATCTCCTTTCAGTTGGCTTAATCTCCTGGTCGTATGCAGCGTCTTTTGTTGTCTGGTCCACCAGCCGTCCGTACTTCGTGGTTAAGTTGCTGTGGTTTGTTTGAGGCAATGACAGCTTCTGACAGATAAACACAGGTTAGTATAGGTTTATGCTTCTTGCTAAATGTCCTCTTATAGTGATGATGTCCTTGAATTCCTTAATATTTTAGTGAAATTACTTCACATAACCATCTAAATGATCCTACTAAGAGGGTTCAAGGAGTTAGAATCTTTGGATTGTAAGTGGCTCTTTAGTAGAGCCACTTCGGTTGAGTTACAACTAGATTATAGTCTCGCAGAAATCTGAAGTTCATATTGTGTCCTTGTCTTTCACATCGTTTTGTTTTCAGAAACTTGCATTGCGTTTATATGATAGCATACGAAACCTCATGTTTAGTTTCTGGTCTTTTTGGTAGCTATTAGCAACTTCAATATTGTTCGTTTGAGAGCCACACAATCTTGTAAAATAACAGTTAAGGATCAGACTCTTGTAGTTACTCTCCCTAACAGATCAAATCCTTTTGTTGTGTTCTTGTGTGAATTGGTATCAACACTGTCTATTATGTTAAACCCTGCAGTGTGATGCAGAAGAGCAGGAGTAAGGTAAAGGTGGACGCACATGGCAGCCAAAGCTCAAAGTCAATGATTCACGGTCGGTACACTCTTCTCTGTACATATTATCTTCGATAGATAATAATATGTGCAGCTTTTAGCAACATACAAACAAAACCAACATCCTTAACGGGGTTAAAATTTTCGTTTTCTTCTATTGAAATACATTCTTCATTCGTTCATTAAATGGATTTTAGATTCATGAGACTAAATATAGCTCTATTTTTTTGCTCCCAAAATTATCATTTATTTTCTCTAGGTAATTCAATAGCTATACGTAGAAGCGTGATTCATTTCAAGCCTCAACGTTTGATTTTATTTCATGACACAGTGACACGCACACAAAACAAGATCTGATCCTTTTGTACACAAAGAATGCATGAATTTAAATAAACTTAAACTTTTGCTCAACTTCCTTTAAAATAAAAATCACACACACACAAACACTCAATCCCGAGTTTCGGGTTGACTTGAAAAGTAGAAACACCCCATGATTCCTTAAGTAGGTCTCCTTACACCGTGAACAGCGGCGATGTAAAGAAGCTGTGTGACTGAGAGTATGATCAAGAACGCCTCCAAAGTTCTCTATAGAAAAGGAGAGGAACATGAAGTCAATAATTGTGTTTTTTTTTCTTTTCCAAAATTGAATCTATAAGAAGATTTGGGAAAAGAGAAAATTCTCACCAGTTTTGCATTTCGAACATGAAGCTGGATTTCTTTCCAGGCGAATCTGTTGATGAAAGAATGATTAGTCTTACCATCATTGTCCCAAAACGTGATGTGTTTGCTTGTGAAACGAAAGAGGCTAATATATTAGTTATATATATATACATACCCCATGGCAAGGACTGTGAGGGTCCAAGCAATAGTTGCAGCTGCTGCTGCAGACGGTAAGCTTCCCACGGTCCAAGAACGAATGTGGCTAAGGCCAGAGATTGTGGAAGCCGCACCAACTACTCCCGCCAGCAACGCGAACACCACAAAGAATCCTGTGGCTGCGTTTCCCATCGGGAAATAAATTGGAGAGAAATGTGCTGGTAGCTTCAAATCAGGGCCTGCTCAAATTTGTTTTCAAAAGAACTCGAAATGTTAGAAGTTAAAAACAACAAAACAAACTGTACATGTTCTTACCGATTTCGAATCCGTGGTCGATGGCTCGGTTCATGGCCCATCCTCCAATCCCTAGAACAATCGCATACATGCAGAAGTTGAGCACCAGAAGTAGAGAAGCTACAGGTTTCATTTGCTCACCCGCCATTTCACCTTTTGTAAAACTAGGGTGAAGAGAGAGATGAGAAAGACAAATGTGGAAACTTAAGTTTGTTCTTTATGTTTGGAACGAGAAATAATGAAAAGCTACTTTATATAGTAACACTCGTATTGTTCTTTTCTTGTTCAGGCTGTTGGTAATGAAAGAAAGGTTTATTTAGAGAGTTGTAAAGTTGATAGCTTGAAGTTTAAGGCAGGTTTTATAAAACCCAAGATTCTTGGCTTTGCTCTTTGTACATGTTGAAAGTATTGTCCAATTTTTCAAGAGTTTTTTAAAGATGTTCTTACAGATGAGAAAAGCTAGATTCTTTGGCAGTTTAATGTCTC